>CM062096.1:9395253-9995253 GCA_031163375.1 Conogethes punctiferalis | reverse complement strand
CATTGCAGATGAACCATTCCGACTTATGCCTGAGTTTCCGCGCCGCGCAGCGCGTCAAGCTACGCACACACCTCTACTACATGGATTACAGCTACACGGACATAGACAATTTTGACGTGACGCTGGTCTTGCAGTTGTCTATGGACCGTCTGCAGTTTCTGGAGAGATTGGTCAAATATTGGGAAGGTATAAATCATCTATAAACACTAATATCTAAATCTATGAGATCATTGTAGATTGTATGAAGTCCACTGGTTTATATTGTATGAAGTCCGCGTGGAGGCTTCTTTCGCGCCGCGTTGAGGCTTCTTTCGCGCCGCGTGGAGGCTTCTTTCGTGCCGCGTGGAGGCTTCTTTCGTGCCGCGTGGAGGCTTCTTTCGTGCCGCGTGGAGGCTTCTTTCGTGCCCCGTGGAGGCTTCTTTCGTGCCGCGTGGAGGCTTCTTTCGTGCCGCGTGGAGGCTTCTTTCGTGCCGCGTGGAGGCTTCTTTCGTGCCGCGTGGAGGCTTCTTTCGTGCCGCGTGGAGGCTTCTTTCGTGCCGCGTGGAGGCTTCTTTCGTGCCGCGTGGAGGCTTCTTTCGTGCCGCGTGGAGGCTTCTTTCGTGCCGCGTGGAGGCTTCTTTCGGGCCGCGTGGAGGTTTCTTTCGCGCCGCGTGGAGGCTTCTTTCGTGCCGCGTGGAGGCTTATTTCGCGCCGCGTGCAAGCTTCTTTCGCGCCGCGTGGAGGCTTCTTTCAATCACTGAGCAAGTTCATATTACAGGACCATTGAGCGCTGCCATCTACCTGTCGGACTGCGAAGTAACGAAGCTAGAGAGCTTTATCCGGGACTGGTCGGACACTTTAAGTTCGCGCCGGAATATTGGGTACCATTTGGTTTTCAAACACGACTCTGTAAGTAGAATTTTAATTCGTATGTACTTTCAAACTAAAGTATTTTTTTCTAGGTGGGAATGCATTAGGCTTCTCTTCATCTTATTAAAAATTTAAAACTTAAATAATACTTGTATGTACACATTTTAGATAAAATACTTAATAATAGACAATTTAGTTAAGAAAAGTAATCCTCCCCTCTCGTACGCTGCCGTGCCCGACAGGGTCCATAACTGTACCTACTTTAGTTCTAAGTAACTATTTTGTAACATCATTAATACTTATGGAGTGCAATAAAGAATATGAATATGACTTATTACATCTCTTCAGGTGCATTACCCGGTGAACTATTTACGTAACGTGGCGTTAGAAAACGTGAACACACCCTACGTGTTTCTGATGGACGTCGACTTCGTGCCCATGGCGGGGCTCTACGAACACCTGCGCTCCGCCACCAAGCTCATCAACCCGTACGCGCAAAAGAAGGTAAGAGCACTTCGTTAGCTTACGGTTTAAAAATATGTATTGATAAGGGTTTACCTTTATCAATTTACTAGCTGTGCTCGCGACTTCGTCCGCGTGGAATAGTTATTTTTTCCCCGTTTTTTTTTTTACATTTTTCATTATTTCTTCGCTCCTAATAGTTGCAGCGTGATGTTATATAGCCTAAAGCCTTCCTCGATAAATGGTCTATTCAACACAAAAAGAATTTTTTAATTCGGACCAGTACTTCCTGAGATTAGCGCGTTCAAACAAACTCTTCAGCTTTATAATATTAGTTAAGATATATTTTTATTACAATTACAATAACAAAATATTATGTCTGCGAGTTGGCGCTTCGATCGTGCGAAACGTCACATGTGTCGCCAACGCCACGCCAACTGTAGCTGTCATCTGTCAACGTCACCTATCGATGTCACCTGTCATCTGTTTACGACAATGGTCGATGTCTTGGGAACGTTAAGCTAAATAACGTTAGGTCAAAATAATTATAATATTATTTAGTCCACATTTTAGGTTATAAAAATATAAAGGACACGTATTTTTCCTTCTTTTCATTTAAACAAAAAATAACAAAGATACAAAAATCTAAATTTAGGAGTGGTCTTTGACAGTCCGTGCGAAAAATGCCATACGGCGTCACGTCACGCGTAATTTTAACAAGCTATATCTGTCATTTTTGGTCTAATTTACAAAGGAAAAATACGTGTCTTTTATTTTTGACCAATCTAAGACGGACTAATTACATTTTTTACGGCAACTAGCCTATTCGACCTATACATTAGGGGAAGTATGAAAGTGGCACCAGTGACGGAGAAGTTGAAAGGGAACCATCTGTCTTGGTATGGGCACGTAATGAGGAGAGATGAGAGGCATGTGACCAAGACCGTGATGAAGATGAATGTGAATGGGTGGAGAGGGCGAGGCCGCCCGAAGAAAAGATGGATGGACTGTGTGAATGATGATATGGTTGATAAAGGAGTGAATGGGACGATGACGGCTGATAGGGATGAATGGAAGAAGAAAACATATTGCGCCGACCCCAGATAATGGGAACAGGGCAGGCAAATGAATGAAGCCTATTCGACCTATAGTTCATTCGCGTTAAGAAAATAGTGACTGACAGGTCACTGACAGGCCACTAGCCAATCAAAACGCCTGTCAGTGACCTGTCAGTCATTATTTTCTTAACGCGAATGAACTATAGTGAAAGCGTGTGGTTTCTGTTTAGTGTTTGGTAGTGGCAGCGTTCGAGACGCAGCGGTACCGCGCGTCGCCGCCGCGCAGCAAGGGCGCGCTGCTGGCGCGGCTGGGCGGCGCGCGCGCGGGCGACGTGGCGCCCTTCCGCGCGCGCGAGTGGCCGCGCGGACACCGCGCCACCAACTACACGCGCTGGCCCGCCGCCACCGCGCCCTACGAGGTACAGCTCATCATCATCATCATCAGCCAGTCCACTGCTGGACATAGGCCTCTCCTAATGTTCGCTACCTTGATCGATTTTGGGCCTCTCGCAATTTTTAATTTTTTTTTTATAGTTGCTCGACATAATGGCTTCCCTACGCCTGATGGAAAGCGGAAGAGAAGCACAAGTCGCTGTGACAACTGGCAAGTAACTGGTCAGTTACCTGTCAATGTGGCGATCGCAAGACGTAGTTCCTCGCTCCTGCTGTGACGCTGCAGCCCGTCATCGGCCTGTGGTATTAAACTACCCCTTCAATTGTGATGGTTATACCACCACCAGTCTCGTTTGTTGTTCGGCAGGATGCACTACGGGCAGGTGAGGGTGACTTGAATCGAAAAGATGATAGGCTTCCCTTACATCCCTGTGGCGCATACTTAACTCAAACATATGAGTTAAGTATATATTATAACATTAATGATAAACATTTCGTTCTCAGGTCGATTGGCAGTCGGACTACGAACCCTATCTAGTGGTTCACCGATCAGTTCCTAAGTACGACACCAGGTTCTCTGGCTTTGGATGGAATAAGGTAAGACTATATTTAAATGGTTTCATGTCATCATCATCATGAGCCTGCAAACTTCCACTGATGGACATCCTCCCCAATGACAATTGTCATTTGAGGGAGATTTGCCTTAGTTGCCACGCTTGGCAGGTGGGTTGGTGACCGCAGTAAGTTTTATTTGTACCCAGTTAAACGCTGCTGCCCGTTTCCTGTTATTCCTTTAGTCATCTTCTACGACACCCACAGGGTAAACCCAAGAAATCGCACAGTGCGATTTGTCTCTACCCCCTAATACTAACGTCCAAACTATGGAATTTCTATCATCAGATGTTCAAGGCGACAGAGAATCGGTGTTTTCTGGGTTGGTTACCCAGATTTCAATATCACTTAACATCAGGAGCATTATGGCCAAGCGCAAACTCACAACGAATTAAAAAAATATGGACACCGACCTGTTTCGTATGTTTGTACAAATTTTTTTATTTATTTTATTATCGCGTCCGGATCATAGAGCAAGATTGTTTTCACACTAATGAGCCAACGAAAAGTCAATGCATCTTATCTGTTGGCGCCAAATTAACTTACTGCTTTGATCGCAAAGGCGTGGCATAGTGGTTGGATTCCATGCGGAAACTCAACCCCGCCAATATGCTTTAGTGTTTGAAAGTCATATAATCATATTGTATGCGACGCTGTTTGGGTGAAGGAAAGTACCATTAGAAGACGTGCACACAATTTTAAGGTTGTGTGAAATCTACCAACCCGCACTAGGCCAATATGATAAGACTAAAAGTTGACATTCCATATTGGGCCACACAGCGCCATCTAGTTGCAAACTGTGTACTATGGCTACTTGGCGACTGATAGACTTTACCAAAAAAAAATTTTTTTTAGTTACTTAAAAATTATTTGAAGGTCAAACTGTACCTACGTCTTACCCGTATTCACAAACGTTACTATTCAACGCGCGGACGCACAAGTACCCAATAATCTATTCATAGACAACACTTGATTTCTGGTCGCCATTGTAAATGCCTTACTTCGCATAGTGTTATTAGTTACCATAGATAAGTATTGTTTATGAATACGGGTGTTACGACTGCATAATTTAAAATCGGCTTCTGTTGACTTACTAATTGGTTAACATATAATTTAGTCAATTTGCAATCATTTTGACTTGAGTGAGTACATGTTGCCTTATGTTGCCACTAGGTGTCGCACAGCGTGGAGCTGCGCGCGCAGGGCTACCGAGCAGTGGTGCTGCCCGACGCGTTCGTGGTACACACCCCACACGCTCCCTCGCCCGACATCACAGCCTTCCGAGCAAACCCACACTACAGGATGTACGTATAGCCTCAGTAGTACATGTTGCCGAATGTTGCCGGCAAGTGCCGCAAGCATCTTGGCCCTAAATCACGCCCACTCTGTCACGCCCATTCGTGCATCTTACTAGTCACGCCAATTCCTACATGCTATAGTGCAGTTTGGCCGGAAACCAAACTGCACTACAGTATGTACGTTGCCGTACCGTCAGAAGTACATGTTGCCGGGTATTGCTGGCAGGTGCCGTAAGCCCTCTCGCCAGACATTACCGAATTCCGTTCCAAACCGCACAACAGAATGCACCTATATCCTCAGGAGTACATGTTGCCGGATGTTGCCGGTAGGTGCAGCACGTATCACGGCCTTCGACGCCTACAGGCCCTACAGGATTTTCGTATGCCCTCAAATATAATGCAGCCGTTTGTTGCCGAATGTTGCCAGTAGGTGATTTGTTACGTCTGTTATTAACATGCCTATTTTATACATATCTGTTTTCAGATGCCTAGCCCTACTGAAGCAAGAGTTCATGGAAGACTTGAAACGTAAGTACAACGTCACTTTTGACGAACCTTCGAAACAGGACTCCTTATATCTGGGACAAGCCAAGAGTCTGATTCTCAACCAAGCTAGGGACGTAGACTAGTCATTGTAAAAAGGACTTTATTGTCTGAGAAATAAGTGTTGTTGCCAATTGAAGAAAACGATTATTCTAAATTTTTTACGCACATGGAGATTGTTCTTTTTTGTATTATTTGTTTGTATTGCTAAGTATAATGAAAGCTACTAGTAACGGCTAAAGTTATATTCGGTCCCATCGCTACATCAGCGCCTCTAGTGGCCAAAATGCATACTTTACGGGTCATGATATCTGAAATGTATGGCAACTTATGAGTAAACCATGATTTTCGGATTGTTTCAGTTCAATTCAGTATGCGCAAGTGATTTTTTCTTATATAATTTATGAACAATAATGTTATCTATGGTACGTAAGGTATTTGAATGGAACTTATATTGTATTATGAAACTAATTTACAAAAAATAAGTATATAAAGTAAGTTGTTTTGTACCCATAGTACAAGCTTTGCCTGAGTTTGGAACTAGATGGCGCTGTTTGGCCCGGCGTGTCATGTCTCGGATTATTTTTGTTTATAATTAAATGACTACCTACTATAGCCGTTCCTAGTGCCCCAGCCTAAATATGACGCCAAATTTTAATGTCATTTTGACATGAAAGTTTTCGTAATAACTGATAAGTTAAAAAAATATATAGCAATCAATCATGAAAGTAAAAACTATTTTTTTTAACAAACAGGTTTGTTTTCTCCTTCACAATAATATATCTGTATGCTTCAAAGATGTAGCGCGATTAAGTGCTGTGGGTAAATTCCTCTAATGTTTTCTTGAAAGAGGCTATGAAACCAGTTATTTATTATTTAACAATTAACAAGAAATTAGTAGTAAAAGAGCACTATATCTTTATTTAAAACTTTGTCACTGTAATTAGATGGAATTTATATATTTGTACGTGTGTCGATTCTAATTGATGTTTAAGCTTGTTTGATTATTTGCACTCAAGCGTATTTTAGTCGCTATATGACGTTTTTGAAAAGTAACTAGCGGTTTAGCTACTAAAACACGCGCTTGTGGATAAGTTCTTACAAACATTTTGTTAATTAAGGCAAATTACAATTTATATTTAAGCAATTTGCATGACAACTGACATGAAATAAGTTTTAAAAGATTTTTATTTTATAATGATTTATTTGTACAATTATTGACTTATTTTTATTTTCGTTAGTAAGTACTTTCCTTATGGCTAAGCTATTTTTAAATTAAACCAAAAAAATATATTTTACTCTGGAAGTACCTAAGGGATAAGAACAGCATACTGAAAATAATGCAACAAAAAATATAAATTCGTAATTCACATTCGCATCAAAAATTCTCTATTTATACCTACCAATACAAAATGTTTGAGTACCTATTGGGTATTCTGAGAAGCCTTTAATCATCAGTACTCATACTGCAAGAGAAAACCTTTGAGACCAGACTGTTAGTGTGAATTGCATGGGACATTTTATTTGTTACTCTTTCATCATCAGCCTATTGCAGTCCACTGCTGGACATAGGCCTCTCCAGTTGTTCGCCACTTAGGGCAAACATCTGGAGGATATACCCATAATCGCCACGCTGGGCGGGTTGGCGATCGCAGAGCGCAGCTTCTCGCTCCGATGACGCTGTTACTCTTTACATTTCATTAAAAAAACCAATCTGAATCACCGGTTTTGTTTTCGGTAACTTTCCCTTGCATATTGTATTGTATTTACTTTAGTGTGAACATATCAAGCAATTAAATGTATCTATTGTTTACCAAATGTCGACCTTAACACTTTGTTTTTGATTACATTTGATTGGCCGGTTCAATTACAAACATTCCTAATGAAAAACATATTTAATTAAATGCATATCGGTAATGGTTGGGTAATCCCGTATCAATATTAATGTAAGTTCCCAAACTGAGCGTTGTCGCCCTCTAGAGGGCGCTAAGTCTTATAGAGGGGGTAGTGGCAAAGTCAAATTTGAAAACATCGCGTCGATTTACATACAATACGCGTGTAAATTTAACTTCTACCGCTCCTTTCAAGGAGAACGCACAATGTAATTTAAGTTGAACGATACGTACATGTGCGTACGTATGCGTTGCGTAGTTCATATCCTGGCATTACTTGATGAAATAGGGAGTGATGGACTTTCCATCCCTGATTTTTTTTTTTTTATAAAAAGAGCATTCAGGATGATCTCACTCCACCTGATGGTAAGCGGCCGTGAGGTCCAAATGTAAGGTGATGCATTTCTGTGTCAACATAGTCAAAAGACAACATATGAAATTGATAAAGGTAATTAATTATTATGTAAAAGGGGGCGGTAGTTCATAAAACCTTGGGAACCCACAGTCTAATGAACGGAATTTATTGTCGTTCTATGAAAAAATTGTGATAATTAATCAACAATGAATAAAAGAAGTGTGTTAAGGCTTTTTTTTATTTATGACAATATCACAGTCATTGTAGTTTAGTTTATTACGATCGTACACACACAGAATGATCGTCTGTACAAGATACATGCAACAATGTTATCTTTAATAATAAATTTATTTCGGTATTATTTACATAGTGATACACTTTCATTAGAACCAATTCGTATATTTAGTGGCTGGTGAACAGATAAGCTAATATGTCTGTGTTAAAATAAATTGTATTCAATACATTAACTTTATTATTTAATTAGTATTATTGATATGTTTGTATTTTAGAATTGGAATGATTAGCTGGTTTTGTTACTCCCAAGTATTATTAAATGAACCGTAGTCTTAATAAATCCCTTTGACTAGATTTTTTTCGTTTTGTACCTTATAAGACAGAAAAACGTTACGAGTATCTTATATAAAAAAAAACATTATTAAAAGTAAGAAGATTATATACAATTTTATTTTCTTATTTAATTAATAAATGCAAAGTAATTTAGCACTTCTAGGTGTTGGCTGTGAGATTACTGTTGTAAATGAGCAAATAGTAGTAATCAATGGTACATAGCAATATGATAAAAAAACAAAGAGTCCCCAAACAGTAGAGATCGTCTAATCTAAAATGACGCGCCCCACCCACTGCTTTGACGCACACAAGCAAATTTCAAAGATGAATGCAATACATACAAACATGCAGTTATAATAATAATTGTTCGTTCATTTAAGCCTAGGCGGTGCACCAGTGCAGGTGACTTTTTGTCACAGTGACAGATATCTCTCTTCTTCTCATTTTAAAAGTGCAAAAGAGATGAAACGACGGTGACAAAAAGTCACTAGTGCGCGCCTAGGCTTACGGTTAAATTCAAACGTAGGAACAGTGCAACCATTCGGATTTGTTGTCCAACTTGTTTAGTTGATTATGAACGCGTGAGAGGAAAAGTCGTCTTGTTTCATACAATGTGGCGGCGACTCTGCTCCATAGAGCGAGTGTTGTCATGTGCACATACAAATCATAGTTCACCAAATAATTGGCGCTCGCACACACATCTAAATAAAGTGGAGGGGCGCCGCATTTTAGTTTAGACAATCTCTACCATTTATGTGTAGTTAATCTCCTTAATATCTCTATATACTACTTTACTAATCTCCTTAGAGATTAGTCGCTGTTACTGAAACTCGGTCAGGATAGTATTATTGCGATCCACCTCCCAAAGTTTTTTTTTTAGTTTTTATATTAACTTGATTTTTGAGCATCTCCCTATTGTCTGCTAATGTTACCTATATTCTTATGAGATATTTTTTATAATTCCAAAGTCAATCTGACGATGATTAGAGTAAGATCGAAATGTTTATTACGAGTAAGTTATTTTACTTTTGTAATAATTTACTTATTTTTTGACAACTATGTATTATAAAACAAATAATAACCAAAGACGAATGTTATCATCAATTAATTATGAATCGCTCTTAGATTTATTTATTTCAAAGTATTGTTATTTGATTTAGGTAACTATTTTCCTAATTTGTTTATTAATCACTCCGGTTAATTGTCTTTCGTATTAGATAAGAATATTATTTTATTGTCTATTATAATACCTAATTGTCTACGTAATAAAACAGTAATACCAGAGAAATGACTTTTCTTCTTTGAGTACCTTTGCCTATCTTTTGCTTGCGACTTTGTCTTCGATAAGTAACTTTCTTTATAACCCACAGAATCACATCTTTTTAGTTTTTCTAGGTAATATACCTAGGTAGGTACTTCATTCAAATTTCTTCGAGGTTTATTCATCATCTACGGTCTCCAGTCCAAAGCTTTTCGACCACAACGATCATTCAGCTGTACAAATTAGTTAATTAGAAGATATGACTGCCTCTTTGAATATAAATATGGCTTCAACAGACCAATAGTTCCACTTAACATTTGGAACGTATTGTACGTTATAAATAGCAAAGACAAAAACGTATTTCAATATTTATTATAGAAAATAAGATCCCTATTTAGTAAGCTTCTGATGCGACCATTCTGGATTCAGCGTTCGCGAGGAAATTATTACTGTTTGGGTTCTCCTTGGTAGTCAACATCCACAATAAAATTGTAATCTGGAAATCCATCTCTTGTATATCCTTCTTCAAATTCGTCACGGCTTTCTTCGCAGTCATCAGCGGGGAATTGTCATTCATAGAAGAGCCCTTTGATTCTGTCCTTTGTTTTATATTTTCCACTTTAGCAGTAATCTCATTCAACATTTCCTGTCTTTCCGTCACACCTACACTTACTTCCTTGTATTCATTAGTTACTTTATTCAATTCATCCAATAATGACCCATATTCCTTTACTAAAGGCTCAAACTGTTCATTTATAATGTTCTCTCTAGCCGCTATTTTGTCTAGAACAGAGCTGATGCTTGAATGCAGTTTGTTTAGCTGTGTACCAGTAGTTTTGAACCTATCGAACAGCTCATCCCTATAAGTCCTCATTTGAGAATGCCTCGCTCGCCAGTCCCGCCCATCGGCCGATATCTTCAATCTCAGAGCCGGAGCCACTCTTTCTAGTTCAAGTTTCCACGCTTCCCAATCGTGAACCTTACTGGCTACGTTACTAGTCTCCTTTTCCTCTGCATTCCCGTATTCTCCATCTGACTCTTCAGAATATATAGCCATTTCTTCCTCAACTTTGTCAAGGATTATTTCCGTCTCGTCTTCGACTTGATCCAAATCGTCTACGCTTTCCTCCGCTTCTGGTATGTCGACTATAGGTTTTTGCCATTCGAAATTATCCTTCTTCAAGGCTTCGTCTGCTAATGTGTTCAGTATGTAGCAGACTTGTTCGCCGTATCCCTGTTTGACCTTGTGAGATGAGAAATCTACTGCCACGTCCTTTTCTCTCAGGTAGTCTATGATACCAGCTATGATTGAGTTTGGGTCGTCTTCTTCGTTTGGCTGTTCGAAGTCTCTCCCAGCCTTTCTGATGAGCCACGCGGCAGTGGAGGCGAAGACGTAGAATTGTTCTCCGGGATTGGTTGAGGTGATGAAGTAGAAACGGCTCATGGGTTTCATTTTGATCTGCGGTCGGAGTTCCGTGTCGATTTTCAGAAGCCGAAGCTTGTCCATCAAATTTAAGTCCATTGTTATTATTCAGCCTCTGTAAAAAAAAACACAAACAGGGTTTTATATAAGGTTAATGGGTAGCGCTTAACCTCAAGTCGCCTAATATTAAGCGATGTTAAAACCTACGTTTTTTTGAAAAGTTCCTCAGATACGACAGTAAATGTTCTATCGTAATTTCAGGTTAAAATAATAAATTATAATTAACCATACTTCTACCATTTGTGCAACTCTGTTTAGTGTGTAGGACTTACTAACCAATAACTTACCTACAAACTCAGAATAGATACTACCTCGTCAAAACGCAAGTTCAAAGTGTAGGTATTATGCATGCAGGCCCAAGTTAATGGGCCTGTCTAAAGTCCTTACGAATTCTAAGTCATTAATGTCGAAGGAGATAACACAAATTTAAATCGCTTCGGAGTTAGTAGGAGAGCGAGGTAATCATGATGCAAGGAATACAAACTTTGGTAAGCACAAAGTAGGTAAATAACATTTAATTAACCAATATTTATACACTTGTACGTAATATCAATTTTGATTAATTACGAATAAATAATTCATTAACTAATCAATAATTAGAAACGAACGTTTCTTACCAGAAAGGCAACGATCGCACTCGTACACAGAATAATCTTTGTTTTTGTTTGGTAACCTGTTGTCATGGCAACAATGTCATTGGTTGTTCACGTCACCATTACTTTTTTAAAGTACCTAGCTCAGCTTGGCTTTTAGTGCAGGTAAACTGCATTTGTTCATTTATGAAACGCACACTTACCTATCAATAATCCTTTAGGTAACAAAATCAAATGGTCGCGGGTGAAGCGACGGGCAAAATCTAGTACTTAGGTAATACCTAGGTATAATCGGAGCGTAATTTTATGCTAACAGGATTCTGAAATGAATTGCCGGTAAAAATTAATATTCCAGGTAAGTATGTAGGACTTTTAAGTATCTAGGTATAGTTTCGTTAAAAGTTCTCTGAAACTTTGCGGTAAAGGACAAATGATTAATTTGGTTACTCGTCTGTTGCCGCAGCGACTTATCTTTCGTTTTCCAACGGGCGATGAGAGGCCACTATGTTACTATCAGCGGTTTAAGCGATATAAGCAAGAGTAACAGATTTGGGGATGCCCGCGGAACCAACACTACCAGTCAAAAATATAAAATTTTCCCGTATTACAGTTGTTGATAGATAGCATAGAGTATAGTTGATAGATAGCGTAGAGTTAAACCCGTTGATTTGCTATAGGTCCCGCTCAGACTTAATCCGGCGTAGATTTTCTTCTTACTATGGCCCCGCCCACTACCACTTCAGCTTACTGACCCTCTGAGCTATATCCGTGGCTTTAGTTCGCATAGAGTCTTCAATAGTTACACCATGTTGTATCGATAATGTAACTATGTGTCTAACTACCAAAGATATTCAAGGACTGGGAAGTACTTATTAAGAGTTAATACGTTATCTTGGCAGTCTGGCCAATGAATTACGCCAGTTGTTGTCTCACGTCCACCAAAATAAACACGACGATAAAACGATTTTTGGAAGTAGGTGCCGAGAGCGATAGACTGTAAAATGTTTTAGCGCCCGAGCTGATTTGGTGACATCAAACAAAGTAAAGAGGTGTTTAATAGCAGGAGAGGAGTTTGCGGTTAACAACTAAATGAAATCAGCGATTGTTTTGAAGACAGAAGAATCTTGAAGGCCTCTCAAGGATATCTTTCGAAAATGACAAAATCGTTCATTCAAATATTCGATCGTATTGTCATAAAAAGATCTCTATCAGAAACGGGAGCTCTGAACGGAAACATTCTCGATCGTTCTTTAAATTTAAATAATTCTTAGCCCTTAGAAGCCCTTATGGGGCGCTATTACAAAAATGTCGAACCGATAGCCCCACTATTAGGGGCATCTCCTAAAAAAAGCCTCAAATAAAGCCTTGATTAAGGATTACACTCGACGCTTCTCTTTAATTAACGAGGTTTAAGTGTAGACACACCTATACCGCCGATCTCATAAGTCTCAGGCCTCAAACGGACACTAAGTATTCCAGCGTTAAGGTAAACAAATCAGATATCTCGGAGCTCCTAATAAGCAGTTGCACTTAAGGGATAGCTGGTCGTTTATAGACGCGTCTCGGAGGCCGGTGACTCAGCGCGCGGACACACGGCCTCGCGGGCCTACGAGCGGCGACCGACTGGCAGGGCTGTCTTGAGCCGACAAAAGGAATGTAAGTAGTAGATAAATATACCCTACTAGCTGCTGCCCGCGGCTCTGCCCGCGTGAATATTCTTAAAAAACATAGCCTATATGTTTATCCAATGTATAGGTAAGCTATATTACTGTAAAGTTTCATTAAAATCTGTTTCAGTAATTATGCGTGAAAGGGGAACAAACATCCATCCAAACAAACTTTCGCATTTATATTATGTATTAGTATCAGTAGGATAAGACCTCTGCAATGCCTCTTTCTACCAATGTCGACGGAAAAAGTGACATAATGGTCGTCATATCTATAATCCACTCTACATATCATCTCAAAATTGTCAGCTTATGGCCCTCCAAAAAGTGCGTTGCCAGTGCATCAGTAATTTACTTTGCAATCGGGTCAAAGTTGTTATATGTAAGTAAGAATATACTCGTAAAATTTCATATCTTCAAGCCCTTCAAAAAATCTCGTGTAGGTATTATAGGTAAGTTGGTTCATTATAGACCCTGAAATTATTATTATAAGTTACTTATGACCTTGTTAGGAGTAACAAACCCGCGTAGAAAACTATGTAGTGCCCGTCTATTCAACCAGCTGCTTGACTTTGAAAAGGAGTACCATATTATAACTCTCTTTTAAAATGTATTGTAGCAAAGAAGCAACCCTGATATTCGCAAATTTGGCACATAACAATGCAACATCTGATTCACTCTGCTGGACGATATTTCCGCAGAATCCGTCTCCGATTTATTGCAGTCACTGATCATTATTTTCGTATATGACACGTTATTAGTGTTAACTCGTATATTGATTCAGCATGTGAGTAATATGATTTGATATGGTTGTAAATTGAAGGTCTAGAGAATATATGTAGGTACACGTAGGTATCTGCTTAGTTACGTAATACAAAATAATATTCTTTTATTGAAACGGCATCTCAGTGGGCCTTCAGGGTAAGGGCGACAGGCGCGGTGGGTATGGGTATGCCCTATTGTGCCTCTCGACCTAACATTTGGACCTCACGGCCGCTTACCATCAGGTGGAGTGAGGTCATCCTGAATGCTTTTTTTATAAAAAAAATAATATATATTACTTAAACAAATGATTTTTCCCGAATTTCATTATAGCATCACATCATCATATTTATGTTAGAAAAAGACCAAGCATAATCTATTCTTGGTCTTTTTAGAACCTATACCTCCGATTTATTGATATGAATTCTATTAAATACCTACATCTCAATCTATACTTATAATAAATCTGTAGAGAGGTCAATTCTGTACATGAAATATATTTTCAAAATAACTATCAGGGGGTGATTAGTGATCGATACTGATGCCAAAAATGCAATCAGTAAAATTTTTGTCTGTCTGTCTGTCTGTCTGTCTGTCTGTCTGTCTGTATGTTCCTTATAGAAACAAAAACTACTGGACGGATTTTAACGAAACTTGGTACAATTATTCTTCATACTCCTGGGCAGGTTATAGGGTACTTTTCATCACGCTACTGTCAATAGGAGCAGAGTAGTGAAGGGAAATGTTGGGAAAACGGGAGAAGTTACTCCATTTTTTAAGCTTCCGTCGCGTGTGCAGCCTTAATGGTTAAAGTTACATAGAAATTATGTATGACAGAAATATTTTACATAAAATTGACTAAAAAATATCCCGCAACAGCATAATATGTCTATCTTTTATGGTTGACTCACAATAACACGTGTAACTCCTGATAGCTTAGCAGTTCGGAGCATTCTGATTATATTTGTTTACTCTTACGTTTATAATACTCTCATTCATCCCTAATTTAAAAAAGTTATCATTATTACCTATTCAATTTATTTTTTATTTTATTTTATTTATTAAGGAATAACAACAGCCTTATCGATAGTGTTATACATAGGAAAAAAGCAAGAGTAGTATATTTTAGGCCAAATAGGTTATCCACAAAAGAAACAGAAAAACAATTCAATTCAATAAAAAAAGAATCATAGAAATCGGTATAGAAACATCAAACTTATACATGAAATAAGCCATCGCGCCGTCGCACGTGAATACTGAATCATGCTATAAGGATTATTTTTGTGTAACGGTTGCCGCGCTCGACACGGGTCGCGGCGGCGGTAGGGTATAAAAAGGCGGGAGGTCCGAGAGCTAGCTTCATTCAATATTTGGCTGTTGATGCGTTCAGAGCGATCGACCTTATTGACAGACAATAATTGATATTGAAAACCGTGCCAGCGCGACTTTTAGTTTTTAAATAGTTTATTTGAATTTCTTTTGTTGTTATATTGTAAAATATTCGTTCAAATTAAAAATTATTAAGCGTAGGTACTTTTATTAATTAAAGTAGTTATAAGTATTTATTTTTAAGTGAAGTAGGTATAGGTAGATAGTTTTGCACAGGCGTTTCAGCTTCAAAAATATATTTACAAAAAAGTATCAGGGGGTGATTAGTGATTGATACTGATGCCAAAAATGCAATCAGTAAAATTTTTATCTGACTGTCTGTCTGTCCGTCTGTCTTTCTGTCTGTCTGTGTGTTGGTTATAGAAACAAAAATTACCTACTCAACGGGTTTTAACGAAACTTGGTACAATTATTCATCATACTCCTGTGCAGGTTATATGATACGTTTCATCACGCTACAATCAATAGGAGCAGAGCAGTGAAGGGAAGTGTTGGGAAAACGGGAGATTTTTTTATCTGAATGTTTGATTGAGCATCACGCGAAAAATACTGCATGGAATTGAATGTGGTTTTCACCAATGTATTGCTAGAGGTCTAACTTAAGATTTGGGCATCATTTTATGGAAGTCCGTTAGTTTTGAAACCCGATATCCACGCGTGCGACGCCGCTGGCACAGCTAGTTGGACAATAAAAGAGCATAATACCGTAGCAGACCTTTCTAGACTATGTTAGAATACTTTCCTTATAAGAACTCAGCATTTGATGTATAACCTCTTGACCTTATCAATACCTACAATTGAATTATATCTTCCGTCGATGGTAGATAATAATTATATCTTCCGAGATTAAATACCTACTCTGCCAATTAAACAAGTGTCCGTAAGTACAGCCGCGTTAACTCTACATACAAAATAGAGTCCATGTTACAAAAAAAATAGTTACGTTTCGTATAAAAATGTAGGTAGGTAGTAGGTACCTAGATCTAACGACTCTACGTAACTTCACAAACAACACCGTTACATTACTTTCCTTCCAAAAATCAATGAATATTCAAATATTCATACACTATTAGTCTTTCAAAAAAAGTTTATAAGGAAATCTCACACTTATGGTCTACTATTAGCGAATTTCGTCACCAATAATATATGTTAAAACGATGCTAATGGCCAATGTTGAGTATCAATTATTGCCTCATGAATATGTAAATATCTGATACAGTCGCAAAATGAAGATTTGAAAAGATTTTATTGTCTATTCTATCTATACCTAACGGCTAGACTTTCGCAATTGTATATGTGTTTATATTTTTACATCATCTTCCATAGATAAAGTCTTTTTTATGATATTAAGTATGTAACTGTATAATGTTTTCCGGTTTTCAAAATTATTTTTTATAGTAAAACGTAGTGACCTCCCGACATCCTTATGGAAAGCGAAGAGAAACACGACAAGAGAGTCGGTGTCCCATATGACAAGTACGAAATCACTTGACTCCCGTACAGTAGAAACATTTGTGTTCATGAACATGTCTGTATTGGTCTGGGTGTTTGCTATGTATAATATTATGTATTTATTTACAAAAAAAGCGCTCCAACTTTGGCTTCAATATCACATAGTGGCCAAGCGCAAACCTATAATGAAAAAAATGTCACTTCACTTATGTTTGGCCTAGTGTATGGTGGTCGGCCGACAGGCGAGTAAGCCCTACCACCGGCTGAAACTTTAATCTTAAGATGTCTCTTAGTCGACTCTTACAACACCCAGAAGAAGATAATATAAATATGGTGCAGTGTGTTGTATTCCTTTAACCTTTTCCTATACCAGAAGACTCTATTAACTTCATAGTGTAAACATAACTTTTATCAATTTCGGATAACACATAGGTATCGTTTATTATTTATTCGCCAGTTTTCCTACACATGTGTCACTCAGCATGAGACACCCAAGTTCACCTTGTAACCCTAGTGTCTAATGCCAATCTATTTTTAGCATTTTGGATCAGCTAAGTACCTACTCGACAAACTAAATCATCAAAATAAACCGTCCGCTAAACATTCCATAATAAACAATTGAATTATCTCTTTCCTGCAAGGAAATAATTATAACATAAAGGCTTCGTGAATCACCTTTCCGCGTCATTAATTTTGAACATCGACAAAAGTTTTGCTCCTGTGACGTCATCGTTGTGACAAGATAACAGTGGAGTATTTGCTGAGACATAGATAGGTTACTTAAGTATATCGCTACTTGCCGGATAATTTTTGGTAACTGAGAAAATACATATTAAAGTGAGTAAAATGCAGTTTTTATATACTTTTCTACTCTTTCGGATGACTTATTAAATATTATGGGTTATTAGGTAGGTGAGGTCTACGGCCTACGGCCTTTGAGCGCATTTGCATAAAACGCGGTTCGATTTTGGAAACGTGATTTTCGCATTTATTAGTAACTACGTATAAATGAACAAGCTCATTTAACTACATACAAATCAATGCCAATTTATCAGTACTAATAATAATCGCTTTCGAAGCTATTTTGAAAATACTAAAAGCCAACTTCCAAATCATACGTAAGTGATTGATTTCCATATGACATTTGTAGAGTCTTATTCTTCTTGATGAAGGTTGGTAGAGTCGTAGTAAATTTGTAATGCTGGAATTTGATGTATTTTTACGATAGATGAATTAGAATTTTATTTTATTACTTATTATTGTATGTATTATGAACCTCTTTAGCTAAAAAGTAAATCAAATGTATTGATTTATAATTTAGACGTAGGTATTTTTTCGTTAGGAAAACAATAAATGTTGCTGGCTGGTTAGAATGACACAGTTTATTCCTTTGCTTTAACTAAATAATGAAATAAAAAGGCACAGCGATTCAATTTCAGAATTATGAGCAAAGACAATGCGCCCGTCAAAGTCACCAAAAGAAACATTAAGAAAACACTCCATCCGCCACAGTCATCCTGACGCGACCCATCAATAGCATACAATATCGTATTTGTTCCGAATCACACACGAGCTCTCTCCAGTTGATATTACAAATAAAACGATTGGAAAAAGACCGGCTTTATCTCGTATTACTGGCACGATAAAATTAGATCCACTGGCGGCGGGCGGCGCGCGCCTCAGTCGCGGCACGGCGCTTGCGACGCCATATCCACCGCGCACCAAATTCAAATTTAGAATTCCTTGTTTTCATTTTTGTTTTCTTTTTTAAAAGTCCGATTCGTGTGTTACGAAACTGTTTTAATTTTGTGCCAGTGCTGTTAACGTGATTGTGTTGTGTCATAAACAACGGATTTTATTCCGATATTTTTTTGGGGTCTTGTAATGCGTATGCGCTAAGTTGAAGGTAAGTCCGCTATGGTTCTTAAAAGTAGGACTATAGGTCTTGAAATGCACTAAAGCTGCTCGCTGTCCGGCCACCAGGTCATAACTTTCGAACCGTTAGGCGTAGACCAAATGACCGACATCGGCGTCTTGTACACATGCGCAGGATCCGAGGATCGCTTTGGTAATACGTAAACAAGTCAATGATTAGACCATTTTAGTAAAATTTACTTGTAGGTTCCATTACTGTTTTAAAAGGAACATTTTACTTTATTATCTTTGGCTCAAGTGATCAGGAGGCGTGACTATCTACTGTTTTGAATTTCAAATGATCCAAGTACATAATTAGAAAAAAACCTACCTACATGTAGTTTGTTTGTTAAAAAAGGAGCATTCAGTCAGGATGACCTCACCCCACCTGATGGTAAGCGGGCGTGAGGTCCAAATGTTAGGTCGACAGCTAATGTTAGAAGACATTAGTAAAATTCTATAATTTAGCATGTCTATAAAGGATAACTGACATGATGCATTGACTAAGTTACACATTGTGTTATAGCTGTAGGTAGAGCGCCTAGGTAGCTAGGTACAATACCGAAATCTTTGTTATCATAAGGAAATCCAGATTAGATATTGGGTAGACTTATTACAAAGATAACATTAATTTGCATTAACACAACGATACTTGATTAATCCAGGCACAACTTTAGACCATAATACGTTACTTATTTTTTTTTATTTTAGTTGAGGAGTGGAAAGAATAAGAACTTTTTAAATATCAGTTTTGCACGACGTTGCCCCTCTCTTTAGACAATCAAACTTGCTCTAACTGAAGGTTGTCTGGAAAAGATCGTTTACTAGCTTATAAATTGTACCCCAAAATGTCTATAATACCTTTTCTGTAGGTAAATGTTTACTTATATCTTGTGCAATAAAGAATATCTATCTATGTCAGACAACGTCACACAATATTGCTACAATCTCAAAGTAAGTAGCTTGAGCATTTGTGTTACGGGTATTAGAACAACGAAGGTACCACAAATATACTTAAATACAAATTATAAACACCCAGACACGGAATAAACACACATGTTCATTACACGAATGTTACCTAGTCCCGGGTGGAAATCGAACCCACGACCCTTGGCTCAGAGGGCAGAAGTCACTACCAAATGAGCCACCGAGCCTGTCAAACATTCATTATGATGAATATTATTTATTTGTTTAATGCGTGGATGTCAATATGAAATAAGACAATGAAAAGTTTATTACAATTGGACATCAAAACATAAACATATTTAAAACAATAAAAACAGATGTAAAGGATGGACATAAGACGTGGCTTTAATGTAAAGGAACCTCACTCAGCATTCATACCTTAACCCTTTGAACGCCGTTGGCGCTTATATACGTCGATAACAATAGCATTTTTCATTGCGTCTCTCGGCAGTCAAAGGATTAATAAGCTTTCTTGTGGGGTTTCGGATTCAATACCCGGTTGGGCAAATTTTAAGTCCTTTTTAAATTGGCTCGCGTCTGGGTGTCTTGGGAGACGCCATCATCTGGTACTGTTAGTATCTACTGGAAAAACCTTAGTTTGAGACCAGAGGTTGGTATAAAATATAATAGTATATCTGAAGCAAATATTAATTTTAAAAACAGATTCCGGAATGCCGGGTCGAAATCCATAGGTACCTAGAGTTCATTTTTGGATTTTCCGCACAAACACTGTCAAAAAGAAAATACCAACATAATAATAATGTAAAAAAAAATTATATTGTTATCTGGTTGATGTAAGTCGTCATTAATATCTCGGAATTATGAGGATTACATTTAATACATAACGGATATGGATACTAAAATGTTTTCAAATTGTTACCGTCGTTAAGTCGTCTCTGCTACGTATCTATAACTTTCTTTGGTCTCATTTTACTGTTTCTTTAATGATCTCAGTTTTCTCATTATATACTAGTCTAGATAATCTGTTGACTTTTGTATCACTTACAATATGTAGTTATACGTCTAGATTTAACACTAAATTACCATTCGGTATCACTTATTATGCTTACCATCAGGCACTGCTCAGGCAAGCAGACTCATAATTGCTCGTCTGCTGCCTCTCGCATAAAAATAAAATCACCTTTGTAATACTTTTTATGTACCTACTACCTACCATACCTACAATTTAACACATAATTTTTAAAGGACCAACTAAGAACTGTCACAACTCTTAGGAAACGGATACGAATTCGGAATCTACGTTGTCTTATTGTAATGATATACATAAATGACTTGTCAGTTTCGAAATAGTTTCGGAATAGTTCCGGATTCCGATTCAAAGCAAGCTGAATAATCACTACAAATCGGATATCTGTAGGTATCTACCATAATAAAAAATAAAATAAAATACCCCCAAAGACATGCCACGCTGGGCCACACAGCGCCACCTAGCCCCAAACTAAGCCGAAGCTTGTACTATGGGTACTAGACAACTGATAAACTTACTTAGATACTTTTTTTTTTGTAAATAAATACATATTATACATAGAAAACACCCAGACCAATACAAACTGACATGTTCATGAACACAAATGTTTGTACTGTGCGGGAATCGAACCCACGACCCTTGGCTCAGAGGGCAGAGGTCACTACCAAATGAGCCACCGAGCCTGTCACGTGACATTGTACTATAGATACTTGTAACTATGGAAACTTGAACGAAAGATTTTAAGCCTTGTTTTTTTATGATCGTTAGATTTTACACCATACTAACTCCCTATAAGGAATAACAAATGTGCCCTGTATTTACACATTTTTCTCTATTTTACGACTTCATGATCATAACTATCACCAAGTAGAGCCTAAAAAATCAAAATATACGGCGAAAAAGAAATATAGATAGATAAATTACCTCTTGTTTAGAAATCATGCTAAAACCTGTTTCATAGCCAAATACGTTTTATAAATACACAATATTATGCACAAATATCCTGTCTGAATTAAATTCACGTCCAGACGTATCATTAGGTACATTCTCATGTTTCTCTCTTTCTGCATCGCCGGTCGTGACGTGGTCGTTAAGGGAAGTAAAACAACAAAAAGTGGTGCTTACCGGCCGTTTAATAAAAGGTAATGGTGTCTCGATACCAGCCAGGGCCACATACGGAGCGGAGCGAAGAAAGTTCTGCATTTCTCTAAGTACTGTTAATTTTTGATATCGAATCCAAAATGGTTTACATCAAAATTATCAGTAAATAACTTGCTACTTTATTTTATAACATAGTATTCGAAACGCAGTTCAAATCAAGGTTATTAATGTAGGTAAGGTCATCATAAACAGAATATTACAGATATCGTACATTTTTTTCTAGGTTTTTCAAAGTAGTAGGTACAATATGGTGGGTACCCCATAGCTGATGGCAACCAAATGACAGAGCAGTGGGGCTAACCCCAAATACGGTCCACAAGATCTCTCTCAGAAACATTCTCGATCGGCTATCAAAATTCAAATACACGATCGAACTGTCAAAGTTTTCGCCAACCGAAAAGCTCTCGGAAATGATTTCGATGAGAACTGTCTAATTTAAACAATCGAAAATGTTTCCGCTCGGATTTCTCGTTTCTGAGAGATATTTCCAAACGCATGAAGCCCCAGTTTACCGGCCAAATACGTTTTGACGTGTGTCTCAAAACACTTGACATTGGCGAATTACCCGCGTTAACTTTACACGCGTGATCGATATACAAAAAAAAAATAGTCTCGCAAAACAAAAGACGAAGGAATTAAAGAATGAACTGCGAACATTCTTCAGATCATGCGTTAGACGACAATATTTAGTTGATCGCACGCAACTTAGCAACAGACCTTTGTTGAAAAGCCTTACGATGCAAAAACATTGTTATTGTATGCAAAAGCGTGCTGGCAGATGAGCGCACCAAAGAGAAGTAAGTATTGTCTATGATGCTATTCTCATAAAACAATCGAACCTAGTATCACGCTTATTGGAAGATTAGCATCACAGATACGGTCTACTATAAACATCTGTTTATTCTTGAGAGAAGGTTCTTAGAGGCTTAGATGCAAATGATTAAAACTCAGACGCACTAGTAACATTGCGAAATAAAATGATACCAAGTCTGACTATGTAGGTGATGCGCATTAAATGGTGGTTAAAGCTCATTTTTGATTTATTAAAGACTGATTACAGTTTACAAGTATTTTTGCCTGGTGGAAAGCGAAAGAAAAGCCCAAGTCGCTGTGACAACGGGCAAGTAACTGGTCAGTTACCTGTCAGTTGCCACCGCCATGCCGGCCCAACCCTAACCCTCACGCGCTCCATAAACCCTACTCACCGGCAGAAACACGACCCGCACGGACGGGCAGCTCAATAGGCTATTATGGCTGAAAATTGTAATTAGTCCGTATTTTAGCTTATTCAAAAATAAAAGACACGTATTTTTCCGTTTTTCATTCAAATAAATAATAGCAAAGATACAAGGCATCAAAAGTTAGGAGTAAAAATGCCTCACCGAGTGACGTCACGAGTAAGTTCAACGGGCTATAACTTTGTAATTTTTACTCTAATTTACAAATAAAAAAACACATGTCTTTTATTTTTTAATAAGCTAAAAGACGGACTAAGTAATTACAATTTTTACCCATAATAGCCTATTCGAGCGAAGATTCGCCATGCTCTACCTCTCTTATTTTAATTTTCATAACACCGAAACCATCGGTAGTTTCTTAAACATCTACCTAACGTAGCAACTGTTCAGATATTGTCAAGCAACGCTTATCGGCTTGCTGAAACATTACTTCAACATAATAACGTAACGTACCATGATCCATAAAAAATCAATCATGCCTAATTCTTTATTTGACTTAAAATACCTAGTGTGCATGTACATGCATGAATAAACTATGTACTTATGTGTAATTTGGAGATAGAGAAATCTTTATTCATATAGCCTTATTACAAGCACTAAGTAGGTATTCATTCATTCAAAATGTAAGAGCCTCGCTCTTGTCGGTGGAGCAATTTCCATTCTTCCCTGGACTCCGCCAGCACCTACAACTCCCTGTACGTCATGACATCAACTTTTTGCATCAACTGTTTGGTATATGTCCTTCTTGGCCTTCCTCTTCCTCTCCTGCCTAAGTAGGTATATAATTAAAAAAAAAAATGATAGATATACCTATAATATAATGGATTCTCTTAATTGCACACCGTTGTATAATGGCGGTCTTATGGCATTAAAAAGTAATACATAAGTAAATTATCAGTTGTCTACTACCCATAGTACAACCTTCGGTTTAGTTTGTTACTAGATGGCGCCGTGTGGCCCAGTGTTGTCATGTCTTGGGTTATTTATTACATAGTTATTAGATGTATAAGCGATCTCTTCGGTGAGGTATAAGTAGTATTTTTTTAATTGATGTAAAAGTAATAAATTAAATAACTGAAGGTGAATCAATTAACACGTTGACCGCCATGCCGGTCACCGGTGACCGGCAAACAATAGTTTTTCTATTGTGTCTAATTTCTCGGCAGTCAAAGACTTAATCGAAGTGTCACATATTACCATTTAGTAGTTACTTAATGCCAAACCTATATACCTACCTACTCATTGAATCATATTCATAATGAGGTCGATTTTATTGCTGACTCTAATAAATTAGCCGCACAATTCGTAGGCATAAGTGTAAGTAGGCACCTAAGTTCCTCCAATGACGAAATTACACCTGCTATGATAGGTAAAGTAGGTAAGCTACTATCGCATTTTTAATTTGAAATATAGTTACATAAGTAGTTAAGCTACGGATGCATTTTTAATGTTACGAAGAAACTGCTTATTTAATTAAGTTGAAGCATTTTTCTACAGCATTTTCTAGAATAATGCTTACTGGCACATTTAAAATGTAATAAAAATTAGGATGTTACCACATGCCGCCATACGAATGTCATGCCATACGGGCATTAAAAATTGGAATTCTCTAAATTCTCCCTCAAATACTAATGACAAATGACGATCGTAAAATTTTTAATAACAATTTCATTCGATTGCAGCAGACAAAATACGTAATTGATGTTTAAAATTCGAACATAAGGCAAACTGCATTCGAAAATATCGACCTTCGGCTTCAAAAAACGAACATCAATAATAAAAACAATGGCATAACGGCCGATGCAAAATTATTAATAGGAACAAATCCAGTCAGATGTGTGAGGTGCGCTGTTCGAAATAGCTCGTCTGGCCGTAGTCTGGCCTCGCTCGGCGCATTCCTTTTGACATTAGAAAGAAACGCAGCCGAAATAGACGCGATAAAACGCCACTTCCGGCCCGTTGTGAAAAACAGAAAATGCTTTAAGTAATAAGTAGCAGCTTAGGAAAAATATTTATGGTTCCAAATTTTGAAGACGACACAGGGAAGACTCGTATTCCTATGTAATTTTAAACCAAAAAGAGTGCAACATAAATTATTTCTTTTTTCAAATAACATGAAAAAAACTATCGTAGGTCATATCTATCACAACCTATTACTTTCTTCTACCTGTTATGGCAAAAACCCTAAATTATCAAATATTTTAATTAAATCGTTAGATTTAAATTACGTTTTATGTACCTACTAATATTTTCATTGATGATTATGATTTCATTAAAATATTTTACGATTTAGGTTTATCAAATTCAAAAAGACCTGGGTACCTACATAATAAGCTTTGAATAGCTCGAAGATCTCTTATAATGATCTCTTTATCTCTCTCAAAGCATCTTTTTCTATAGAAATAAAATGGATTGTAGCGAATTTTATTGAAACATAAATTGACGATGTAAAAGAGTTTCTTTCAGTGGTAAATCATTTTCATTTGTACTGGCAATTTGTAATGACTGGCTTGATTCATCATCATCATCATCACTGCTGGACATAGGGCTCTCTAGTTGTTCGTTACTTTGGACAAACATCTGAAGGCTTCACCTACCTATAAGCGCCACGCTTAGACTGGGTTCAAGAGTTCAAGTTTAATGAATAAAGATATTTTCCGTTTTATCTATACCTACTACTTGTATTTAAGTAAATTAACAACCTCTCAACTATAACTTAAGTACCAGTTATCATGTATTGTAATACGAGTCTCTAACCCGCCTCCGCACGAATGTGGTAAGATTTTGTCAACGATTGGTCAACGACCGCATAAACACAAAACAAGTTGAACTAGCCGATGTAAGGTCCGAAGAGTTATCTTTAGAGATATATCTTTTGTATGCGTAGGGCTGTCCGACCAGGGGGAAATTTAGGGTGCCATTAGGAATGTCACAGTAAATTATTCCTTTAGAAAAATGTCTATTATACTAAAAATACGTATATTTTTTATCCCATAATTTGATATTTAACGACCTCGGAAGATCATTGAAAAAAGAAAACATTTTTACTTTCACATTTTTTATTTACACTAATACAATATTTTCTAAATGAAGGTTGTTTGGAAGAGCGCACTCTAGTAGGTAGAGTTATCGCTTTTAGAGCGTATAAATTGTACCTACCTATCACAAGAATGTCTGTCTGTAATACCTTTTGCTGTAAATGTTTGTTTATGCTCATTAAAGAGTATCTATCTATTGTTAAAATTACAAGAACAGGTATCATTATCACTACATAGTATAAAAAAGAGTCGCTTTTTCTGTCCCTATATCCCTATGTGCGCTTAAATCTTATCAAAACTACGCAATAGATTTTGATGCGTTTTTTTAATAGATAGAGTGATTCAAGATGGAGATTTATGTATAATGAAATACCCAAAACGTAGCGAGGGCGGGTCGCTAGTAAAACACTAAACGAGAAGATGGTACATGCCACATGGCGTTGTTGCTACGTTCTAAATAAAAGGGCCTCACACGGCATGTAAGCCTCGGTTCGCAGGAGAGCTACCATTGGTTCCCAGCAAGTCCTGCTGAGTGGAGTCCCAAGAGTGCGTTTATTTCTACCTAATTATACAACACATAATGATTTTAAGTGCTTGTTTGAAGACTATATAATGTCTAATCTTACTATCTAAAGCAATGCTTGTGAATGATTTAGGAATGAGCAATGCAATTGTTATTTTTTATCTTAGAGATATTGAGGACAAGAATTTGTATGATAAGACAGAATACATGATCAGATAGAATATCTCCTTCATACTTTATCTACGCGATTAACATAACTTCTGCTTATAGACGGTATGTTCATAAACCTACTCTAATCTGTCAAATTTCGACGATCAATACCAAACTTGTCTGGTTTACCTATGTGGCTGGCGACCGCTGTACTCAGCGACAAGCCTGAGAAGTGACTTCGGTTGTGTTTCGGGATCAGTCGGTGTATGAAAGCATGTCGTTGGCAACTGACAAGCAATTGATCTGGTTACTTGTGCTGCAGCGTTTTGCTTTCCCGTTCTGTTTTTCTTTCTATCAGGCGAGGGGACGTAAGGGAACGGCCTATCATCTTTTCGCCCCAAGACAACCTTGCCCGTGGTGCATCGTGCCGAATAACAAACGAGGCTCTGGCAACCGACTGGTGGCGGTATAACCATCACGATTGAAGGCGTAGCTAAGTGCCACAGGCAGATAACGGGCAGCAGCGTCTCCGAGCTGAGAAGCTACGCCCTGCGATCGCCAACCCGCCTGCCCAGTGGCGATTAATGTCATCCAAATGTTTGCCCTAAGTGGTAAACAACTGGAGAGGCCTATGCCCAGTAGAGGACTGCAATAGGCTGATGATGATGATGAGGTGAGGGGAATGTTCTGCCACATCTAAATAATTCGTATTCGAGCGTGCATCGGGTGTCGAGTAATTTGTCACGTGGAGAACTTGCTTTATATCCGATGACGTCTTGAAACTGAGGAGAATTACGGGAAGAATCGTGTCAAAGACTTGTATTGTAACTTTGTCAGAAAACACTCGGTCAATATTATATATTAATCGGACAGGAATAGACCTCGACAACAGGCTGGTTGACTAAAAACAGCTGAGTTTTGACTTATTATTAAATAACTTGTAGTGTGGTTTTGGGTTGGTTTGGTGACTAGTTTTCTATGAAATCTCTGAACTTTCATTATAGACTTCACATTAATTAGGCTTCTTACATATATATCAGGCCCATACTGTGCCAGTGTCTAGTACCAGCCCTAACTTGCATATGGTCCACTTAACTTTTTACGTCACTTAGCCCATAAATGGAGCACAGATATGGCCACTCATTGTTGTCTACAAGAGTGATGACGGCAAAAAATGAGTCTTTGGTACAACTGACCAGGATGTCGGCAATGATATTAAGAAATACAGCCTTTAAAATTGAAGAGAGAAAGTTTGATTTTGTTTAACGTAAACAAATTCAAGAAAAGAAAATCTAGACTCTTTATATAATCTTGGAAGCTATACGCTCAGACATTTTGGACGTCTTTAATAGAGTTGATCTATGGATTCATAAGTAGATACCTAATATGCCAGCCAAGAAATCTGATCCTCACCATTCGTATCAATTGAGTAGGTATTCGAGTTGACAGCTGCCAAAACAATATTTCTTCATAGTGATACGAGTATGTATTATATTGCCCATTTAATAAAAAAGATGTATTTGTACGGTCATCGCCAATAGTCTTAAATATACAGTACAGATGATGATGATACATTACAGAGACAGGCCAGACTTCTACGGTTCATCCATCGGGAAATGGAAATTCATTTTGTCTTGCATCACATAGTGCTGTATATTTTTATTGATTTTTTGTTTGTAAATCTTGTCATTCATGGCATAAGAGTTCAAATGTTTTTTCTCTCTCTCTCTTCTTATTGGGACTAGCGTTAAATAAATAAGTAATAACCCAAGACTCATAGGACAAAGAGATCCACAGATCGAGGCCCGTACGCGAGGCCCTCAGAAAGAGGGACCTCATAAGTCCCGGAGTAGTCATAGTACAAGCTTGGGACTAAAAGGCGCTATGTGACTCAGTGTGACAAGTCTTGGATTATTAGTAGGTAAGTAGTCTGTGCTAAGGAAATCGGATTCGACGAAGCTCAAATGGTCTAACTCCAATTTATTACACACTTAATAATCTGTGTTGTTTACACCAGCTTTGACAAAGGCAATAGGCGTCTGATCGCCAAATAAGTAATTATTCCCAAAACACCTCAAATAGGTACCTACTTTAAATTCCGGACATTTTAAGAGAGGTAGGGCATTGCGAATCTTCGCTCGAATTGAGCTGCCTGTCCGGGGAAGGACCTCCAAAATGACTTCGTGTCGTGTTTCTGCCGGTGAGTAGGGTTTCCGGAGCTCGTGGGGGGTTAGGGTTGGGCCGGCATGGCGGTGGCAACTGACAGGTAACTGACCAGTTACTTGCCCGTTGTCACAGCGACTTGGGCTTCTCTTTCGCTTTCCATCAGGCGTAGGGAAGCCATTATGTCGAGGCACTATAAAAAAAAGAACTATATAAAATATATCATTCTGCGGCTGTTAGGCTTACACACTAGTGCTTGACCTGTGTTTAGACGCTACGATCTAATATCAGTGTGTAGATAATCAAAGTGCTCGGCAACCTAATGTGTGCGCTTTGCATCCAATAAACTTGTTTTCTTTCTTTTATTTCTAAGAGGATTGTACCAGGATAACAAGAACTACAAGAAGTGTAGGTACTCTCGAACTCCTCGACCTAACCCACATAGAAATGTTTAATTCTCGTACACAAAGTGTCGGCCGGCTTCCGTCGCGTCGTCGGGTTCAACGGCACGCATTCGCTTTCCAAACTCGTTTCGTCGATAAAGTCTCACATGAGCGGTCTCATTACTTTATCTACCTGCGACATAGGTGTTTTAGAGATCGATGCGACGAATTTGTTTGTGAGTGCACGAAATGTTCCGTAAATCGCTCGATATGAACGTATAAAATGATTACTTCTACTATCATCAGCCTATTGCAGTTCACTTCTGTACATAGCCTTTTCCAGTTGTTCGCTACTTTGGGAAAACATCTGGAGGCTTTAACTATTAGTATAATCATCACGCTGGGCAGGCGGGTACCTACTTAAACCTTTCTCTTGAATCCCTCTATCTCCTCTAAAAAACCGCGTCAAAATCCGTTACGTAAGGGGCAGCGAGCGCAGACGACAGACTATCCGTGACGTACTTTTTAGTCTGTGGTGCAATTATATGCAGTAACGCACACGAGGCGCAAAAAGCTGTCGCGGATATTTCACAGACTCAACGCATCTTCGATCATTCTGTCACCAGAGCTGTAGGGACCTAGATGCTTTTTTTAAATGTCTTAGACGCAGACTCTATCGCACAAAAAGTCTGTTGCAGCCCCTAAATATAAAGCATACGTTGGGACAGACAGAAAAAAACGACTTTGTTTTATAAGTACTACTATTATACCTACTTGCTAACTACCTACTTTAATACGCCTCGAGTAACATTCCACAGATCGTAATCTGTCATGTTGGTGACTGGATGAGTTGATGACACTCGTGGCGGTACGACGATTATTATCTTCGATACTATATCAGTATTAATAACCATCTCACGTAGAAGAAGCGAGTATAGGTACCGTATTTTCCTCTTTATTACTTAAGTGTAAGGGTCTTATATACAGGGTGTTGTGGGATGTAAGGAAGCGGCCTATCATCTTTTCACTCCAAGCCAACCTCATCTGCCCGTGGTGCATCCTGCCGAATAACAAACGAGGCGCTGGCAACCGACTGGTGGCGGTATAACCATCACAATTGAAGGCGTAGCTAATTACCACAGGCCGATGACGGGCAGCAGCGTCACCGGAGCGAGGTGCTACGTTCTACGATCACCAACCCGCCTGCCCAGCGTGGCGATTATGGGCATATCCTCCAAATGTTTGCCCTGAGTGGCGAGCAACTGGAGAGGCCTATGTCCAGCAGTGGACTGCAATAGGCTGATGAAGATGATGATGAATATGATGATTCAGGGTGTTCCTCCCAAGGTGTCAAGGTGTCAAGCCGGCGCGAGCTGATAGCAGAGTGCCATACCTATCGATTTAACCCCCATGTATGTTCTACGATTTTTTCTAGAAATACTTTGCTGTGTAATTTTTAGATTTGTATAGGTTCACCTTTCAAGGCAAAACAGCGGATTAGCCCTTTCGGCGCTCCGGCAATAAAACTAATATCTCAACAAGTCCTTTAGTTAGTCAACTTTTAGGACACCCACGGGAAGAAATGGAGCGATGATCTGTATTTCGTCACTATACGGAACAGCCTAGTCAAAAAGACATTTTGTAATAGATTTTACAGGCATAGCTTTTTCCCAGCAGGACAACAACCATTATGATTTATGTTACAAAAAACTTGTTTAGATACAAAATATGACAATCACATACAAAACCAAACAACTATGTTAGGTATATATATTTGTTGGAATTCGTAGCCATGAGTAGTCATAGTCAATATATTGAACCATTGGTCAAGACTCTACCAAGACTCTACGCCCAAAGCCTACGAAACGATCAAAGACTCCCATTACTCCCATAACATCTTTATTATAAATCCCAGAAGCAAATCACATCAAACGAACGTTTCAAAACATCCTACGTACTTAATTGTCTATTCATTAAAACCATTATCACTTGAATTAAATGACTCAAGCACTGTGTCCGTTTAAAATTCCATGACGATACGAACAAAGGTAAGGTGACGTCTATCTACGTATTGTATAACAAAAGTAGATAATTAATTGTATTAAAAATTAGACCTTATTGCAATTACTTAAGAATCGATGCATCGGCAGCTTTGTTGCTGACTGTACATAAAGTGATAGACGAATGCGTATGCCCACCCCACAAATGGATAGCAGTGAATTATCTAAAAGTATATTGAATACAGTGACCACGTTTTAGTGTTTTGAACGGAAGTGTACAGACAAATAAATGCGTTGATCTAGACTTACCAGTGTTGTCTTGGTAACATTTGACCTAGGGTAGCTTAAAGGAACAACGACATCATTGGTCCTTTAAGCTTCTCTATGACTTCTTTACAATCGTTTGAACATAGAGATTATGACTTGTCAATTCACAACATAATATGCTATACTAGCGACCTGCCCCCGGCTTTGCACAGGTTCAATACTTATAATTTATTTTACCGCTAACTCCTGTGTATGCCCACATACAGAACACTCCCGTTCCCGTGGGAATTTCGGGAATTATTAGTGCACCTCTACGGTACCTAAGCTACGTCCCTTCCAAATTTCAAGTGCCTACGTTTAGCCGTTATATGTCAGTCAGTTTCTCCTTTTATATATTTCGATACCTAGCTATACTTACCTATAAGTACTTAGTTTAAATCTGACCTGAATTTCGACCACAGCGTCGGTCAATCTGAAGGAATACTAGCTGAGGACGCAGGATTGTGGGTCACAAATGTATGCCCAGTTACAGAATAGAGGTTAATTAATAAGGTTCGCATTAATAAACTTATATTCACTCTCATTCTCGTAATTTGATGGGACAAAAGTTGGATACGATTGTAGGAATCAGGCGTAGGACCGTCAGTTTAAAGACACCTTCTATGCCGACCTGACGACAGAATAAAAAAACATTTTTATCCGGGACTGTATGCGAGCCTCTCTCTGAACAATTTATAAAAATGTCCAGATTACCGTCACAAAACATCTGGTCACATCACTATTGGCGCCCAAATGTATATTTAATTGTCGTACAATAGCTGATTGAGATGCAATGCCAATCACACGTGCGCACTTTGCCGCGCATCGCGTATCGAATCAGTTTCATAGTGACACTTCCTTGATGCATTTATATCATCTGTGGCGGTTTCTTGATCGGCAAAAGTTCGCGCGTGTGAAAGCTTTTAAAAAAAACAAAAGAACTATTGCGTAGATAACACATAGACATTTCAAGCTACCAATTTTTAAGTTTAAACGAATAAAAACAAAAGACAATCGACTAGATACTCGTATATGGCGCCATAATCAGAAATGTCGCCGCTTAGAAATTCTCCACACTCCATTCGGCGCGGATCAAATATGTTTAAAACGTTAAAATCCACAGATAACGTTATGTTTTAGTGACCGTATATATAAAAAAAAACTCTGTGTTAGTGTATTATAAGTGCATAAACATACATGTGAACTAAAATTCGGAGAATCCATTCGAATCAAGACCACCGCCCTGATTTCAACAATTCTGTGACGCGCGGAATTTATATAGAGAGTGTTGCCATTAATTCCTCTAATTCCAGTGATGCCAAGTGTTAACGTGTTTTTAAATTAGTGATTCGGCTATGAGCCCATTAGGCCGCATCAAAAAAATGGACCGACAGATGTAAGATATTTCTAAATTCCATCTCGAGTTACACTTAAAAGATCGAAATATGAGAAGAGCGACTACATGTGAAAAGTATACGAATACCTATAATCCTCATACACCTATCTCATTGGTACAGTTACCTTTATCCTCATTTCCTTGTACAAGATTCACCGCATGGTATCTAGTTGACTATCAAATAAAAATACATAAATAAAAGCAAATTTTGCTTAGTGCTTTTTTTTTTTGCTTACTTTACACTTTTGTAAAACTTGCGTAACTGGCTTAAAATAGTGGGCTGAGATGGAATAGTGATTATTATTCTTTATCCGCCACCGCATGGATCAACATTAGTTTAGCCCAAAGTTTCAAACGTGTAACATTTCCGCATTCATCGATGTTACGCATACGTAACATCTATCAAACTATCAACCCGTCGTCACTACATAAGGTTGTTCTAAAGGCGAGACACAAAGTACATCGTGATAATAACGAATGAGCAATACCTACGAAATTGAACAGCTATTCGTAATGAGGAATGCATTTGATATCAAGCATGCGTTATTATTGTATGGTATTATCGTCTTATCAACAGATTATGATTGCCTACATTTCTCTGCTACCTCAGTTGCTTTGTTCGAAACGATCGAAACACAATACGTTTGATTACATCCGTGTTTCGAAGTGCTTTCTTTGATTAGGTATTGTACAAACTATATAGAAATAGAAACAACGGAATGACATTTTGTGTTGTTGGTTTTGTTTGATAAAAGGTTACTTTTGTTGTGTGGAACAAAGTGCAACCCAAATAATATATTGTGTCAATAGTTGATTGAAGTTTGCGGTAATTGTAGTTCTTTCTTAAATTAATAATTAAAAACTCCTTACAAATCGGTTAAAGCGAAGTGGTTACGGAACGCAGTGACTTAAAAGACAACGGTAGGAAGTTTCTTTGTAAAAGGTTATTTACATCGACGATGTATTGGTGTTAAGCCATTTCAGACTGACACAATATTGTTTAGCAGGCATTGTCATGAAGGCGTTAGTGCAAAACAAAAATATCAAAAATCGATGTCAGAGGTGACATTTTGTATGAACTCGGGCGCTAGTGATTTCGGCCACGTGCCAAAACATCCTTGTCAGTCTGTTTCACACTGCACCGCACCTCTGCGCATTTGACAGACTGATATGTTCCCGCGCAGATTCAACGGGCTTATCTTGACTAAATGCATATCGCGAAGCAGTGGAAGAACCGCGTTACACTCTTAATACGCGCGTCACATAAATTTGGCTTGTATACAGAATCTTTAAAGAATAATTAATCAATAGGTAATTAACTAAAATAGGTAAACAAGAATAGAACAGTTCCCAATGACAGCACCTGTTCAAAAGAATAACAATTTGCCAGCCAGCCCGTCAACAATATAATGTATATTTAGGTATATCTACATAGAAATGATCGTGAAACGACAATGTTCAGGAACGAAAATAAACTGTTTTAAGCGTTCCCAGTACAATATATCATATTCGGTACATACCAATGCTATGTATCATGTATGCTACACAACAATTTAATTGATATTATACTGTGTTGTGTTCAAAATTCAAATCTCAGCTCGTAAACAGTTATTTTTAATAATAGCCCCGCATAGTAGCTTGCCCTTGCCTGATGGAAAGCGAGGGAGAAGTCCAAGTCGTTGAAGCCATGGACAAGGAACTAATTCAATCATTTGTCAGTTGCTACCACCGGCCTGTAAGATAACTTTATATATTCACTGATATCGAAACGTGGCCGAAGACACTTCACTGTTGTTTCGTTGCGTGCTGTAGTCGTCAACCAGTCGGATAAACGTTACCAGCTGTAAAGCTGAAATCTTACTTCGGGAAGAGATAAGGCGATGTTTTGTATTCTCTATCCGTTACGGAATGAAGATCGATTAGGGATCATTACGCGATCAGATGCGCCACTACTGGGTTGACGAGGCCGCCGTTATAAAACCGTTCATACAGGCCACGATATGGGTCAATCCCGGTCCTCATTACTCAGACCTTGGCCTGATTTCCGTGATGTAGACATTTTTCGCAGCCGCCCGATTTACAAGACAGACGCTAAACTCGATTCACCGACGTGTGTAATGGGTATTATGAATTAATCCGTTAAATCCGGAGACTTAACATGACAATTTAAAGAAAACAGTAATAAATATAAGTTCGTAATGTATCATAAAAGACACATAGAATCCTTCGTCGTTTTGTAGCGTCTTCTGTTGTAAATAAATAGAAATACTACTTATTTTGCAATTTCCAACTGACTCTATTCATACTTATAGAACCTTCGGGAGTTAGAAAGTTCAGACTGAACTTTGTGTTTGTTGAACACTGAGTGTGTTGTTATTACTGAATGTCTCCCTATCATAATGGGCATAAGTATACTTAATTGACTGTGGAGTGTGGAGATCACGAAATTAAATACTCAACCCTCGCTTTTTAAACCCTTGTTTAGGTACCTAGGGGTTGTCCATTAATCACGTGATCTTTTTTTAGCATTTTTTAACCCCCCCTCCCCCATTGGTGATACGTAGTGAGGTTTAAGACCACCCCCCCTCCCCCTTCTCAACATCACGTGTATTTTTAGTACCTACAAAGAATCTTAAAATTTTCTGAATATTATCTTAATTTAAATACAGGTATAAACTATAATCTTATTTTATTCTGAAATTAAGGACCATAATAAAAATGTCTACACCAGGTTGCAAGTTTTTTTTGATTGCCATAACAATAAGAATAAACGAAGAGTGTAATCATAGTTTAAAAATCGCGCGTTTGACGAAAAAATAAATACACGAGATATCTTACTACACCCCCCCCTCCCCCTTGTGTTATTTTCGTGATTTTTATCAAACCCCTCCCCCCCCTTTCAAGCCTCACGTGATTAATGGACAACCCCCTACATATTTTAAAAACTATGAATTTCTTGTCATTTCCCTTATGTCCCCCAAACTTACTGCTCGCTAACAGTATTGGTGTTTGAGTAGCTTTGGTCTCGTAAGATACAATTTTATTATTACAATCCACTCGCACTCGCGACCTTAGACAAACGAAGCAGTTAAACGCATAGAACACCTATTACTCAACACTCCGTAGAGAATATCGTCGTTATATTTAGTCTCGCGTAAGCATAAACTTCTGCCCGTAAACCCAAATAGACGGCCTATATTCCCTGGACCACTAGCCCAAGTGCATTATTATTTATTAAATTTGTTTAAATTAAATATACCTGTACTAAGTGAATTTCACGACTTCGCTGGCGTATCGTTATAAATTATTGCCTTTGTGTTTTAATGTGTGTTATGTGAGCTAATTAATTATTGTTCAATGGGTACTTTTCGCGTGTAAGCGTAACAGACATCCATTCCATCTGTAATCGGAATGATTGTTTAGATGCCAAGACTTGCCACACTGGGCCACACAGCGCCGTCTAGCCCCAAACTAAGCTTAGGTATTGTAGTGAATTGGCTGTATTTTAAATAAAATAAATAAATATAACCCAAGGCATGCCACGCTGGGCCACACAGCGCCACCTAGCCCCAAACTAAGCCGAAACTTGTACTATGGGTACTAGACAACTGATAAACTTACTTAGATACATTTTTTTTGTTAATAAATACATATTATACATAGAAAACACCCAGACCAATACAAACAGACATGTTCATGAACACAAATGTTTGTACTGTGCGGGAATCGAACCCACGACCCTTGGCTCAGAGGGCAGAGGACACTACCAAATGAGCCACCGAGCCTGTCGAAGTGTTGGTTGTCTCATGCGCCTACGTCACGCGTCTAGTCAGTCTATTCCGCCTGTCAAGCGGGGCGATTGGGACTGCGATTGTATGCGTGTTGTGGTGTTGGTGAGCCGTAAAATATCCCAAAAAGCAAGATCCTACAGGTATATTAGTAGGTTATTAGGATTTCAAAATGTATGGCACTACCAGCGCGCGTTGATGTCTTTTCCAATGTCCTTATTTCCTTTGTAACCTGACTGAGGACCTATTTCAGTAACCTCTAATATTATTCTACGATTTCAATAACACCCTAAAAAGGGAGTATCTGGAAAACGGCATCAGCGTTTACCTGGGTACAAATAAACCTTAAGTAGACCTTAAATCCCCCCAACTGACAATTGGGATGATGACTAAAAAAATAATTTAATGTCCATCAGATAGATTAATGAAAAATATTGGATACGTATTTTTTATTTTGCCTCTTGTTCAAAAACTTACGAAGATACATTGATTTTAAATGTCACATGACGTCACGTTAGAGTACAAAATATACTCTAACGTGACGTAGTTAGCCCCCACTCCGTAACTTTAATGCGCTATATCTAAGTATTTTCTTGTTATTTCGACAAAACAAAAAATACGGGTCTTATATTTTTTTATTATCTAAGAGACGGACTAATTATTTTCTTCATTTTCATACCTTGTCATCATCCGTATTGGTGGACGCCTATGTCTAGCAGTGATGATGAAGTAGAATAGTTAACTTCCAATTTTAAGGTAGAGTCTAGCCATAACATAAGGCCGAGATAATGTTATGAGCTATTGATAACGTAAGAAACCTTATAAATATCCTCATTTATATTTTATGATCGATATTAATCCTAATCGGCACTTAAGAAGTTAATAAACTGTGTTTTGTTTGGGTCCAATTAGATTTATTACACGGTATAGAATCTCTATAAGGTCATTAGCGAGCATTTTCAATGTATTTATTCTCAGATTTCATAACTGTAACGCGTTTCTGCAATTTTAAAGCAAACTGTGAAAATATGACACATTATTACGAAAAATGTATCAAACCACTTCAAAAGTTCTTTCTTAATACAATTTAATAAACCTGATTTTACTTTTAATTACCTTAAAATATCTTTACGAGTGTAGGTATACTTATATATATATATCACTTATTGCATACGCGGCATTAAAACCAATAAAACAGTGGGTACTGTTTCTTTCCGAACGTAACGTTCTTACGATCTTTTATTTCGCAATGCAAAATTACAATTCATAAAACATTTGGTCTGAACTTGGCAGTGAAACTGAATTATACACAAAATACCTACTCCCGGATCGTTTTAAAAATTCAGTAAAGCAAATAATGCGTTTGTGCATTACACAAACATTTCGGTAACAAAGGGTTTTTATGAATCCGACAGATGCCAAATCCGCTTTCATCAAGTCGTAAAGCGTGCAGTTACCTTTGCTCGTCCTTAAATTTATTAGAAGGTATAAAGAATGTGTACTAAATAAAGTTGAACGTAGGAGAAACATCTGATATTTTTTTCGATGTTCTTTTCTCTTTCAACATCATCATAAGTTACGTAAAACAAAACAACCGACGAATTTGATGAAGCTTAAACTGCACAATATAGTTAACAGTCTATAGATAAATAACGCTAACAGAAAGAATAATCGACTTGGCGGTTGACTTGGTGACTGATCACTTTTTATTTCTATCGTCATCATCATCGGCCTATCACAGTCCACTGCTGGACATAGGCCTCTCCAGCTGTTAGCCACTTTGGGCAAAAATCTGGAGCATAATCTATAATTCCCGTACCTATTGCTATAATTACTACAAAACTTTTGCAAGTTACCTAACTTTCAAAATGTTGCATTCCAATTTTGGCAACAGAGTGTATAAAATACTTACTTTTAGCAAATGAATATTAGGATATCATATTTCGCGTTTACAATATTATTGGGATTGTTATTGTTTAAGAAATGTTGTTTACTGATAATCATATTTTTGTCTGATTGTTACAGAACACCCGATATGATCCACGTGGACGAAACAGACCCGGTGGGAGGTATGTACCATGGACAATATTTATATATAGGTTCGAGTACCTACACAATTGGTAAGAATCAAAACACTTACCATTTAATACGGTACGAACCAGGGGCCCTACTACAAAAAACGAAAACGATCGTTCGTTGAACGGATCGCGTATTTTTGCCGCATAATTCCCTCTCATTTGTCCCTCCCGTGTTCGAATATACGAACTAAAATTCGTCAACGTCGATTTTCAACAATTTATAATTTATATATTAGAACACGGGAGGGACAAATGAGAGGGTTTTATGGGGCAAAAATACGCGATCCGTCCAACAAACGATCGTTTTCGTTTTTTGTAGTAGGGCCCCAGATCGAAACGTATAAGTTTTAAACGTGCAGTTAATAAATTAGATTCAAACTGTGAAGTTACTTCAGTCACATTGCGGTATCTGGCGGTGTACATAGCCTGAGCTATCCCTACAGGCATGGTGGTGGCAACTGACAAGAGGTTGATTTGGTTACTTGTCCATTGTCGCGGCAACTTGGGTGACGTTTTCGCTATTCAACAGGCAAGGGAAAGCTACTATTCTGTGCACCTATAAAAATGTATCTCTTCTCGACTTTCGCATTTGAAAGCAGGGTCTTTCTCCACCAAATTGTTTACGATAATAATTAAAACGTTTGAAGTTTTCAGTCAAGAAACAATTGTACCTACCTCTATATTTACAAAGCACTAATCTTTTCGACAGAATCTTTAGCACTTCTGACGTATTACGGTAAAAAGGTTGTTTCATTTAACGCCATCCAGTTCGCTTTTTTTACAATGAACACATTTCTTTCTCTTTGCGTTCGCAACGCGTGAGTCACGGGCGAGGTCCGGTGCCGTCGAACACTGCAGCCTGAGTCACAGGAAGCCCTAACTGCCTAGATATCATTTGCATACTTCGCTTGTCTGAGTTTCCAAGTATTATATCTTGATAGAGCCCTTAAGCGTATGAGACATCGCTATGCATAAGTTAGATATGGAGCTTTTAGTCTAGTTAGAGAGAACGACCATTTTTTTTCACACCCCCGTTTCATTTTTATTTTCATTCGACGGATGGGGAACGACTGGGTATATGAGCCTCACTCCGGCATCCATCATCATCATCATTCTATTGTAGACCACTGCTGGACCTCCAGTTGTTCGCCACTTAGGGCAAACGTCTGGATATACCCATAATCGTCACTCTGGGCAGGCGGGTTGGCGATCGCAGGGCGTAGCTTCTCGCTACGGTGACGCTGCTGCCCGTCATCGGACTGTGGTATTTAGCTACGCCTTCAATTGTGATGGTTATACCGCCACCAGTCGGTTACAGGCATCCATCATAAAAAGTTATATCCCAAAAAGGCAGGGAATACCCACTAAAAAATCTAACCCTTCCGTCAAGCGTCAAGGTGGTGTCATGGATGGGCCCTTTAGTGACTAGGACTGCCATGACGAGTACACACCACACGAGTGACACTGTAGGTACACTTGTCGAAACACCCGTGTCTCATTTCAGGAACAGATCCAGCATGTTTAGCCAGAATAATTGTACAGGGCAGCATAGCGTAGATCGTCACTCAAGCTTAATGTGGTGAGCTATGTCGGTGACTTTAGTTCTCTGCCGGATCTCCTCATTTCGGATCCGATCCCGCAGAGACAGAGAAACGCCGAGCATAGACCTTTCCATAGCTCGCTGAGCGACCTTTAACTTGTAGACTAACCGTACCGTAAGTGTCCACGTCTCGGCTCCGTATGTCATAACCGGTAGAACGCGAGAGATGGTGGTCCTATTCTAAATCCAGAAACCACTCGGACATTGACAACGGACACGATGCTAGGAGTACCTATGCTACTATCGAAAATCGTCGCATCCGTATGCTACTATCAAAAGGCGTCTCCGCCGCACCACGCCTTCGCTATGTTTATAGTCCAGTCCGTTCGTAAAGCTAACGCGTTCAAAGTAAACAAAAACACTGGATTTTTGGCAGAAGGCGGCATTTGATGTTATTTCTGTGCGGGCGACAGATCTTTTGTAATCTGTGGAATTGGACCTGTCTCAATGTGACCGAGCGCTAATTATTATTGAGTGTGTACACGTGCTCGATTATATTTGTTCGTTTCGATATAGAGTCTTGAAAGGTTGGTTGTGGTTGATGGCGTATGCAAAGAGTTCCAAAAACTCGCACAATATTGCCTCTACATTCAGTGCGAACGGCTATAACCAAAGACAAGCGACGACGGAGATTAGTCCGTTTGTTTGGTATTTTCCCCCTTTTTATACACACATATATTCATATATTGTATTTTGTGTGTGTTTGTAATGATTACACACATGTGCCAATTTCAATTTTTTTTCATCATTAGAAAGTTACATTCCCTGATTAACATAGCTATATTTATTGCTAGAAAAGATTTGGGATTCTTACTAACACGCTAATAAATGGTTGTCTAAAATGCCCGAAACGAAGCAAGTGGACGTTTGCAGGCTGATGATGAAGATGATGTATGAAAACTGATGATGATGATGATGGTAAAAGAACCAACAAGCGTCATGATTAAACAGACGTCGTTAACACGTCACCAGTTTAATAGCATTCTGCTCCGAAATAATCAACCGCCATAATTATCTAATATCGTTACAAAGATTTGCACGTGGTCTGCGCCGGCGACGGTCCAAGAATGCGGCACCAGGATGCTGTAGGAAGGTCGCAGCTTTGGTCATTCATACGAACACTATTTATAGAACAAATACGCTAATAGTTTTCAGAAAACAAATGTCTGGTTCCGGTGTTGGAACCGTTTGCCTGATGTTTCACTGGACAGATCTTTAGGAAACTTTCCAAAGACGTGGCCGGTTTCATAAGGTTTCTGACATGTTAAAGGGTTAAAAATAATATGTGACATTGTGATCAATGTAAACACAGGGCTTGCATGAATACAAGAGTAACATTTGGTGACATGTAGATAAATACTGTTGATTTTTGTGGTAGACTCATTCATTATCAGCCTATTGCAGTCCACTGCTGAACATAGGCCACCACTAATGCAAACATCTGGAGGATATACCCATTATCGCCACGCTGGGCAGGCGGGTTGGCAATCGCAGGGCGGCTCCGGCGACGCTGCTGCCCGTCATCGTCATCGGTAGACTCTTTATTTAACAAAATAGATTTAATATAATTTGTATCATTATATAAGCACAGACAATCTTGGCAAGACAAAAACATAATATGTATTGTATTCCAAGAAGTAGATCGCAAGTGAAGTTGATATATAGTCAGATTAAGTTGGACTGGCTCGGTGGGTTAATTGGTAGTGCCTCTTGCCTTCTGAATCAAGTGTCGTGGGTTTGATCCCCACCCGGGAAAAACATTCGTATGATGAACATTTGTGTTTGTTCCGTGTCAGGGTGTTTATATTTGTATTTAAGTATATATTTGTGGTACCTACCTTCGTTGTTCTGACACCCATAACACAAGTGCTTAAGCTACTTACTTTGAGATCGGAGCAATGTAAAGGGTACCCCAGTTATATACTTATACAACACAAATGGAACATGACTCTACCATCTAGTTCAGAAGGTCACTTCTAACAAAATGACCTAATTGAGTTAACTTTTGCACTAAAAACTACGAATAATAAAGCAAGCCCAATATTCGTTGGTATTGAAGACATGTCACAGATATGCCTACGTTCAGCAGTGCACATCTTCAGATTGATGACTAATAAACAAACGCTGCGTTATATTTTTAACAGGGCCACTCTAAATGTGGTGGTCTCACTCGAGTAGACTGCGTACGCGTCTACACGAGAATTATATAAAATCGATGACTAATCAGCATCCCAACGCAATGTGATACGTCATCAGGGATGTCGCCGCGTCGACTTATTACTTTTGACAGCTGTTAGTATAAAAATGTGCAATCATCATCAGCTAATCGCAGTCTTTTGCTGGACATAAGCTTCTCCAGTTGTCCGCCACTGTGCAAGCGTACACTGCTGAACACATCATGCAGCCTATTGCAATCTACGGCTGGACATAGGCCTCTCCAGTTGTTCGCCACTTAGGGCAAACATCTGAAGGATATGCCCATAATCGCCACGCTGGGCAGGCCGGTTGGCGATCGCAGGGCGTAGCTTTCCGCTCCGGTAACGCTGCTGCCTGTCATCGGTCTGTGTTATTTAGCTACGCCTTCAATAGGCGTGACGACAGTATCAAATAATATAAGATTTGATGACTTTGGGAAAAAATACATATTAAAAGGATTTAAATCGTTGATTTAATTTTCATAAGAAAATTAAGATTAACAAGATTTTCAATAAATGAAAATTATAAAATACAGCAATCGGCCATTCTGATTGAAACACCAATCACAGCGCAAAACGTCACGATTTGGTAATAGTGATGGGTCGTAACAGGTAAAATTTAATACTTGTTATCTTAAAATAACAGTTCCAAATATCTGTTCTGAAATAACACCTGCTATTCTTTGATTTAACTTCATCTGATTTGTACACAATATTATTATTAACACATATTGTTGGCTGGAGCTTCCTCCTTCATTAATAGTTGTGGTGCTTTCAGTAGCTACGCGATGTATTATTCTCTGAAATTTTATTTAAAAAAAAACGGCAAAGTTTGTTTATGTTGTTGGTAATGATATGTTAAATGTAGGTGTTAATATGTCCATAAACAATAAATTACTTCGTAGTAACAGTTCTCAATGTTCCATAGATAAATATCTGTTATGCGTATCTGTTACGATAAATACACCTCACCGCTATTTGGTAAACATGCTGTCACCTGTCAGTCCTGTCATTGTGTTTTGTTGTTATGATATGTTAGGTTACGCATTTACGCATTTCATTGGTTTTTTATTAGTTTACGTAACATTTTACGTTTAAAACCTACCAGAACATGATAATTGATAACATACTTAGATCAAAGTGGTCTTCACAGAAATAAAGTGGTGAATTCGTGCTTACTTCGTTCGGGTTGCGCCGTGCGAGCTTTAACCTTTGATGTCTTATTAATCTATTACAAGGGACATGTACAAAAACCTTGTCGGGTGTTTTTATTAACGTGTTTTTACACTGCATACCACTTATAACATCTATTATTCATTTCTTACACGATACACGAAACTAAACAATGTTTGTTTACATTGTCCTTGGACGCGTATTTGACAAATTTGACGTCTACTATATGGTGACGTCAGACCCGACGCCATGACACTGCGAGCTGTTTTTGAGCCACATTGAAAAAATATTAGAAAATTAGCTTTAATCTTCGTTAAATTTGGAGTTTTTATAGAAATAAAGGTTTTTTCGTAATCAGTAAATGTGTACCCTCTTTACGGAAGAGGATTTCAAAATCATTCGTCATGCCTATTGTGATTGTTATACCGCCACCAATCGGTTGCCCGAGCCTCGTTTGTTATTAGATAGGATGCACCACGGGCAGGTGAGGTTAGCTTGGAGTGAAAAGAGGATAGGCCGCTCCCTTACATCCCTATGCTGTACATATGCCTCCCCCAATGACCATTTGTCATTTGTGGGGATTTGTCTTAGTGACCACGCTTGGCAGGCGATTTCGTAACCGCAGTAGGTTTTATTTGTACCCATGTAAACGTTGTCCATTTCCTGATATTTCTTTAGTCTTCTTTTACAACAGCCACGAGATGAGATGGTTCCCAAATTACATGACCTCAGACAAAAAAAAAAGTCGCACGATGACTACTAGATGCTTATAAATGCAGATGAGTGTCTTTGGAACCGCGTATCATACGTAAAAAATTGAAAACAGCAACCCTTACACCCCGCCAACCCTACAAATGGCGCCCGAGGTGCGTTCAACTCTAGCATTTGCTTGCGCGGAACTGATACGTTTACGACCGTATCGCATCACGCGCATCCATCTTGCATCGGCTAATTGACCGGCCGAAGGGAACGCTGCGCACCTACCAAATGTCATTCACTCACTGCCACCCGCGGTCCACAGTTCGTTAAAACTGATGGATAGCCAACGTTTAAATAGTAGGCAAAAGTGTGCACAGATAGAGATATGCATCTCTTTTGCTTTATTAACAGGTCATTCAGGTTTGACTGGCTCGGTGGCTCAATTGGTAGTGGCTCCTGCTTTCTGAACCAAGGGTCGTGGATTCGATCACCACCCGGGACAAACATCAACATGTGTGTTTGGCTAAGTCTACTGGGAGATTGGTCACTTTGGCTGAAATTCGGTCAGGAGAGTACCTCATCATCAGCCTTTATCAGTCCACTGCTGGACATAGGCCTCTTACAATGTTCGTCAATTTGATCGATCCTGAGTTTCTTGCATCCAGCGGGCTGGAGGGTCCTACACTACGTCCGAGACGCGGTGTCCTCCAGAACTCGTTTACTCCAACGGTTATCGGTTCTGCGGCTAATGTGGCCAGCTCACTTCCACTTCAGCTTACTCCGGTGAGCTATGTCGGTGGCTTTGGTTCTCTAACGGATCACCTCATTTCTGATCCGATCCCGCAGAGAGACGCCGAGATTTATCTATCTACTTATCTAAGAGACATTGCATAAAGACTTAATTAATATAAGTGACGTAATTCGAGTTTCGACCAATAAGGCAAATCCTGTGGATATTGTTTTAAGCTCGCTTTAGGATCGATGTAACATAAATAAACTGCGGTGCGGTTTTCCGTCTGAGCTCATGCCTAATATCACTTATTATTGTTACAAGTTAGATAGATCTTTACCTACTTACTAGTTTTTGGAATGTAAGAGAGCAGCCTATCTTCATTTCGCTTCAAGCCAAGCGGACGCCTATGTCAAATACTTAGAGGATGTTTGCAGGCTGATGATGATGATGATGACAGCATAGTGGCCTCTTGTCGCCTGATGGAAAACGAAAGAGAGGCCCAATTCGCTACAGCAACGGACAAGTAACCAAATCCATCACATGATATTACATCATAATCGTCTAGGGGAGACACTCAGCCATTGGCAATGGTTGATAATAATTAGCATCTTTTGTAACTTCAGTAACCTACCAGAGTTAGAAGTAGCCCTGTCCGCTTTACTAACATTTCAGTAAGAAGTTAATTAATTAGTTCTAATTTGTGTTTGTTACAGAGATAGAGCCGCCGTTCGCGTGCCGAGATGTCACAATCAAAAGGAACTCGGACGTCAATGATTTCTTCGAAATGCTCTCCGAAATCGGCAGGTAAGCATTCATAATCAATTACAAACTCAAAATCAATAGTTACACAACTCATCAATTGAAACATGTCCTAGAGTCTTGGTTAATGAATTTAGATTATCTTGATACAGAAAACCTGTTGCCAAACTAAAACTCTGATACTCACACACATGCACACACACACACACACTCATGCACACATATTATTCATCCCTCAAGTTCCTTTTTTTTTACTTCATGTTTTTTTTGTGTTTCATTATTTCATTTTATTATTTTCACAACCATTATTTTGTTTGAAATGATAATTTTTATCCGTTCGAGTCATGCGTCCCTAGACCTAAATAAACTGTCAACGCAATTTGGCACCTGCGATACATACAAGCTATGAGCTTAGGGCAGAGGCCGGTAGAAATAAGGTTCTCTTGTAACAATTCTATGGAAATAAAGATTATTTTTATTATTAATTATAAGTTATTTTAGTTATTTATAAGAATGAAAGGTGTCGTAAGAGTCCACTAAGGCTATAAACAAGGCAGAATGATTTGTATTCTTTTCGGCATGAAAAAGACAAGATACATACCTTATACCTTCAGGTAATCTACACTACGAGTATACGCCCCACTACCGCTTCACCGAGCCAACATTACGAGCTAGTGTGTAAAACATGTGTGTAACACGTTGAACACTAATTAAACGCTTGCACTCTTCCTGGGGCGCGGCCGACCTTCCGCCCCCGCCAAGAATAACATGCCAGCGTCAATTAATCCACACCGACCTCTAAACATGTCTCATACGAGATGAGTAATTCGCTACCAAGCGTGTTGCAAAATGTTTGAGTGTAGAGCGGTGCCAGGTATGGTATTAGAGATATTCTTCTGGGTCTTTAGTTGTTCCGCACCACAAGCGATACGAACTACGGTGCAAAAAGCCCTAGAGTATCTGTTGAATGAATTCTATAGCACCACTGCGAATAATCCAAAATTTTATCAAAAGCAAAGCAAATTTTTCAATTTATAGTGTACCACAGGCCGTGTGAATTCCGTGGGGGTCGTAGAAGTCGATATTAGGAAATTGTCATTGTCCTCCCCCTATGTCCAGCAGCGGACGTTAGCAGGCAGATGATAATGATCAGTTGTCTGGTAGCCATAGTAGGTACAATCCTCTGCTTATTTTGGGACTAGATGGCGATGGCGCTAACATCATCATCCTCATAGCCTTTTTCCCGATTGTCTCAGGGTCGGCTTCCCAAACTGAGAGATTTGGCGAGGGCTAAGCTTTTACACAGAGCGACTGCCATCAGACCTCCGCAACACTTAGGGTAAGCTATACCCATTCCCAGTTTAGGCGTCAGAGTTATCATCATCTCTGATATGATGTAACGACTGCTATCTGAGTTGGTAGAGATAGCACCCGGGACCAACAGCTTAACGTGCCTTCCGAAGCACGGAGGAAATCGGTGTCAAATTTTGGTCACCCATCATCGGGTTGACCGCGCCAATGGTTGCACAACGTTGCGATCATTGTTAAGCGAACAAGACCGCGGCGCCACCGAGCTCCTCTGATGGCGATGGCGCTAACATATCGTGTCCTTCAAGCTGGAATCCTCATCTCTGAAACCTGCATGAAAACGAATTTTGACTATGCCAAAAAATAGTCATGAAATAGTCATAAATAGTCGCCAAGTATTGGTATAGGGCGCAGGACAAGGGAAATAAAAAGCATGTTAGTTTTAGATGAGACCGTTTGTATTGATGTAAACCAAGTTATTGTCAAATCAATGACAGATAGATAAAAAGAATAAACGATTTAGGAAGAAGGTAGAACTGGATTTTTGTAATATTCCAACAGCCCCCCTCAAAAATTCAATCGTTCACACACGTATGATTATACAATTTAAAAGTATTTATAATATAATTTAAAAATAATCATTTTTAATATAATCATTCTAGCTACATACTACTTTTTTTTGTTTCTTCGTCTCCTGTGGGATTTATGTTGTTGCATTATATTATTGTTTTATTTATTATTTTATAATCTTTTTACTTTATAATTATTTATTGTAGGTATATGTCGTTTATTGGATGTTCGAAAAATATTGCACCCATAACTTTCGAACGACTGTACCAATCTGGATAATTATTGGTTTTACTTTTATGTATTGTTAATAAACATAGTCACACTACGTATGCCGGGTCAGGGCGATACTAAGCCTTATATTATGTACATTTACATTTCTATTTAATATTTATAATTTATTTACTTAGCCTAGTTTACATAGTTATTATTTTTCCTTAGGGTATATTGAAAATACATAAATATTTTGGCTCTTTTGGGCCAAAAACGTATTTCGTACGTATTTTTCTTAAAATTAAATACCTATACATTTTAGGGACAACAATCAACACAAGGGAAAATATGTGTCTCCATTTTCCTATACCTATATAGCATACCTATGCTGTGTTCTCTTTGCACAGACACACCGCACACAAAACTGCATAGCTAGGTTGGCTGGTAGCTTCTGGCATTAAGTTTGCCATTTTGTGAATAAACTTACAACCTTTCCTTCAGTCGGTTGTTGGTTTATTTATTTATTTACTTGCTTGTTGCATGGTTATACATAGATGTAATTTAGATAGTACATTGTACACATACACATGACACCTCGTAGGGGCACCGCAAGATGATATTGTAAGCGGTCCAAACTTTTTAAACCATTATAATTGAATACATAGCATAATAAAATTGGGAATAAATTTGTCATAATTTTTCGTATATACGTGTCTTGTCTGATGATTCGTTAATTATGTCACTTTGTTTATTTGTCTATCAACTCCACCGAATTATCTGGCTTGTTGATTTTTATTATATTTCAGTATTTCATTATCGCTTATCAGCTCCACAGGTTTGTCTGGTTTGCTGATTTCTTTGGGAGTTCCCTGTCGCCTATCAACGCCACCGTTTCATTCGGCTTGCTGATTTTGGCGAGTCTGGCGGGTCCCTGCATCTATCAACTCTACCGACTTGTAATAGTTCAGTTTGTTGATTTTGGTGGAAATTTCATCACCGCGATGTATTGTCCTAGATTCATCAAAATTTGACTTGTTAGATGACACATCTCTAGCCACAATCAATTGGCTAGTTTGGTGCTTAAATAATTAAATAACTAAAATTGATTGATTGACTTTTGGTATTTCTAGTTTTATTCTGAGCACTTTTATTAACCAGCGCTTATATCTATCTCGCTTATTATTCATTTATCAGATTATGCTGTATGTATGTTAATATCTTCACCCCTAAACTATTTTGTCAATTTCGCACTTGACCTCATTTTGTTAGGGTATATATATTAAAGAGCACTGTTAATTGATAAATTTATGCCTTTGCTTGTACAATAATCTTTGAACACATTTGATAGGTACTTAGTGCGATTTTCACAATATATTAACTTCCAATGGAAAGATAGTTATTAAATATTTTAACACTTCAGATTTCGAGTGCAGAAAATAGTATATAGAGAGTATAATCGTAAATAAAGTTTACAAAAATAATTCTTATTGCTGTGCGGGTTATAAATATAACTTTCCTACTTATACAAATATAACTTTTGTAAAATTTTATAGGTATGACTTTTATAAATATAACTTTATAGTAGAAGCTACCACCATGCCTGCTTATTGCATCAGATTTGGTAATAAAGGATATTAGGTATGACACCTCTGGCGAATAGAAAAATAACTTTCTATTGTATCTTGAACTTCTAGCTCAGTAATAACATAAATTTTACCTCGTTATCATTTTTGTATAGATGCTTCATATTTAGCGATACAAGTATTTTATCGACTTGTTGTGAATAAATGATGAAAATCTGCTTCGAGTTAACAATAAAGACTCCCGAATCTAAAAGAAAAGTTATTTCATTAGTAGTGTCATTACATTCGGATAATTTAAGTAGCTACATTGTTTAAAACGTAAAAAGAAAACAAAACTGCCCTCGTTTTTGTTTTGAAGCTCATGCGCTACAACGAGTGCGCTGCTGCTGAGATGGCAGAGCCGCTATGTGTCTGTGATTTCTTGTATCAACAACAATCTCAATTGACAATCTCATTTGAAAAAGGTGTCGCCGTCCAAAAAAAAATACGTAATACATTCCAGACAACATTTGTGTTGAATTCCATGGTACTTTATTGCTTTTGTTCTGATTATGATTGTTCAATTTCTTCTTTGTAAAAATAGAAACATCCTCGTACGTCGAATTTCATCATAGGTATCTTCTTATTATGGTTTAGACTACATCTTGTGAATATTTCTTTGGCAATATGGAGTACAGTGATCCTCGTCTAAGACAGTAGTAGGTAGTTGGTAGAGTAAGAAAATAAGTGGGAAATCTTGTCCTTTTCGTTAATTTTAGCGCCCGTGGATATCAATTATAATAAAATTAGGGTATAAAATTTGTGGATTCAATAATTGTTTACGTAATGCCAATTGCGTATCCAAGCTCCGTCTTTCATAAATTTTATTGTCAAAAATGGCTTCTGCAATGTCACTGTCTTGAGCGAAATTCAAAAATACGTCTCACAAAATTTCAATTATGGTACCTTTAGCTACGGGATTTTTCTTTGTCCATGCAGCGTTGCGTTCGTCGGGTACAACGGATGATACTTAAAGTGACTTCATGCGAAATTTCTATGTCTTGGGACGTTCGTCATTTGAACGTTGAAAATTAAATCACCCACTAATTTTTCACTTTGTGATATCCAAAAAAATTATTATCGTTACGAGCTATTTACTTACAATGTCTGGGCCCATAACCTATTGGTATAGGGCGCAGGACAAGGGAAATAAAAAGCATGTTAGTTTTAGATGAGACCGTTTGTATTGATGTAAACCAAGTTATTGACAAATCAATGACAGATAGATTAAAAGAATAAACGATTTAGGAAGAAGGTAGAACTGGATTTTTGTAATATTCCAACACCAAGTAAAAAAAATAGTCGCATTATAGTTTCGGAGTTATAGCTATAGGTTAGTGAGGATTCTGGCTTGACGTTCAAGCTGTAATCCTCACCTCTGATGCAAGCAAACGGCAAAGTCTATCGAATTGGTTTATGTTCCAAAAAATAGTCATGAAATAGTCGCAACGGCATACCAAATTTCAGAATTAGTCGTTAAGAGATTCCAGAGATATAAGGGTAGGTTGGTGAGGATTCTAGCTTGAACATTTGAAAACTTCAAATATCTCCGAAACGGCTACGATTTTCGATTTGAGTTTTTGCCAAAAAATAGTCATGAAATAGTCGTCTCCAACGGAAATAAATTTGAGCTGATTTAATTTGAAATTAAAAAGTGTTAATTTTTCCCTACATTTCTATGGAGGTACAGTCGTGTACAAAATGTTTACTTCATTTTATACTATTGTAAAATATTTCGCTTGAACTATAATATTTCGTCAAATTAGGTGTTTTCCAAGACTAGTGACTAGACCGAGTGCTATTATGATTAAACAAATAAAAACAAACATTTATAATTTTTGTAGCTATTTTTATTTAGGTACAATTTAAAGCTTGAAAATGCGTACATAACATGTTTAAATTAAAAATAACTAAATATAATGTTTATATCACAACCGAATAATAGGTATGCCGTTCGGGCATTTCCATGCTAGCTTCGGGAGCGCTCGGCCTCATAGTCTCCGTCCTTTATGGTGCCCCCGCACTGCCGTTAGATAATATTTGTAAACATTTTCTAGCATACATTTATATTTTATTTTATTTACTCTATATTATGTATGTATCTATTAAGTTATTTAATATTTTAATCCCTGTTTAATCCTATCCCACTTTGCAACACTCTACCTACATACATCTGTTTCTGCTTAGCCCAATAGTTGACCGGTAGAGAATGCCTACACGGCATTCGATCCGCCTTTTGTGCACTATTTCTATTGTGCAATAAAGATTAAATAAAAAAAATATTTACTAACAGATGTTGTCAATTGTTACATTTTGTTAGGAAGTGTCACATGTTATAAGTGCCCGTACACTGATGAAAAATGTTTACTAACATTTAAATCTGGCATTTGCTTACTTGGTTTTGCGTTCTGAGGGAGTGTCTATACAAAAATGGAAGAAGAATTGCCCATTAGAATAGCTTTTAGTTTTGTTTACAAAAGAAGAAGCGATCTTATTGGATGCGCCAAACAAAATATAACACTTATTTTATTTTGTTACTAGCTGTGCCAGCGGCGTCCGCACGCGTGGATATGGGGTTTCAAAAATAACCGACTTCCACAAAATGGTACCCAGATTTTAAGTTAGACCTCTAGAGGTTGTTGGATTGCTAGCAATACATTGGTGAAACCGCATTTAATTCCAAGCAGTAGTTTTCGCGTGAGGCGCGATCAAACATACAGATAAAAATTTCTCCCGTTTCCCCAACACTTCCCGCCATTGCTCTGCTCCTATTAATTGTAGCGTGATGAAAGTATACCATAACCTGCCCAGGAATATGAAGAATAATCGTACCAAGTTTCGTTAAAATCCGTCTAGTAGTTTTTTTTCTATAACGAACATACAGACAGACAGACAACAATTTTACTGATTGCATTTATGGCATCAATATCGATCACTAATGACTCCCTTATAGTTATTTTGAAAATATATTTAATGTACAGAATTGACTTCTCTACATCTATTTATTATAAGTATGGATAGAAGATAACTTGTTATAAAATGTTTACTCAGTTACGAAACATTTTCTAACATGAAATAATTTTTAACACAATGACATGTGATTAAATGTCTGCTAACGTTGCTAAACATTTTCTAACGGCGCGGCAGTGTGGGAGCACCATTAGTGTCTTCCCACAATCATCGTCGCGGACATTTCATTGAATTGAGTATTTTGCTTGACAGTCACGCCATCTAGTAAGTGTTGTGGAACTAGCTCTAACCATTTTAAAAACGCATTGCTGTGATATTAACATTAAAGGTATTGCTGTGATATTATGTGAAATATATGTAAAGATCAATAATTAAAGCTCATAGTTATTCTTTTTGCTGGGTGGGAACAGGTCGGTAATTGTGTATTATATGTACTGATTTCAGATTTAAACAAGTTTTGTACTAATATGCAAACTTTATATTATAATAAATAAAAATAGCTACATAAAAATGTTTGTTTTTTTTGTTTAATCATAACAGCTGCCATGGAAAATACCTAATTGAACGAAATATTATATTTTAAGCAGAACATTTCACAATAATATCAAATGAAGTAAAACATTTTGTATACAACTGTACCTCCAAAATTGTAGGGAAAATTATAACTTTTTATTTTCTAATTAAATCAGCTCAAATTTATTTCCGTTGGAGACGACTATTTCACGACTATTTTTTGGCAAAAACTCAAATCGAAAATCGTAGCCGTTTCGGAGATATTTGAAGTTTTCAAATGTTCAAGCTAGAATCCTCACCAACCTACCCTTATATCTCTGGAATCTCTTAACGACTTATTCTGAAATTTGGTATGCCGTTGCGACTATTTCATGACTATTTTTTGGAACATAAACCAATTCGATAGACTTTGCCGTTTGCTTGCATCAGAGGTGAGGATTACAGCTTGAACGTCAAGCCAGAATCCTCACTAACCTATAGCTATAACTCCGAAACTATAATGCGACTATTTTTTTTACTTGGCGACTATTTATGACTATTTCATGACTATTTTTTGGCATAGTCAAAATTCGTTTTCATGCAGGTTTCAGAGATGAGGATTCCAGCTTGAAGGACACAACATATCTTAGGTTATTTATCTAAGTAACTTGTTCCAGAGGTAAATTCGGCACTGTATACCTCTGCCGGGAGAAGAGCACTGGCCTGGAGCTGGCGGCCAAGCTGGTCTCCGTGAGCCGGCGCGACGAGCGGCGGAACGTGGAGCGCGAGGTGGACGTGATGCGGCGGCTGCGGCACCCGCGCCTCATCCAGCTGTACGACGCCTACGAGTGGGGGAAGTACATGTGCGTCGTGCTGGAGCTGTAAGTGGAATATATACCTATCTTTCCAGTAACTACTCAGGGTCTACCACGGGGGAAATACAAAGAGCCTAAGCAGAAGCGGCGTTACGGTAGGGAGCGGTTCGGTATCCAACGGGGGATTGGTGCACCTTGCATGGATGCCCGTCTTTGTCACCGACGTTGTCGGGTCTCATCATCAGCTCGTATCAGTCCACTGCTGGACATAGGCCTCTCCCAAAGTTCGCCACTTTGATCAATCCTGGGCTCCTCGCCTTCAGCACTTGCCAGCCATCCTGCGCAAATCCTCACTCCACCTGGCCTCAGGGCGTCCTACATGATCCCACTTGGTCTGGTTTAGCAGTCACAGACATAACTGCTACTGTATCTATTCAAATATGAAATTTAAAATCAGACTCCTTATTACCTAACAATAAATATTGCGAACACAACAGATTTATATTAGAGATAACAGATATATACTATTAGCGAGCATTCATTGACGCAATATCGTCAAACGTCAGCGGAACAGACTTACGCAAAAAAAAAAGAAAACATCGACAAAACGACGCCGTTCGAGCATGAGTAATGGTTGTGGAGAGCATAAACGGACCAGATGATCCAGAGTGAAGATCGCACATCACCTTCATACGAGATTAACAGACATATTTCCGTCATGTTATGAGCTTTGTGTGCCAGTAGGGTTATTCGCAATTTCGTTGGTCAGATTTCTCTCGAAAACATTCAATTATTTTATAGGTACGGATTATCATTTCTTACACTTTATATTTCTCTCAATCAAAGTTTCTGCTGCGTATTATCACAATAGGGAATATGCTCGACTTTTCTTATCATCATCATCATCAGCCTATTGCAGTCCACTGCTGGACATAAACCTCTTCAGTTGTTCACCACTTAGGGAAAACATCTTGGCGGATATACCAATAATCGCCACGCTGCCGCGCTGGGCAGGCGGGTTGGTGATCGCAGGGCGTAGCTTTTCGCTCCGGTAAAGCGACCCTTTATAAGGATTCGTTTAAATCTTTTATATCCAGATACACACAAATATCGTAGAATTTTTGGAATATCTTCTATTTTTTTTTCTGTTAGGTTAGGTTAGGTATTACAGTTTTTAAATTTCGACAGAGATACGATGTGACCAAATTCATAGAAAAATCTGTTTTTTCGAGAGCGTTAAATATATTTGCTTTAAACGACTGTAGGTATCTGGGTCATTCAGAATTGAATTTTCATTTTCTTTTACTATTCCACGAACAAAAGAGCCGCCAACTACTCAATGTTAATAAATGACCGTGCAAGAAGAGAGACTTTCCTAATTGCAGTCGTTTCTGTGAATAGCCCAGCAGGGCTGTCATTACGATGAGACAACGCTGGTATGCCCCCGATGTGTTCCCGCAGGAATAACAGGCACTGTGTAAATCATCTGGAACTGGAGCAGACGTAAAGGTCAACGATGACGGATGCCACCTAAGATCGTAAATCGGGGAGCATCGTAAGATCCTTTCATTCATACGAAATGTGGAAACCGTTACTTTTGGACACTGTTATTTAAAACACCTTGCATTTTGATGGCTAATTACAAAAAGCCAGCCAAAATAAACAGCTTATAAGTATACCTATGGTTAAGGACAAATATATAAATAAATAATAAATAAATAAATAAGCTGTTCTAAAGACTATATCCTGTGGGTGCCGTAGAAGGCAACTAAGGGAGTATCAGGAACCGGGCAGCAGCGCTTATGTGGGTAGGTACATAAAACCCAGTGCCCGGGTTATCAACCCGCCTGCCAAGCGTGGTGACTAAGGTAAATCCGCCCAAATGACAACTTATCATTGGGGGTCTATATCCAGTGGATACTTGCAAGCTGATGATGAACCAAAACACACAGCGTAGATAATAAAAAGAGAGGTAGGGCATAGCGAATCTTCGCTTGTATTGAGCTGCCCGTCCGGGGAAGGACCTCCACCCTATAGAATACCACAGCCAAATGACCTCCGGGTCGTGTTTCTGCCGGTTAGTAGGGTCTCCGGAGCTCGTGGGGGGTTTGGGTTGGGCCGGCATGGCAGTGGCAACTGGTAGGTGACTAACCAGTTACTTGCCAGTTGTCACAGCGACCTGGTCTTCTCTTTGGCTTTCCATCAGGCGTAGGGAAGCCATTATGTCGAGCTACTATAAAAAAAACCTTTCCTTTTTAAACGAATTTAAGCTGTTCTGAAGACGATATCCCGTTGTAGAAGACGACTAAAGACTTTAACTGTTCTAAAGACTATGATATAAAAAAAAGGTACAGTAGGTAGTAACAGATTGAATCGAAAACCGTACAGCGGTAATCGTACAACCCAAGAAATCTCGTATATTTTTGTTATCGCTCCGCCACTCGAGTGAGATCGCCCGGATTCCAGAACTAAACATAGCTTACTATATTAGTTAGACCAAATGAATGCTTATAAGTGACGTTACAGATATTACTTGATATTAGTTTTGCTATTCTGACTTATCATTTTCGCATTGTGGTGTGTGGGTACCTACTACATACCCCGTTTAAGTAGGAATGATTGGATGATAAGTTGTTTTCATTCATTCTCATTTCATTTTCATCAAATTATAAGCAATTTGCCATCATAATACGAGTAAGTATTCGGAATCTTGACTCATATTTTAAGGACATTAAAGAGAGCTTAATGACAATAATGACGATAAACAATACCTACATTTTATTTAAATAAAACTTTAATTACACTCACGTACAAACAGTACTTAACTACCTCGGGGTATAGCAAACACGTGAAAGGGATTTCATTACACTTAGAAGGTGCGCCGAAGAAAATCCACGACGTGTTTTTAAAGTGCATCGAAAGTGTATGCGAAATGCACGGATGCATCGCTATAGTTGGGCAATATTATGCGTTTTATGTTTGATATTTGTTCTATCACAAGGTTTATCTGCACACACGTCATCTTCTTTACTTCAGGTCTTTCAAAGATCGTTTTGAACCTCTCGCCATCCATTGCGGGACATATCTTTCCAAGTTGTTCGCGACTATGCTCTATTCTGAGCATCTCGCATTTAGCACTTCTTTCAAGGATTAGATGCATAGGTATTTCTTATGCTTAGTGCAGTCCAGAAATATTGTCCTTTTTCATTAATCAGTGTTTCATTTGTTAAAAACATGGAAGGTCGTTTGTTTCATTCATATTAATAAATAACGAGTTTTTACTGAATTGGTCCATGTCTATGTCTGGATATTCATCAGCTTATACTCGCAGTAGGAAAAGCCTTAATTTGAGCTTTATATCATTCTGTTGACTTGTTGTGTTGCTGGTTCAAAACATACATAGCCATAAAATTAGAAGTGTGTTGAGAAAATCACAATATGCCTCTCTGACTGTCCACTAACAGTTGTCGATGACTCTCCAACAAGAATAGACGTAGCCCGAAGTCCTATTTCCAGCGACATGACATTAAAATTTGATAGAAGTGGGTGTTGTGCGATCATTTGCTCGCTGATCTCTCGCTTGCACGAATAATTGTTTGTATTCCGCATGTATTCTAAATCCGTTCATCCATTCAAACGATTCCATTGCGGTTTTGGCTCGTGACTCACGCGCATGCGGCGAGAACTCCGCAAAATAGTCCTTATTCCTTAAACTTAGGGTGCATTTCGTAGAGTCACTTTAGCTTTGGACTCGTGCAGAGTTCGCCTCGAAATCTGGAAAGTTTGGGCCTATACGGGTCAAGGCTCCACATTGACCCAGTAGTTTTCAAGTTTATGACGTGCTTATTGAGCATGTTTGTTTAACCGTGGGATTGGAGATTAAAGGCGTTGATGGAACAATGTTGTTGTTGTGATTCATAACGCGATGTGCTAAGACGTGTTGAATAAACATAGGCAGTGACAGCAAAAATATTACGATTCTGTGTCGATCAGCTCAGTGGCTCATGTTCAAAAGTTGAGAATACTTTATTTCCTAAGAAACTGTCCTTTGTCATCACCTTATCATATTTCATTATTCTCAATTCCTCGCCTCAACTTCATCCAACGCATTTTCCGTCGTGACAGAAAGGAGTTTTCGCGGATAACAGGCTTTGATTTACCTATATTTATTTGTGTCTCGTTGATCTGATGGTAGCAGGAGCCGTCTAAGGTCCATGAGGTGATGGGATCGAATCCTCAATTTGTTACTGAGATTTTCTCTCCAGATATATATCAGTAACAGCCCCGAAATAAGTAAAATGGCCTTGAACCCTCGTGTATCAGAACCACCATGGGAAAGTACTTACGTTTTAGTCTTACACCTGATCTCTGCAAATGTGCTTCCTACACACTTGCGCACTTTAATGTCTCCTGGAAACTTGGTCAGGCTCTTTGAGAACTGACCGCGGTCGCCGGAAATCATCAGGAGAATATTCATTCATCATTTGCCTGCCCTGTTCCCATTATCTGGGGTCGGCGCAATATGTTTTCTTCTTCCATTCATCCCTATCACCCGTCATGGTCCCATTCACTCCTTTCTCTGCCATGTCATCATTCACACAGTCCATCCATCTTTTCTTCGGGCGGCCTCGCCCTCTCCACCCATTCACATTCATCTTCATCACGGTCTTGGTCACATGTCTCTCATCTCTCCTCATTACGTGCCCATACCAAGACAGACGGTTCCCTTTTAACTTCTCCGTCACTGGTGCCACTTTCATACTTCCCCTAATGTACTCATTCCTTATTTCATCCATTCTGGTCACTCCACACATCCATCTCAACATTCTCATCTCTGCAACATGCATTCTTCTTTCATCCGTCTTCTTAATAGGCCAACACTCCGATCCATACAGTACGACAGATTTGTAGATCTTACCTTTTAATTTCAAAGGTAGTCGAATATTATTGACCCCTAAAATACTAGGTACCTTACGTCCGAACAAAACACCAGGCTCACGTAGGGGGCAGACATGCGTACATTCAAAACATATGCAGCCAACAAGGTATCAGGTAGGACTCTTATTAAAAAAAAACTTAAAACAATGGCGTTTCGATCAAAGAAAGTATTAAGTAAGTACTAGCCAAACCGCCCTCGCTTCGCTTCGGGTACTTTAGGTTGCTATGGTAACGTTTTCAATACACGTCAGTTTGAAAGATAGCTTTTTGGTCATTTTTCACACCTTGGGTTACATTATTAAACTTTTAGCACGGATCCCTAACGTTTTTATAAATATAATATACCCTATGTTCACCGGGGATAGTGTGGCTTTCCGACAGTGAAAGAATTATTTATATCGGTCCAGTAGATTCGGAGCCTATTAGTATCAAACAAACAAACAAACAATCAAATCTTTCCTCTTTATAATATTAGTATAGAAGTATAGATAGAGTCGCTGCCCGGGGACGATCGCCGGGACACACCTGTATTATTATTAAGTTAATTTGTGACTGTGACTTATATGTACTGTGTTTATGATTTACGATTAATAAAGTACTATTATATTAATTGAAGCTTAAAATAGAAAAATCTACGCCAACACTGTTCATCCTGTGTCATGCGACCACTTTAGTATAGGTACACTTCTCTTAAAAAGCTGCCGACTTCCTAATAATTCTGCATCTGTTCTTCCGCCTAAGCATCTCCATCCGATTTCTCATGTTACGTCACGGCCATATTAATAGTTGCATTCCAAACTCCAGAGTAGATCGTCCTCCGCGCTCGTCGCACGCGTATAATTAAACAATATTATAAATAGTGCGTGAATAATCCAGGTGGGCTGGTCGACAACGCATCGATTAATATCGATAGGTACTCTTGACTTAAGAACCGATTTAAATTTAAATTTGTTCTTTCTCAACCGCAAATTCTTGAGTTCCGAATATGTGATGATAGGATTGGCAGCTTAGACCCTGCGTTACTGGGTCTAGATGTTTTCAGACTTCATCCAGATCGCCAGATTTTTTACTGGCTCTATTTGGGGCAAAGTACCTACTCAATTCGATCGTATATATTTTTTTATGTGTGTTCCCGGATAACTTAGTCGTATTTTTGTTAGAAAAGAAATATGTATAGCAAGGGTAGTCGCCAGTTCGGCAGGTAAATTCGATCAACAGCCGAGAAGCTGCAATATCGAGAAGTCTCATAGTCGACTCTTAACAAACTCTCGGGAGGAGATATGACAGTGATTTGTTTCTGTAACCGTACTGATAAAAAATTATGTGGCGGTGGTTTATATATGTGTAAGCGCATGGATAAATGTCTTGTCCAGAACTGTTCGTTTTCAGCGTTCATTTCTTCCACGGACTTGCAAACTCTTGAACGACCCCCCAGCCGCGGAGTTCCCTGATCGCTATGACTTGTCCTTCTTTAAGCATGGTCTAAAGAGAGCTCTTTCCTCACGGTAGGCAGCATCATGGCTGTGTCCAATGTCCATGGGGGCGAATACTGTTTAATATCAGACAGGCCGCATGCTCGTCTGCCACTAATAACAAAAAAATGAATGTATCGATAGATTTACTTTTGAGGACTGCATCCCTAAATCCAGGTACGCGCCAAACCGGGACAGAGCGAGGCGGCGACAGGTGCACACGCGTTGCCACGGCTTAATTAATAAGTTTCACTTTTGCCCGCTAATGAGATTGCTAATGAGGTCATTTCACCGGCGACTTTAGGCATTTCACTCGAGTGTTGTAGCCGTTTTACAAGACCCGAGCTTTCAAGAAGAGGCGATAAAATGCATGGAACTTTCTAGATGGCGCCAACACGTTTCATAAAGGTTGATAGTCCTTCTTCTAGCGTGTACGCCTAATAGGCCATATCCTCAAGTAACCATTTCTGATATGGAAGAAACGATAATATAATCAAAGAAGATGAAGTCTCTTTTTAAAAGACTTTCTTCACTTTAATCATATCCATCATTCATAACTATCCAAAAAGTTTTCTATTATAAGTAGTTACCTACTAGAACGAATCAAAATTTGCTCATAACTGCTTTTCTACCACACGGCTAATTCATATTGAATGGATTATCGTGATAATGGGTAAACAAAACTATCTATCGGAATGCCTATTATTAAAATATTGTCTGTCTACGTCCTAATTGGATCAGTCGTTTGTCCAAACAATAGAATATCTACCGACAGCTATCACTGTGTGCTATTGTGTTTAAATATGTGATTAAACTTTTCTTACTTGGTAACTATTGCATAGGAACAATCTTATTTATATAACTAACTAAACTAAACGTAACGATATATAAATCCAATTTTATACGTTCATAACAATTTATTTGGATGCTGATCTGCTTGGTAAATTAAAGATAGGTATTGTTAAATGTATCTGTCATCTTAATCAGAAATAGCAGGAATATACCTAAGTATTGTCAATATGGACTTTTTAGCAAAAAAAATTCACAGACGGCCACAATCGGATACATCATCCTAGCCTTATCCGTCTATTCTTAAAAAAAACTTAGGAAAGGAGGCAAGGGAAGGACTTCTCCTCATGTATCAGGCAGTGGCTTGTGCAAACGGCATAGGATATAATACCTACACTACACATCCACTGTCCATGAGTGTGCATTATCGCGATGCTATCTACAATTTCCTATCAATTACAGTATCATTGCCTTATCATTCATGTTTCATTGTCTTTTCGATCAAACACCTCATTATTGTGGAAATTTTAACTGGCTGGACTGAACCATCGGATTATTGTTTATATATATACGAGCCTAGTAATAGTAGTAACATTAACTTTGGAGCAGAAATCGTAGACTTGAACCAAGATAAACATTTATTCTTCAAACCCTGTCTTCTTTCAACCGGATTTGTGAACTTCAGCCGCAGTGTTTCCTGATCATTACGACATATCCTTCTTTAAATGAGGTTTAAAAAGACCTCTTTCCTTACGGTAGGCAGTGGCATGGCTGTACCCCTGACATTACTGTTGCCCGTGAGAGCGGGTACTGTTTAACATCAGACAGGCAGCTTGCACAACCACCAACAGCAATTAAAGGACAATATGTTGGTGGTACCTACTTTTTTATAACACTCTAACTTGGTCATACAACCCCAACCGTAGATCATGTACGTGACGTTTCTCCTCCTTCATGACTCTATAACACCTATGACTGTGCAAATCCAAAATAACCTCAAACTACAAAATTATTGTTACACTATCTGCTTAATCCACATCTTCGTGACGCATTTCCTCCAAATTGGCGCCAAAGTCGAGTGCTCCGTACATGGCGATACACGCCCGCATCCAAAACAGCGCCGAGCGTCAAACTTATACGTGCATAGTTGGCGAGCAGCCATCTTGCGACGCCATCTTTATTCCGTTCCGATGCTCGTGAAACGATGATGTGTTGTATTTATTATCTTACACTTTTATCGCGATTTTATTAGTCACAGTCGCGTTATTAGTTAGCAATTTGTAATGATACAGTTTACGTCTTTGTATTTTTTACTGCCTCTTTAGATGTAGGCAGGTATTTGTCGACTGTTCCGCTATGGGCGCTCATCTGAGGAGGGTCGGGATGCTCTTCGGTTCTTCGGGACTCGACTAGTTACAGACTCAACCCCTCATCAGCTCAGTAGTGCTGCGCTACCTGAATAGTAAACGGGACACTTCGGGAGAGCGTAGTAGTGTCCTCCCGGTACTTTGTCACTTATCGGAGCGCGTGGGAGCCCCGAACGCTCATTTAGTCGCCTCTTACGTCCCTACAACCGGCAGGGGAGGTATCCCGGTAGGAGCCGGTACGTACGCCCCCGTACGTTGAAAATAACATTACCTAAGCCAATAACCATCGCCTGTCTCTTTCTCTTCGGTAATTCAGTTGCGTACAGGCAGTGTTTACATTGAAATTCTAATAGCACAATAAAGTGCACTATTATGAGCAGATAACGATAACAAATTAATTTATAGTTCTCATAAAATCGCAGATACATCTAATCTATTAGATAGTACAGTAGCGAATGCAAACAAAACTCCTTGAAAACAATTTCATTGGTTCCCAACTAAACGTTTAGCAAAACTTAAATGAAATAGGTTTCATTTAGGTTGGTATAAGTGTATTCACATGCAAATTGCTTCTTTTTATACCTACTACTAGGATTGACTAAATGGCTGCCCGCCTGATGGTAAGCGGTCTCCACACCCCATGAATTCCTGCATCACCAGTGGCATCGCATGCGCACTGTCTACCCTTTAAACATCAATTTACTTTAGACTTGAAGTGTCCCATACTCTATTCCCCTGAGAAAACCTCGTCAGGGATTTCATTCCACAAACGCAGCATTTGCGGGAAGAAATAACATCCTTGATAACATCGCGATGCGGTACGCACATGTCTGAACAGATTGCAAAAATAACTAAAAGGCGCTTTATTTATTTGTGTAGATCCAGAGACGTATAACATCCTTCCTACGTCAAAGTTTTCACGTACACCGACGTCGATAAATTCTTAACCGCGTGACGTCACGGGCGCGGGAAACGCGCGAATATCAGCTGTTTACGTTGAACAGGTTCAAACGCTGTTCTATTTTTAAATGGAAAATAAAGCGTGACGTTCCTATGGAGCCAGACTTTGGTAAATAAGTGGGGGATAACCGTTGCATGAATGCGGAAAACGGTTTTTCACTGCTTCTTTAACCCTTTAAACATCGTTGAGACTCATGCGTTGATAACACTATCTAGATTTTAAATTGTCTCATTGCTATGTCAAATGATTATAGTTATAGCCAAAATTATAAAGGGGTATGTATAGTCACTGTGGGAGGCCCAGCAGTGGTCGTTTGCAGGCTGTTGATGATGATAATTTGCCTGGCCAGTCACTTAAATTACCTACTTATTATTAACATATTATTTTATTATTAACAGTGAAAACGGGTCTTAACTCAGCCACGGCGGTTCGGCCGAATCCGATCACGTAGCAATCACTTTTCAATCGTGTCTGTAATACCCGCCTTTGAAATGCAACTAGTTACAGGGCGCCATTTAATTTAATTAGTAATCTAATTAGTAATCGAAACACCCTTCCGGAGATTAATTAAACAATGTAATTAATCACTACACCCAGTTGGTTACAAATCTTTTATGTATTCGTTTCCATATATGAACGACGGTGTAAGAGAAAATTGGCATTTAATTGCTTCAATTTACATACGCAGTAATTCCAGTAAATGGTTACCACAAACTACTTAATTGAAATCGAAATTAAGTGAGAGCATGTTGCTTTAACACTTTTCGAGAAATGAAAACATTGTTGTTAACATTTCTGGGCATGTAATGTAAGCCACGTTTTGCTGGCAGATTTATTGCAAGGCTCGTTATGAGTCTGAATTTAACGAAAGTCGAATAAATTTTGTTGAAAAGTTCAGCATATCTTATAAATAAGTGATTAAGTGGAAGCTCTACCTTAAATAATGATCAATACCTAAGAATACGTACCTACTGCTCTTTATGTAAGACATATAAGACAGCTTACTGTAAGTCTTAAATTAAACCATCTTTGAGCGCACGAACACAGTGTCGAAGAGACTAGGGGTCGGAGTGGTCTCAATGGCCGAAATTGGTTGGAGATAATTATCACATGTAAGACGATGGTTCAAAGACCGATCTCTTACGAGTACAATCTCAACTTTGAAAACAAACAAATTTAATGGAAAACATTAAAAGTCGTGAAGGCGAGAATTTAATGGAATAATAAACATTGACATTTCCAACAGTAATTTGCGCAACATTGAAAGAAATCCATTCCATCATTAATATATAAAATAAAAAGTATTTTTCTTAATCTAGTTAAGGCTTAAGCAATAAGCACAAGGTAACGACCGAAAAGCGTCTGTGTGTGCACAGCTGCACAACACTTGTGTCAATTACCGAATGCACATCGGATCATCTAGCCAACGGAAACAAAGATTATTCGCGCAACAACACAGTTTTATGGTTACTCGGTCGAATTCGTTCAAAGGCTGAGCAAATATTGGTTATACTCATGCGCATTTCTCTTTAAAACGAAATTTATTATAAGAACAAACCATCTACCAAAAGAAGAAGAGTGAAAATGTAACCACTCGTCACGGCATTTTTCTTTTAAACAAACCGACCATTACAAATTTTAAGTTTCATAGATCGTCAAAAACCTTTAAGACTGCTTAAGAAAGAAAATAACAAACAAAAGATAATTGTTTATGTAATTTTGTGCTTGAACGAAAGATGCACTTGAAATATAGACAGGGATAATATCAAAAGTACTCGAAATGTTGATAGCGATAATCTCAAAAGATGACTAATCACCATTTAATGTGTGTCATTTGATAAAAGCAAAGGAAATCAGTGCTTCAGCTGATTAACGCTGTGTCTATCATCTGACCTTGTGCAAACATAAAGAAGCTTCGAATAACGAAAGGAATTCACAAATCTTGAATGCTTTAGTTTTAAACTGTCATTCACCAAACTAGTTGTGATATTGACCTCATTAGTCTAGCGAAAAGAATACACAGAAAGAAAGAAAAACAACAAAAATCAGTAACATTCAGTGGACGGTAGCTAATTAGATTCGCAAATAAGCTAGCGGGTGTAGGTTGCACTCCCACTCCCACGGCACAGAAGCGGAGCATGTCAACGATAGCGACAAAATTTCTCTTCGTGACAAAACACTTATGTCTGGTCTGTTGATGTTGCAGAATTTTGACTCAAAAGAAATGAAGTTTGACAAAGATTTTTTTGAAAATACCATACCTTCGTTATTCATGATCATCAGCCTCTCACAGTCCATTGCTCAAGGCCTCTCCACTTCACTACATCCTGGGCTTCTCAAATCTAGCGCTTGCACACACACAAGATGGCTGTCTTGGGTAAATTGTCTCTCCATCAGGCCTGAGGGCGTGCAGCAGTATATTTAACCCTTAATTTGGCAAAGAAATAAAATACGTAAATGTATAAATTTGATGAATGTTAGGCTTCAAGGGTAACCTAAGAACTCCAAAAAATGTATAAAAAAAAATCCTACATTTCCCACAGCTGGGAAAATTCATGTCCGCCACACCGGACATTGCCAAAGATATCACAATTGACTGGCTGCTATGTTTGTCCGCTGTACCGGACATTGCCAAATGTTGGGTGTAATAAAAAATCCTTAGTTTTCATATCTATTTATTATAAAAACTCATAAAAAAGGCTTAAAAATATTTTTGCCACTAAAAAACAAGAAATGGTCCTAATTATCACATTTTACAGGGCTGGAAAGAAGTTTTGCTTGAAATTGTTCTACTTTTGGAGCTGTATTTTTCGTCCGATTAGAACTGCAGTTTTCCACCAATATAATCTTATAAACAGCATACCTGAAGGCTTGGAGTGCCATCCTCTTCTTCCTATCGACTTCGTACTGCTTTCGATGGACAAAGCACGAATTATTTATGTAAATATCCACGAGTTGTCAAACGAAATAGTAGAAGCAAATTCATCAAGGTTTTTATACTGCAAATCCGATTTATCACTTGCGCCTGAAGCAGCTTATTCCTTAGGTACCAAAGCCAATATTCATGATATATACGCATGCTGTTGACAAGCGAAAAATAAAAATTAGTAACGAACAACCAATAACCACAAAATAAGCCGTATTTGACGATGTTCGCCACAGCGGACAAAGTTATATTTCTATGTATTTGGCAATGTCCGCTGTGCCGGACAAAGAGAGTAAGCGAATAAAAAATCACTAAAACACGTTCAAAATTTTAGGCATTTCTACTAAACAGTATCACACACGTATATTCTAATAAAAGCAGAAAAGACAATGAACTTTTATTTGCAAAAACATTGAAAAAATCATAATTTTACCTTGTCAAAATCTGATGACCGCCTCTTCGCTGACATTTTGTTCTTGATTGACAGATAATAGTGTCGCCAACGTGCATTTTTATTTTCTATCACCTTTTTTATAGATTTTCCAAGAAATAATCGTGCAAAATGTAACAAAATAATGTTTACAGTGTACACCAGATTTTTTTAAAAGTTTGTCCGCCCCACCGGACAAAATCAAATTAAGGGTTAATGAGTATTTGGAGTTTCTACTTTTGTAGGTACATTTTTCTAAAACAGGAATAAATATTCACAGATAGGTCATCGTTAACGATTTATTAATTTCGTCTTTTATTTTTTTCTAAAATCAACACGTTTAAACTACGCCACGAAAGCAAACTATTTCAATATTGTTACACATTGCTCTTTATAAATCACATTAACACGAAAGCTGCTCATATCTCTGTGAAAGCCGCGAGTGACACCAACCTTGTCTTGATCGTCTATTCCGAGATCTATTTTGGCGCCAACGAGACCGAACGTATTTTTGGCAACATCGCAAAAAGTTTTTTCAATCGAATCCTTAGTTTTCAAGGGCAGACTTTAGACCTGTTTTCTATAAGCACATGTTTTTTGCGGTCCGTCCAATGCAACACATATTGATTATTGAAGGTCAAGTGGTCTTATGTTCTCATTTGTGTTCGTTGGTATCTATACCTAGGTACCTAATGAAATACAAATTCTGTTTTATCCAATTTTCAAAATGCATAACCTTGATGCATTATCAAGAATTTAGAATTACTTGATGTACTTGGTTATATGGCATACAAGCATATGCATTTTTTAATTAATCCCTTAAGTCCCATAACGTCTTAGCTCACATTATCAATGAATATGCCCCCAGAAATCAAGGTTGAAAAAATGCCTCGATATAAGAGGGGCCGCTTTTTATATTTTTTTTTCAAACTTAAAATAAGAGATCCCTACATTATCAACCATACAGATTGTAGTTAATAAAGATATTTTAGTTTTTTGGAAATCAAGGTCCTATCATCAATTTCAGCATTTACATTTCAAGCGCTCCAACTGATACAATTACCCAATAATCACCTCCCATTTCTCCATTTTCATGACTTACAAATGGTATGCTGTAAACCCTATCTTCTCTTGCAGGATCACCGGCGGAGAGCTGTTTGAGCGTGTCATCGATGAGGACTTCGTGCTGACCGAGCGCGCTTGCACCGTGTTCATGCGCCAGATCTGCGAAGGCATCGAGTTTGTGCACCGCCAGAACATTCTCCATCTCGACATGAAGGTAAGCTGACCAAACATCTTTATTCCTAAGTGACTGCGACGATAGTCAAAGCGGCTTTGTTACCATGACCAGTCAACGGAGAAGCGGAAGGTCTCCTCTGAACCTTTAGAAAGGGTATAATGTAAACACAAATACAGATCTACACATCATCTACACGTTTCCCGTTCTTTCCGTTAGTCAATTAGCTTCGGCTTCTATTGTGTAGCTTTTGGTATTCATATCGAGCTTAAAAGTATCTAAAACTCCTTGCCTTAGTTTTGGGTCATCAAAAATTAATATTATTATTTTTGGTTATCTCCACAACCCGTTAGCAGAACTAAACTAATGGTTACATCCACAAGCTGTTCCAATTCCAGTTATTACCTTCATCACGGCGGAATATTTAAATACCCCTTGCTACAACAATAAGTGCAAAGAGAATTATTTTACTAAACAATCTAAGGGTGTCAAATTCCAAAAACTCTGATCCTACTTACTGACTGCTAATTGAAATACACAGAATAAGTCTCCGAAAATATTTTTGTCCTACAAACAAGTTAATGCAGGCTTTTTGTCTAGTTAAGTAAGGAATCTGGTTTCACCTTGACTCATAAAATTGGACATCTGCCTAAAACACCCACCAGCCTGACAACAAGTCAATGAACCATTCCGGTGTGTGAGTAAGTTAATGTTATGATGTCTACATCGTGTTCGCTAAAGATGTAGACTAAATTAAGTATTTATAAACTGACACAATCACTTAGGCTCAAGCACAATCTTGGTGTAAAAGCCATTAACAGTTAAACTTTAGAACGTTATCTGTTTTTGTTTTTTAAATTACAAGAAGATAGCCAGAAAGGTTTTATTATCAACTAACAAATGACTCTCGACTCTCACAAAAACAGAGAATTAGTTATTCTTTTTCGTGACGTCTGTGGCCAAAGAATAAGCTGTACAAAGCCAAGAAAACAAAATAAAAGTTATTTATTTTTTAAATAATGTTCGAAAGAGGCTGTCAATTTTAGTTTAATTTTAAAAGATCTCTTTAAACATCCAAGTTTTAAATCGTTAGTTCGGCAAACTATGGTAAAGTCTCTCGTTAAAATGGCCTAGAATTTCGGCAGGCAACAAATGGTAATCATGAGATCTTGTGCTTGTTTGCGGCTTCAACGGTATTTGAACCTGTCGCGTGCGGTTTTCCTGGTAGTGTTTTGAATTTCGTGCATTGACCCTGATGTGTCATTCAGTGTCTAAGTGACGATCATTTTACTTAATTAATTAAGTCACGACTTTAGCTCCCACTCGCGATTTGGGTCGTTATCCTGACTTTGAGTTAATATGTATTACTTTACTTAGTTAGACAAACTTTTATTCACACCTAATAATAGCCGCAATAAGTATTATGAATAGGAAGTTATTTTGTAGTGGGTACCTACATATACGCGGCTTTAAAAGTACCTTAATCATTCCTACAACTTTCGACCTTAGAGATAAAACTATTTAACGAGTATTGTAAATACTTTACTTAACTAAGTCTCTAAGTGTGGAATAGATAGTGGATAAATATAAATTAACATTAAATGTAAAATAGTATCCTTTAAAACTAAATACCTACTTAAATGAAATGGATTTAAAATGTCCGCGTCTGGTTCTAAATAATAATGAAAGAGGAAATATATAGTACCTATTAGCAATCTGTGGTAAAACGGTTTTATATTTCGAACGAATAACAAAATGGCGTCTTTGAGACGTCACCACTTTTACATTTCGCAAAACTGAGCTTCCGAGCAAATAATATTATAACCAGTAGTAGAAACCCATAAAACATACTAATTAACATTTGACACAAGTGCACACATAACATCAGTTTCGTAATCAGAATGATAGCAATGTTGCTTCAATACGAAGCGTTTGGGTCGCAGCCAACTCGTAAATCAAAATGGCGGAAAAACATGCGCAGGAGTTTATGGGTGAAGCCAGTCGCGATTGTTTATTTCAATGACCGCCTTTATTTCTGTCAACCATGTGAATAGGTGTTCAATTATCTATTTTCGCAAACGATTTGGAGCATGAAAAGTTTAATTACTATCTTCACGCTTGAATTATTTTGTAGTGTGAGTGATTATAGTTAAATCGAATAACATAATGACCAACCTATAAAATTATGAGGATTACCTATAATTCCACTTAGACCCCTGAAGGCGCTAAGTGGATGGCATTGAAATTCGCACTGCGAACGATGACGTTGGTATCCCAATTTGATTATTTTAATGATAAGGAGATTGGCCGAGGACGCAGGGTATCATTAAGGGGCAGCGCAGTGACAAATTTCACAGACTCAACGCACACGACGCACATCTTTCGGCATATTCTGAATATTCTGAATATTCTGTCGGCAGACCTAAACGCTCTTTTTGAATGTCTCAGACGAATACTCTATCGCACAAAATATCTGTCGTCTGCGCTGCCCCTTAAAGTGCGCAAATATGTTCGCAAACACAGGTACACTCTGTGACCCTTCGATACACGATATTTCGGCAGCTACCGATGAGATTAAACGCTATATTAACAGACTTTTCGAAGTCCGGAGTGTAACACCACCAACTTTGTAACTCCAGAACTGTTAATGAGAAATTTCATTACAGAAAAACTGAGTCACAATTTTGACCGGACCCGGGATTCCATTCGGGACCTCTCAATTGTCAGATGGCACCTACGACCACTAGATCAAAGCTTAAATCTGTTGTCTATGATTAAAGTATAACATCTGTAACTGGATGTTTGCACATAAGCCTAGTACCTAAATGCTAAATTTGAAACGTGAAATAATCAAGACTGCCTGCTCTGCTAACTTGCTCTGATTGACAAAAAGTCATCAACTATAGATCTCTCAAGATTCGATACTCGTGTGAGCGAACAACAAAGGCGATGATATCACCTTATGTAAATGTACAGCTAACATACCACGATGCATTCGCTTCTTAAGTTGATGCATTAAGATATATTTTGCAATCATCACCTTTTGCTATTGACCGTACTTGATGGATGAGTAATCAATGCTCAACCTTACATGCTCTATTCAAGTTCAGGCCATTGACCGGTCAAACAAGATTCAGCGGGTGTTTAGGCTACAGGCCAATCTTAGGTCAAGGTCTCCATATTTCCCATTTAAGTTTCCTTTGAGTTTGAGCAAGAATTTTGCCCGGCCTTGTCCCATTTCTATTTTTGATGTCTGTGTTCTGAAGACTAGTGACGTCACACTTTCACGGCCTATGCGGAGCGCAGGCCGATGAATCACGTGATGATATTATTGTTATAAACCCTAGGTTTTGTAAATAAAATAAATCACTGTACCTACCTATTATGTGAAAATCTAATTTGTAGGAATTCACTACGAGTCCTACCTAAATTGATTATGATCGAGTTATTATAATCGATCGTGGGTGTCGTAGAAGACAACTAAGAGAATATCAGGAAACGGGCAGCAGCGTTTACCGTGGTACAAATAAAACCTACTGCGATCACCAATCTGCCTGCCAAGCTTGGTGACTATGGCAAATTCACCTAAAAGACATTAGGGGAGACCTATGTCCAACAGTAGATTTCGTCGTGATTATAATCGACTAGCTGACCCATGCCCACTTTGTTGGGCAATAATGTGGCTTTCTATTGTGTGGTGAAAAAACTTTTGAAATCGGTTCAGTAGATCCCGAGATTACCCCTTACAATTTAACAATTACACAAACTTTACTTCTTTATAATATTAGTAAGTATAGATTATAAAATCCCATTGGAATGAAAGTCAAAATCCTTAACCACTATTAAGCCACTGACATTCTTACTTCGAATCGGGACAGAGAGCTCTTTCCTCGCCGTAGGCAGCGGCATAGCTGTGCCCCTGGCATTGCTGACGTCCATGGGCGGCTGTTATTGTTTAATATCAGGCAGGCCGCTCGTCTGTTACCAATGGCAATTAAAAAAGAGCATCTACAGCCATTCAATTTAACCTTTCCTCCTTTCAGCCGGAGAACATCCTCTGTCTCACCAAGACCGGCAACCGCATCAAAATCATCGACTTCGGCCTGGCGCGCTTCTACGACCCCGAGAAGAAGCTGCAGGTGCTCTTCGGAACCCCTGAGTTCGTGGCACCAGAGGTGGTCAACTTCGACCAGATCGGCTACGGGACGGACATGTGGTCCGTCGGTGTTATATGCTATGTGCTGTAAGTAGGTCTTGAAGACTTAATATTATGTTATTTTAATAGTACCTACTGCAAATGCAATAGACCAGAGTTTTTCAAAATGCGATGTGATAGTAAGACATCGAGACAAGAACAAGCTTCTTCCTAAAATTCAAAGTTAAGCAAAGTTCTTGATTGGGAACCGAGTTAAGACTCACAGGTCGCGCTGAATGCATGCCGCGATAATGGAGTCTTTGAGGGACTCCTGTATCCGTCGGTGGAACTGTGAAAATGAAAACATAAGTTTGAGGAACCCCGTACAAAAGAAAGTCTCTCAAGGACAACCACAAAAAAAGCTACTTTCGCAACTATAATAACTTTATCGTATTTGACAGTAATTTTAAATTTAATTCCCTTTTTATCAACGGACGAGCAGGGATACAGCGAAGAGGCGCCGTTGTAGGGTTCATGTCAGTCAAGACTCGCATATTGTGTCTCTACTTTCATAGTGCGAACGGCTAAGCTATGGAACTCATTGCCAGCATCTTTTTTCCCAAGAGATACATCTGGGACTATAATATTATCATAGGAAGAGGCGGTTTGCAGGCTGATGATGAAAAGATTCACGATCATCCATGTCTTTCCAGGCTATCAGGCCTCTCTCCCTTCATGGGGGACACAGACATCGAGACCATGGCCAACGTGACGGTGGCCAAGTACGACTACGATGACGAGGCCTTCAACGAGATCTCGGAAGACGCCAAAGACTTCATCAGCAAGCTGCTTGTGAAGGACAAAGAGTGAGTACTTTATGTTTTGTGTTCGGATCTCGGTTAGACGCCAAAAAAAATACTTGTTGACGCCAAGAATATTTGTCGACAAGGGGATTTATTTTGTTTTTTATATGTTCAAATCCGTTCTGGGGAGACGGCAGTGCCACCGCCAAGACGAGTTTACTGATATCCCAAAAATTTAACAAATATGTACAGACAACGTCATAGACAACAAATGTCGTAAGACAACTTGACAGTTTTCTTTAGGTGGACCTAAAGAAAACTGTCAAGTTTTCACAACTGAATGTAAAATTTACATGACAAGGCTTTAAGATACAGAATAGAATATACCCTACATAATCTATTTTATAGAAGAGGTAGAAAAGATTTTAGGCTAATTAAATTAAATGAATTGGGTATCAGTTATCTAAATCCTAAAATCCAAAGCTAACATTCAGTTTTGTCCCCTGAATCCAGCCTAAACATAAGAAAACACTTATGTTTAAAAGAGAATATGGAATCAAGTCGAGCCATTTTCATTTTGTATCAGTTACAGTCAATTACATAGTGTACATATTTTATTGCCATTAATTTTAAAAAATGTGATAACGTTGCTTATTTTCCTAACGCATGTAATATCAATAGTAAAGTAGTAAGTTTTTGTATAGGGCGTCTGACCGAGAGCATTAATTAAAGTTTTGACATTCGTTTTTTTTTCGTTTTGACTTTCCTTCAAGTTTTATTTAAAAATAGTTTCGTTTAAACAAAAATATTATTTTCCATTTGTTGGAATGCTTTGAAATAAAATTTCCATACAATACTTGGAAATTTTCCGTTTTCGAGAACTTCAAGATTGAAGTTCTCTTTGCTTAGATAAGCAAAAAGCTGCGCCGAGGCAGCCTGTCGATAAAGACCCTATGTTACTTGTCTTAATTCTATCCAACACAGATTGTAACTAACAATGCCTTATTATATTTATTGCATGTGTAGTGGTTTTTCTGAAGAATGAAACGTAGGCACTGAAACATCTGTCACAATATAACTTACAGAACAAATAATGTGTCAAAAATGGTGTACCTAATAACGAAAGTATAAATCAAAATAGAATTGCTCAAGAAAATAATTGAAAGAGTCACTCAAATCACTGGGTAAAAATTAAAAAAAACATTGGCAAAGATATCAAATATTACATCCTAGAGGAAAATAATTGCTTGCTTTCACCACATTGAATTCCTTATTAGTTCTTATAAAATTGAAAATCTCTGATCCAAACACATTTTCTGACACATCTGTTTCTGTACTTTTTGTTTAACTTGACAACAAATTTTGGGCAGCTGCTTGTTAATTTGTCCCAAAATAAGTGTCTACGTATCAACAAACTAGTGCTAACCCTAATATTTATATTATGTTAGATAAGTAGAAATAGTAGACGTAGTGGTATCATTATAAACATACTAAAACTATCTTTTTAATGAATGTTATTTCAATCATTGATTTGAGTTTCACATACATAATTCCATCTTCATCTACATACCTATTTACATTACCGATACCTTCAATACCTTCACCAACTCATCCTCCATCCATGCACTGCACCTTTCACATCATTATCCATTTATATCTGCACGCCATCCCACCCAAAACTTACTGGATTCTAGGTGTTGGGTTGATAGTAACAAGGGTCTTTGTCGCAGGTCACGACCCAGTGCGACGGAGTGCTTGCGCCACCACTGGCTCCAGAAAAGGCCACCAGTCAAGAAGGAACCGCCCCAACCTCTGCCCTCACCAAAACACGAACTAGACGTCGCCAAAGACAATCTCCGGCTCTTTGTCGAGCGGTGGAGCGAACACCCCAACTCTCCTTACGTGTTCGACAATGAAGCTCACGAAATCACATCTCTTATGAACGGCACATGCGAAAAATCCTCAATAGGCGGCTGCTCACCCTCCCCGAGAAGCTCGCTTGCTAGTTCTCCAGACACAGTCCTCGACGATGACGACCTACAACCGCCACCTCTAAGAGACCAAAACTACCTTGCGCCAAGATACAACCCAGTTGAACGAAGAGCTTCCGACAGCACGTGTTTCTTACACAAGAAACAGGACGTTCTTGTAAGGAAAAACCTAGCCGAAGAAATAAAGAAACTATCGGATCACCTCTTCATGCTTTCGACAATGAACACGGATTTGGCGAACAATAACAACGTGAAAGAACTGGACAAAAACGTGACGACGGAATCAAAGACTACGACCAAAGAAGAAAAACTGCCGAATGGCTTCAAAAAGGAGACTAGAACGTTCTTAACGAAAACTGCGACAAATGGCGATGCGACAAAAACGGAGAAGAAAATCTTCACATCTAAATCAACAACCAAGATATCGTCGACTTTCTTGAAAGAAAAGGAGCCAGAGAAACCGGTGACGAGTAGAATGCCATGGGTGAAGTCGAGCACGAGTACAAAAGCTAAAAAAGTCACAAACATGAGCAGAGACGTTCCAGACCAGCCCATTGAGAGGCGGAACAGTTTTTTCCAAGAATTCGACAGACGAAGGGAACGGATAGACAAATTGGTCAACGGAAATGAAAATGGCAGGCAATTGCCATACAGGAGAGGAGACGAGAACAATGCCCACAGAACGAAAGATCTCCTGCTTCATCTTTTGGAGAAGTGGGGAGAATCAGAAGTGGAAGGGGAAAGGACGGCAGGTGGCACGTCGAATGGTGGGAGGCATCAATCGATATCTCTGGAATGGTCGCCATCGAACCAACTCGCCCAGAACTCCATGTCGAGTCTCCATGCCTTCTTCCAACGTCAAACATCAGAAGAGAAAGCGCAACGAAAAAAAGTCACCAACAATGTGCAAAGTTCTAAATGATTTTTGCTGAAACAGGGTATCTGTGCCATGACATTCACAAGTTTTGAACATATTATAGTTCATTCGTGTTAAGAAAATAGTGACTGACAGGTCACTGACAGGCCACTAGCCAATTAAAATTAGAAATTATAATTCTAGCGTTTTAATTGGCTAGTGGCCTGTCAGTGAACTGTCAGTAACTATTTTCTTAACGCGAATGAACTATAGTACTCAAGTAGTTTAGCTTGGGTAATTAAAATGCCAATAGTAAAGTGTAAAGTGAATCATTCATACAATAGTATTAATACTGTTATGGTAGGTAGGTGTTACTCATTGTACAGACTGACAAGGACATTTTGGCACGAGAATGACAGTGACATGAGGGGGTTAGCGTAAAACAAAAATGTCAGAAATCGACGTCAAAAGTGACATTATGTATGAGTGGTAGATTTATTTTGGAATTCCACCACGTGTCAAAATGTTCTTAGGGGACTGTATTAATACAAAGCGTAATTATTGTGACATAGTCTGAACGGAACATTGTAATGCTTATGACATAGTCATTGATGAAATCACATTTGACAATAATAATTATCGTAATTGTGATAATTATTATCCAAGCTTTACTACTTAAATTGTAACGGTTGTAAGTTACCAAAGTAACTGAATGAGATTATTTTATATATTTTGTATAAAATGTAACCCTATAAGGGATGGCAGTAAAATGACAATTTTTTTACGAATCTAGTCCCAAAACCTACTTACATTAAGTTCCGTGTGAAGATATCGTTACAAAAGCAAGACTGAGAAGCGAAGTTATATGTAAACATAATAATAATTATATAAAAGTAGTAATTAATGAACCTATTATTCATTGTATAATTCAATAAAACCACAAATAATAAAACAACATCACAAATCTGATTTCTAAACACAATATGTATCTACTTACTTAAAATATTTTTGATGTAAATAAGTAGTCACAAAGTCGACTCTAAGATTTTTTTTTAATAAAAAATATTGTTCCTTATTTATTATGTATGTACTTAATAAGTATGTAACGTATTGCCTAAGTTTATTAATTATTATATGTAATTTATTGTTATTAATACGTTGTTCAAATATAAGGCTTTATGTAATTCGTGTCTTTCATTTATTTTCTGCCTTTTTGAAGAAAGAAAATTTCTTTACGAGTTGGTAGGTTGGTACCATGTAAAGGAAAAAAGGTATTAGTCGTAGTACATTTACACAATAATATTATACCTACGAGTAAGTAGGTTTTATTACGAAAAGTTTTATTTTGTACGAATAATTGCAAATGTTTTGGAAAATTGAACAAATTGGAGCTTTTGTCGCACCCGTGTGTTTTCGTATACGTACCTCTACAGAAAGTCGTGATGCAAACTTCGCCTGCGCGTTGTAGGATTCTGTACCTATGGTAGCGATATGTAGGTATAGATAGATAGATGTTTCTACATGTCGCTACAAATATTTATCTTCTTTATCCAAAACCGTCTGTCCAGGGATCGTCTGCCCGCGTCGTCAACACTGATGCACCCCTGGCTGATCCAGTCGGCGCTGTGCACAGAGCTGCACGTCACCAAGACAAAGCTCAAGAGATACGTCATCAAGAAACGGTGGGCCAAAGCGGTGTCAGCAGTGGTGGCGCTGAAGAGGATGGGCGCCAAGTTCGAGGAGGTCCACGAGGATGTGGAACCGAAGAATGGGGATAAATAGGTTGTGTGCAAGGGGGTTTGAGTGCGAGAGGTTGGGTTTTGATCTGCTGGGGCAGCAGGATTTAGTAAGGTTTCGGATATGGAAACTTTCGCGACGTTCATTCAAGTACTAATCATAACTCATCATCATCATCATCCTAGCCTTTTTCCCGATTGTCTCAGGGTCGGCTTCCCAAACTGAGAGATTTGGCGAGGGCTAAGCTTTTACACAGAGCGACTGCCATCAGACCTCCGCAACACTTAGGGTAAGCTATACCCATTCCCAATTTAGGCGTCAGAGTTATCATCATCTCTGATATGATGTAACGACTGCTATCTGAGTTGGTAAAGATAGCACCCGGGACCAACAGCTTGACGTGCCTTCCGAAGCACGGAGGAAGTACTAATCATAACTAAGTAATTAGTATAAAACAAAGCTTTTGTCTATTAATGTCTTAGATCTTTAAACGCAACGGATATTGATGCGGTTTTTTTTAAATTAGTAAATATGAGTGATTGAAGAAGATTTATATGTATAATACATTCACAATATGTATACTTAGTAGAAAAACACTGGTAAGTACGTAGTTTTAAAGGTTTCCAATGTGTTTTTTAAATTCCCGAAACGAAGCGAGGGCCGGTCGCTCGTGATCAATAATGTCAAATTCGTCGAGAAAGTTTCCGAATCCGACCCATATTGAATAGAGGACCATATTCAAAACGCCTGGGCTTGAAATGTCAATAGGTAGGTAGATGCACATCAGGTTGGTTTTCTTCTAATGCTTTATGTCTACGTCACTGCTCGAGATGTATCTTCGACGACACATAACCCTGCATAAGAATGCAAAAAGGGCATTACAACAAAAAGGTTCAGGAATGTTTTCGTAAGTATCTCCCTACAGGTGTTTTTATTTTTTTATTTTATTTATAGTGGCTCGACATAATGGCCTTCCTACGCCTGATGGAAAGCGAAAGAGAGGCCCAAGTCGCTGTGACAACTGGCACGTCACTGGTCAGTTATCTGTCAGTTGCCACTGCCATGCCGGCCCAACCCTAACCCCCCACGAGCTCCGGACACCCTACTCACCAGCAGAAACACGACCTAAAGGTCATTTGGCTGCGGTATTTTATAGGGTGGATCCTTCCCCGGACGGGCAGCTCAATTCGAGCGAAGATTCGCTATGCCCTAGAAGGTGTGCAACTGTGCACCTTACTTTAGATAGGTACTAAAGTAACTAATCTTATTTACCACTATGCTTAAAGAAGCCCAGAAAATAAGAAAACTCCTTGCAAGAAAGCATGGTAAAGATCACCATATGTCCCCTATTATTTTTCTCCTTCAATTAGACTTAGTACCTATAGGATTAATTGCCATAGATGTAGTAAGAAATGAAATGGACGAGACAATACCAAGAGCAAAATCTTTTTCATCCAGTTACGCATTAAATTGTAAGAAAATTCCTTTCTTTCAGTCCTAAACCTCGTTAATACTGCTCTAATTTCTTAAAGTTCTTTCGCTTAGCAGGTGTCATCAGAAAAGTTCTATGTACACAGGTAGTATACTACATTTCTAATCTATGTAGGTACATATAGTAGATATAGTAGGTACTATATCTACTTTCTTTTAAATCATTCACTTTTACCTTTACTCTAACAATTGTACGAAAGTAGCTTTCTCAACAAAACAAAGTTTATATTTCCAATACAAGTAGGTATATGCCTGCGCGCATACAGAAAAAAAATGTAATGTCACTTGGCAGGAAATTCTCAAAACTGTCAAGCTAAAGCAAGTTAAAATGTTTTCAGAAAATTTATTAGGATTTCACTAAGCAACAACAAACTACGCCATATTTAAATTAAATAAATGATCGTAGTCATGTCAGTTTGAAATTAGGTCTTAAAGGCTTATGTACCTATAGAGTAGGCATTCTTCTGAGGCCTAAGTTAGGGTTGCCGTCTGTCCAGGTTTTTCCTGAATCCGTCCTAGTTTAAATAAAAGGCGTCCAGAGACGTATCTGGGTGGGGTTCAGTTTTTTTATTATTATTTACCGCCCTAGCACGTACGCAAAGACAGCAGCAGTGGTTGGGTTTAGCTTAATATAATTAGTTAACTAGCAAGAAAATCTATTAAACTGCACGGAGTGCAAGGGCAAAAATCAGAGGTTTTATATTTCTTGACATTTTAGAAAGGGCTACCATTGCCTTCTAATGGGTCCGTTATAGACGCCGGAATACTTTAAATCTCATTTATAAGGGCGCGAGAGCCTTCCTCTCCCCCGCAGGCCGATGATGACAAGACAACACCTTCGCAATCATCGTTACCTACCTATCAATCAGAAAGAAAAAACTTTAATCTCACTATTATCTCATGATTACTCTTTAAAAAGCAATCTCGAATAGATCTGTATATTAGTATATTCATTGTTATATTAAATAAAAGATAATAAAATAACTATTTTTATAAGAATTTTAAATAAAGACATTAACTGCTAACAGTATTTTAAGATTTTGAATTAACTTGAGGTTTTTAGATTTAGATAATTTAATTATTAAGGGAATGAATTGAAGCGGCAATAAAATGTTAAAATGGTAGGTAGTTTTCTCAATAATTAGATATTCAATTATAATAGAAAAATAGAATCTTGATCGCTTGGGAACATTTCTTATTTTGTATTTGTTAACGTCGACTACCTACTTTATTACTATTGTTATTACATTATATTTTATTGGTTAATAGTTTCTATTCTTGTAATTACATTTCAGAATCTATACCAGGTTTGGTATACCTATTACCTACTACCATGGCCTACTACATTGTTAATATTTTAAATACCATGTGAATACCATACATGTCAATGTCAACTAGATAGATAATACATAATAATGAAGTTGACAGATGAATGTAGGAGGTAGGTACAGACAACAAACAAGGATGTTATGGCACGCCGAATTCAGTAATATTGAGAGGTGCTTTAAGCAAATAGCAGGAAAAATAGTCACTTGACGATTACTTTGTCCAGTGTTCAAAACGTAATCTGTAGGCTGGCATACCTAGCTAGATAGTTCCATTTCCATTGATGGAGTTATGATCAGTATTTTAATAAATATTGTTATATCTAATAATCTATAGCATTATATGAAATAAACATTGAAGAATACCAGGTAGGTTATCTACCTTCTATAGAAAGTTATCGCTAGTATGCTAATAATGTCTGGTGCTGATATTTAAAACTATCAAAATTGCCGCTATAAAGTAAGTACATATTTTTAACCTTTAGCTGGTGACGTGGTTTTAATTTTACGTAAGCACTGACGTGGGGGCTTCAGAGGCCCGTATTTAAAAATGTTTTTTTTTTGAAGCTAGAGGTTTAATTTGTCCTGATATTTTATAATTACATTAAATAAATGTAGTTCTAATAAAATAAACAAAATTATTAAACGTTTTTAATTAAAATAAGTCTTATTTTTAACAATTAAATTACAGTTAATATTTCTTAGGCAGAAATGACTTGAAATCAGAAATCTCCTTAAATGCTTTATTTTTTTCAACAAAACAAACAAATTAATCTTTATTAAAAAAGTTCAATAATGACTCTAATAAACTAAATAATAAAGAACCGTGGTACCATAGAGAATATAAAAAACTGCAAGGCATCAAATTTCACAATTTACGCACAATCTGGGCACACTTTCTCCGCGCATTGAAGGCAAAGACGCTTTTACATTATGTAACATGTATGTGTAGACTTCCTCTGAAGCTTTAGTGGACACGTATGGTACCTTCTCCATTGTTTTACGTCGTCTGCTGGAACTTCTGGATTCTCAGGCATAGCAGACCCTATCACTCGCGTCAAACTACCAACAGATGACAGTGGAACATCGTCTTTCAATAATACTTCTTGCTCATCATGTTCTTCGGATTCTAAGTCAGTGTAAAAATCTACGTCATGGCCTCTGAACCGCTAGAATCCTAATAATAAGGGTTTTCTGAAAAAAGAATCCAGCAGATGCCATCACATAGGCATCAGGTCCGACTGGAAGTAATTGGTTAATTCTGACATGGCACTGACATTTACATAGCAACTAACCAATCACATGAATGCTGGCTGCAGGCTTGCATGACACCATCTATTGGATATTTCATTTTGAAACACCCTCATTGTTCCAGTCAGACCCAAAATTACTATTACTGGGCATAGCAAATCTTCCATATATACTAATATGTGGGCTATCATCGTTATTGGATGACCGTTTTCTTCCGAATGATTTACTCGGTTCCATTTTAGAAAAGCTAATCAAATATTTAAAGTAAAAACACAAAATATAAACATAAAGAACTTTTCAAAAAGTTACGTAAATACTGACGTGGGGTCTGAGAGGCCCACAAAAAACTTTAAAACGAATTTACTCACCAAATTTGCGTGCGACAATACATTCACCACTTTTAGTGGCCTCTAGCTGACTAAACTTGAAGGTACTAGAAGTCTCATATGCGTAGCATGCGAGAGAGGGGAGTAATTCAATATTTTTACTTTGGCTAGGCCTGAGCGGCCCCCACGTCACCAGTTAAAGGTACAATTGATTTTACCACACAGCTACACGAGGCAGTCTGTTTTTTGTTCAAGTTTGTTATTATATTAATTTACTACTAATATACAATACATAATATTAACCTAACTTACTTGTGTTTTGAATTGAATGAAATATAAAATTGATAATTTGTTTTTTGTTAAATTCATTAAAAAATAATGAAACATGACTGAAGCTTGAATGTCGTACTGTGTGACTTGCATTTATTTTTTGTTCTGTATTATGACTTCCTTTTTAAAGACAAAGAGTTTATGTTCGAGAAATAAATTGTGGTTAATTAAAATTGTATGAGGTGGTTTTATTTTTTAAATTTTACTTGTTTAGATGATGTGCATTATTGTTGCCAACTATCGGTAGTTTAGTTGACGTCATATCAATTTTATTGTGGGTAGGTATCGAAAGTTCAAAACCAAACGACTAGGTACCTATAATCTTTTTCACATAAGATGGGTAGGTACCTACGGTGACATTTGGGATTTGAAGTTTAGTCATGTGGTAAAATGAAAATCAACAGTAAAAAAATCGATTTTATGATTTATCGATTTCATTTTGTATGGAGAGAGAAACGATTTAGAGATAATTAAAAAATGCATAATTTATTAAAAAAAAAAATTATCATCCGCAATCAATGTAAATCTAATCATCAAATTATTATTTTTTTTAACCTAAGATATGCCACGCTGGGCCACACAGCGCCGCACTGTGGAATACGGTAGAACAATAGCATATCAAAATTGATTTTTACAACTGATTGCCATAGGCTACTCTATGAATATAATTTAATAGTTCGAAAGTAGATGTTTAATATCCTGTAACGTAAATAATTTTGTGTTGGTTGAAAGTAAATGTTTTGTGTAGTTAAAGTTAACGTTTTTAAATTTGGTAAATATTAATTTCTTCATTTACGATTTTCAAAGTGAAATAGTTTTGAAAGTTTAACTGAAAGATATAAGGTATTATATATTTTTGAAAAGCTCATCTATCGGAGGTTTGAAACTTATACAATTAATTGTTTGAATACGACTATATATATATACATTTTTTTTTTTAAAATGCAGTGAAAAAAAAGATTTTCCTCAATTTCGTCGAAGCTTTTAACATTTACCGACGTTTACCGGTGCTTTGAATTTAATGTTAATTCATAGTTTAGTTACTCATCAAAAACATATAAAAGAATTAGCTGCTAATTTCTGCGCGTTACGAAGATATGACAAAAAATCGAATACTAGTCTGGGAACGGAAATTTTTATTTTCGTAGTTGACTTTTACTATCAATAGTTTGTGGTATGTTTTATCAATTAATTATTTTATTTTGTTAAGTTTTTATCATTTTGAGGTCATTTTCCGTGAGAAAATAGATATCTGAAATAATTCCCACATTCTGAAACAATATAAAAATCGTTGTGAAAAATATGTCTCCATTACTGTTTCAGTGGTCTTGACGTAGAGTACGGCTATTTTATTTTTTAAAATGTCAACTTTACACTGTACTAAACGTGAATTAATAGTGTCATACATAGAAGGCGGAAAAACGACTGCGGCACTTTCAACATATTTGGAGGAAAAACAAGTATAAGAAGAAAATATATGTTATATTATTGGCAATATTCAAAGGAATATCATCCCTTCATTTAAAAAACGCTGGAGTGAAGCAGGACGCAACAAGGATAACTTTTAAGAAAGAACGCCAATTGGTTGGATTCTGAATATTCCTTGACTATACCGACATCTGAAAACGTGTCAACTGACTCAATTCCGTCTACTTCTTCTGGTAAACGAGGAAGACCGTGTGTTTCATATGGAGACTCTTCAGAATCAAGCAAAAAAAGAAAAAAACACTATTTGCTAAATGAATATGGCTTGGAGCACATTTTCAAGGATTGCGATCTATCGGAGAAGGAACTGAAGCAAAACTAGTTGAAAAATTAAGGTTGGCTGATGCCGAAAAAAAAGGTTTTGTTATGAATCAGTTAGAAAATGCAAAAATCATGAAAGGGCTTACAGATGAAGAAGCATTAAGTGTGTTCATCGACCTGGAACTAACAAAAGCACAATATTTGTATCTCCGGAATGTTACTGATGAAAGAAACTGTTCAATATTTCCACCTTACTACAAAATACAAGATATGAAACAGAAGTGCCACCATCGTCAACAATCGAAATCACAAATACCATTTTTTTTGTTTAATTTGTCATTATAATTATAGTTATCATAATTAAGTAATTAAGAGTAAGAAATGCACATTATATAAACACATAAAATATAATATTTCAATAAATATATACCATTTTTAAAGATTGTGACTTTTATTTATGAAATAAAAATATTAACGCGTAACTACAATTCTTCAAACATAACCTATATAAATCCTTATATATCACTTCATGTTAGTGCAAAATTTCATAGCTCTATCTTTTAAATCGACGGAGTTACAGATTTTTGATCCGAAACGCACCGAAATATTCCACAGTGCGCCGTCTAGCCCCAAACTAAGCCGAAGCTTGTACCATGACAACTGATACATAAACTTACTTTTTTTTGTAAATAAATACATACTATACATAGGAAACACCCAGACCAATACAGACATGTTCATGAACACAAATGTTTGCACTGTGCGGCAATCGAACCCACGACCCTTAGCTCAGAAGGCAGAGGTCACTACCAAATGCGCCATCGAGCCAGTCTAGTTTGGCAACACTAGCTAGGTAACATTATACTTATCACCTGTGGCTATACTTGTATGGCCAAATCAATGAGGTTAATCTCAAATGTCCGTTTCCGCACGGATTCGGAAACTATCTCTCACATTCATTAAATTTTGACATAATCTAGTCAATTAGCTCGAGCTAATGTCAATTTTGATGAACATTCATTAGATTCTAAATCCGAGTGAAAACAGATATTGTGAAAAGGATAGACCTGCTAGTTACAGAAAAAAAAGCCAAAGAAATATTTTTTTAGCTTTTTATTTTAAATTTAACACGCCCGATGATATCGCAGTGACACAACAACACGCCAGTGCGAGACCACCCGGCGCCCGCGTCTCCCCTTAACGGTACGACTTCTGGTAGCGGGCGCGCGCTCCCGGACCGCCGAACTTCTTGGGCTCGCAGCGACGGGGATCCGCCACCAGCAAACTCCTGTCGTATTGGACGAGGATGTCCTTGATTTCCTTCTTTGACGCTTCGTCTACATCTGTGGAGAAAGTTAAAAAAAATTAGTCTTTGCCACTTGATTCCACTGCGAATTTCAAAGCGTTCCACTTTCCCCACCACAAAAATTAGTATGGTGTCAACATAATTATCTAAATTGGGTTCTGAATAATGATGATTATGATCATGATAGTTACAATAAAACAACTGATTTTTTTTAACTTTGCAAAATTTCTGCCAATGTCATCTAAGTAAAACACTGACTGCATTCTGAATTAATGGCAGAATCACTTCTGACAATTTGTAAGTTTCATTTACAGAGTATATTTTAAAATTTATTTAGATTCAGATTCATTTATTTATTTCAAGTAACAGTGACTCATTTGGTTAGTAATAAATAATTACTGAGTGTGTTAGAAAGACATTTTCATGGGTACATCAATTAGTTGGATCATAATCAAAACTATACAATTTAGTACAAGAACTCCCTAACAAAAACAAATGGGATTACAAATAAATAATTCAAATGTAGTGTACACTTCAAACAAGCATGGTATTGAGATCACATGCCGTTTGGTAAATGTCACCGTTTATCTCCTTTCCCTGAAATGACTGACTACTATGAAAAGCAAGCCAGTTTTGGAAAGAAAGGGTTCACATAAGGAAATAGGCGGGTAATAGAATACTGGACTTACATTTCTGGTAGAAGGCGATGAGTGCCTTGGAGATAGCCTGTCTGATGGCATAGACCTGTGCAACGTGACCACCACCCTTAACGGTCACTCTGATGTCTACTCCGGAGAACTTTTCCTGGAAATAACAAATAACACTCTTCTAAATTTCTGCAAAATTTTAAAACTACAAAAAAAATTATATTAGATGGTATCAGAACTTGGTTTCACTTCACATCCAATGATGCTCAGGTTCGGAATAAGTTATAATCATCATAGTAAGTATTGTAAAGTTTAGTTATCTATATTAAGAGCGCGCATACAATTTTAAGCAACTCGAAACGCACGCGGGAGCCGATTCCGAAACACACATAGACATCATTTGTGTCTGTGTGGGTGAGCGGCGTGTCGGACGCTAACTCCGGCGGACGAACATATTTTGATATTTAACAATTTATTATTCATCTAAATTATTTGAACATTCTTTTATTGCTAAATATTTTATTAGTGTAGTACAGGTGCGTACTTATTAAATTTATTTAAACACTTTAGAGTACATTATTCTTAAGTGTTTATTAATTAAGGTTTAAGAAAAATATAACAATATTTTTGTCTTCCTATCTTTAAATGTACCAGGTACTTACCTATCCAAATTATATTTTGAAAGGTATTGTGTGAGTGATTGACGTTTTTAATGTTGCTTTATAAAAATCAATAATCCCTAGTGTTTTTTCTTTGCCTTCTGGTCATAAGTCAAAGGTCGTGAGTTTGATTCCCATCCAGGACAAACATTCGTGTGCTGAACATTTGTGTTTGTTCTGTGTTTAGGTGTTTGGAAATTTGATTTTCTACAAGTTTGATTCTTACTATTTTTCTTCTAGGATCGGTATTTTGGAAATTAAAATTGAAAACAACAGCAAGTAAAAAATGTTGTCATTATCTCGTTTATTTTCTACTTTACGGTATAAATTAAGAAGACTAAACATGTAGGAAATCAATTTTTAAACAATTTTGGTTCCTTCCTTTTCCCCCCAAAATCGATATTTTGGAAATAAAACCATGCAAACCGCGACATATTCAAAACTGTATTATTATCTCCTATGTTGTACTTTTTTTGGCATGAATGAAAAGAAACAAAGTTCTAGAGAGTCAAATTCCGAACAATTTTGGTTCCTACCTTTTGCCCCAAAATTAACATTTTGGAAATTAAACTGAATTAATTAATTACCTATTAATATTTCGAATTTAACATAATTCCAATGACGGCGACGAAGCAAATAAAAGAAATAACAATACCTATTATGGCAAACTGCTGCAATAATGAGGGCGTAATGAGGGCGCCCATATCGCGTGTGAATTCGCCACCAGAGGTGCTAGTGTAGCGTGAGGTATCCGAAATGTCAATGTATATGTTATGGACCAAGTGATAAATGGAGCATTATATATAAAGCCCGGGCATTATGATAAATGGCCAATAAGAGAAGGCAATTTGATAATAATTATTAAAATAATCAAATTGACCGGGCATTATGAATTTTGTTTATCACCTTTTGGGCAGAGTGATAAAAACATATTTAATAACTATATCGCAGTCTCCATTTGGAGTGTTACCCCTCCTGGTCCTCTGTAAGGCACGAGTGGGGGCTCAGGCCCAACTCCTTGGGATAATTTAATATGTGTATGTGATACTCAGGCCATACGTAATTTCTGATTGCTCCAAGATTACGCACCTAGTTAATACACGGCAAATGCAGCACTATTGCATAGTGATATTATATAATTGACAGGCTATTATTTAATTGACAGGCCCTGTGTACAGAGTAACTGGGCCATTGGTGTGATATAACGGACGTTAGCCATTAAATTTTTATAAGGTATGGAAGTACCTAAAGGATGAAAACGGAACCCTATAAGTTTTCAAATTATGTATATCTGTTCGCTATAAAAACATGATGATGTTGCAACCAATATTAAAAACATAATAAAATAAATATTCAAGGGGGCTTCCATACACGCGATTGTTGGCCAATACGACATTAAATTCTAATTTGTATTTGTTAAAATGTGATAGATCAAAATAATATAGCTACTACACTACAGTTATGTACAGTTGCACCACGTTAATAAGTCCCTTCGGCAAACATCGTATGTAAAACTAAACAAAAACATATTTTAGCGGATGCAGCGATCTCCGACTAAGTGATTAGTTACGCGCGCGTCACTCCTCCTTTCTTTATTATCAAATTGCCCAATTGTCAAGTAGCAGTGCAATAATGACCGGGCAATATGATAAATAATGAAGTTTAGATAGTAATTATCATTTTGCCCAATAGAGCTTGACATTATTCATAATGCCCGAGCATTATAAATAATGCCCGCATTAATCACTTGGTCCATAACATATATACATAGGTTCTGTGGGTTAAACGAGTTTATTTCGGAAAATTAAATAATTTTGTGCAATTTTGGCATAGCTGGCATTAATTTTGGAAAATATGAGACACGGCTCAGTGATTGTCTGCGCTTTAAAAGCGGAGCCGAGAAAATGAGGTGTAAAAATTAGCGGTCTGAAAGAAAAGCTAGTTCACTGGTTTGTTTATTAACCGTTAACAGACAGTTTTAATTTTTGGAAGCTTATGTCCTCCTTCTTATAAAACGGCACGTCCTCACATGCATAAAACAAACCTTAACAGCTATGCCTGAAGACCTCACTATACAGTGGCGCCCTCTGATGATTACAAAAACGGTAGCCCTCATTGGCAACGTTGCACCTTGCGACTTGCATACTGCAAGTTACATGCTCACCGTGCTCGTCGCCATAGCACCATTTAGCATACGTAGCCGGTAATTTTAACGTAATGTATGTAAATAAGTTACCGTAACATATCCGTATTTTACCAGCCTTTTCGCTAAAATCACCCCTAATAACCGTAATGGTAATACATTTCACAACTATCATATCGCATTTTGGTTTTACATTTTGGAACAATTTGAACTATAAACTCTCCCATTGTTGACCACTTTGATCGATTTAATTTTAATCTCATATACTTGTTATTTATGTGACACAAAGATTCACTTATTCCACACTAAATAATTAAGCGACAATTCCAAAATTGGATTTTTGATATTTTCTAAGTTTAAATAGATCGATTATCTAATCAATTTCGTGCATACTATCAAACATTTTATCATCCATCTTTACACATATAATTTTACTAATAATAACTCGACTATGGGATTTCTAGGACTTTCAGCTTCATTGTATGCCTTTATTTATAGTCGTGAACATGTGACGTAGATTCCTTAAATGCTCCCAACTCGTTTGAATCTTCTTATCAGTTTCTTCATGGAAGTTGTTTCTGACCATTGATGTTAACGAGCATAATAATTATCATTCGAATAGCCTTACTTTAACTTGTAACTTCAATAGTGAACTAATAAATATCATAATTACATTTTTGAAATATTTAGCAAATGTGGTTGTAGATAATAATAAGTATAATTAATAACCCTGATGTTTGTATTTGATACTCATGACTAAACATTAAATCATTTCATTAATTTAGTACATTATTATAACTTAATAAATTTTCCATACAAAAATAATATTACAAAGTATCAAACTCGTGGAGTTGCACTCGCGCAGAGAGGTATATGCCTATAAAAGTGGTTGTGCGTATGTGTGCGTGAGCGGAGCAGCGAGCGGCACGTCCTCCCTCTGGGATGACCCGATTTGGACTGAATCGACAAGCGTCGCGCGCGTGGCTTTATAGTCACTTTTAAAAAATTCGTATAAAATAACAGGCATGGAATATTAATAAAATAATAATTAAGTGCACTTAAGAAAGACTCCTTTTACATTTACACAAAATTTCAACTAAAAGAAACAGTGTTTTCTACTAGAAAAACACTGTTGAAAAGTGTGATTTGAGCTTATTTTGAAAATTTATTTTAGGCAATTTAATAACACATTTTCGAAAGTTTTTTTGTCTAGTGCACTAATAGACCATATAATCTATTGTATAAACATATATTTAAAACATATGTATGTAATGCAATTGATATTAAGACTTTCGAAATTGACTCTGACTAGCATTTTTGCAAAACGGCTTACGGGAGATCTTCGATAAACAAAAATATACTAGTAAATATTGTATTTTATCTAGCCTACGCACTGCTTAAAGATTTTGTCTATATAGAAAACTAAGTTGCTTATTTAAAAAAAATCGTTTTATATGATAATAGCTCGCCCGAAAATACCAGTTTCGCCGCAAATACGTCGAATTCTGTATGCGCGCTCTTAAAGCCAAAAATAAAGTGCAAAAATCAAAAATATGATATTGTCAAGATGCACAAACAAATTACACAACACAAACTATATGATTATATCTAATCTACAGTTCATAACATTAATATTTGACTGATTCATGATAATTCAACTAAAATTAAAGCTGAATAGCTTGTTAAATTTACTTAGTTGAACATAGAATAATTAGATGAACAGTCAAATACCTGAATGTTGGAACCTTAGGAACATGAGCATACTAATGGAATAGAAACAGACATGCAAATTTACTGTTAGTAGGATATTAATTAATTAGTGTTCAAATAAACACAAATACATGTGAAGATTGATTAATAGGTTATTTTAATTAATAAAGTAAATGATGTTAGATTGATTTGACAACAAAATTATTATAAAGACAAAATTATTACAAAGTATATTATTTTCTAATAGAAATTTGCATAACACAGACATTTGTGAGGTTATGAAGAATAAAATTTTTAAAATAGCAAAAAAATATTCAAATATAACTACTAGTGTTACTCAATTACATGCAATTTATAATTGAAGTAATAATACTTACATCACTGACATAACATGACAAAAAATTATTTAGATTCGAGAAGTATGTAGGAACCAATAAAAAATATTTATTTACTGGCTATTACCCATTGAATGATTATCAGCAGGGAGTCTGGACACCCCTTTGGGCAAGGTGATCATGCCATGTCTCTATTTCACCCATTGCCCCTATGCCCAGATCAGGGCTACAAGGGATATCCCCTGGTTATTTCTACTGTATTGTGTTAATTATTTTTAACAAACATGCAAAATAATGTTGGGTACATAAATTACTCAAAAGGCTAACAAGTTCTCAAACTAGGTTGAAATAGGCACACACCATGCTAATAAAAATACAAGTCTGCTTGTTTATAACTAGAGATACTACAATACGATATACACAACCACACATCAAGTTACCAAATCTGTAGCTAGTTACCCAAATATGGTCACGGTGGAGAAAATCAATAGGGATGTTTTGAGAGTCAAAATAATTACATTATATTTAGTCTGTATTTTAGATCATAAAAATGTATTGGACACATATTTTTCCTTTTTTCATTCAAATAAAAAATAGGCATAGACAAAGAAAGGCATCAAAAGTAAGGAGTGGGAGTCTTTTATGTCACTCCGTCCCGTAAAAAATGCCACACCAAGTAACATCACACATAATTTCAATGGGTTATAACTTTGTAATTTTTAGTCTAATTTACAAATGAAAAAATATGTGTATTTGAATAAGCTAAAAGATGGACTAATTACATTTTTAAGGCAACAAGCCTAATGGTTGATATGTAGTAAGCTCAAAGTATTTTCTCACCTTGCCGAGCAACAGGATGGGCTCCTGGAGTTTGTACTGAAGAAGGCGGGGCTCCACCAAGTCGAGGGGGCGCCCGTTCACTCGCAGAACACCATGGCCGCGCTTGCAGTATGCCACTGCAGTTGCGGTTTTCTAAAATAATGAAAACATAATTTTATCATACAACAAAATTAAGTATGTAGGTATTTAAACAGAATTTAAAATAAATTCTATTAGAACACTACTAATTCGGTCAGAGAGTAATTCAAAGTCAAACTATGTGTAAAGGATGGAAATTGATGTTTTCCATTCTACAAGAAAATTGGTGCAGATTTACCAGAATTTGAAATTTAAGTACACGAGACTAAATTAAATAAGCCAAACCAAGAGGATGCACATGGACATAAAATGTGCTTCATGAATGTGAAGTTTCTTCTACACTACACCTCTTGTAAATAATTCAATCAACATCTTCGAGTTTGAGGTTATGTTACATTTGTCAGTTGAAATTGTACACACACTAATTTTAAGAACACATCACAAAATTATTTTGGATTTTTGTTATTTGGACCGTCACTATAATAACACAGTTTATTGTCGTTATCAATAAAAAGAACTTAGAATAATCATCATCGCGAGCTATGGCTTTGGCAATGCGTAGGTTACAAAAAGTTTTAAAGTGCTCTCGAAAGTTTTAGTCAATAACACGCATTAATATGATATTTTCTATACATATAATGCACTCTGAAATAAATTTAGAGCCATCGATTGAGCTTAATACGGAATTATTACGCACAAACACGTGGACGAACCGCTAAACACTCACCTTGCGTCCGAACACTTGGACGGCCTGAATAGGTTCACGTCTCGTCTGAAATATTGAACAAAACAATAATTGTAGTGAAACTAATAAAAAACAACATAATTGAAAGATTTCAGAGCAATATTTAGGCGAGAAAATTCAACACGCACCTCTTGCGGGGCAGCCATTTTGACAGAAAGGCCTAAATGAACGAATGAGTCCTGATTATTCGACACAAATGAATGAACAAGAAGATTACTTCTTATTATTAAAAAAAAATGTTTGAAACCATTAGGTTTCAAACAATTTTTTTTAATTTCTAAATACATATTTTAATTCTAATTTTGTTTTACATAATTATAATTTGATAAAACATTAAAAAGCAGAGAATTCGTTGTTTTCATGCCAAACTACCGTTAAATATTTAATTTTGCATTATAGGTCTTTTTTTTACTGACATCTATTGTCGAGTAAAAATACTAAGTCGTATTCCAAAAAAGCATCCTTTAATCATCCTACAATGGTTCATATAATCGTCACGTTAGTAATACTACTCGTCGACAGATGGCATTACTCGGAATAATTATTCACCACACAACATGAGTCAACCGGACCGGTAAGCACCGCCGCGCCGTCGCCCGAGGCGTGTCGGCGTTCGCTCGCTCACAATGTTTTGTATTCTTCGAGCGTAATCGTTGGTGTGGAGTCGTGCGGTATGCACACGGTAGCGTACTGCTGTTTACAATGCGACGCGAAAAAGCTGACATTCCCGCGCCAGTGCGTTAGAACTTGAGCAAAACAGTGTGAATCGAATTTGTTGAAAGGAGAAATTTGTGCATTCTTATTGTTTATGTAATGAACTATGTTTTGAAGTGTTTGAGATTTTTTACTGGATTTTTAAGTTGGTGAACATCTTGAGCCTTTGATTTGAGGGTAAGTTGAAAAGTGTCCTACCGCATCTTATCCAAAATTAAAGTATTGTCATACAGATTCAATTTCAACTTTAATACACGTGAAATAGCAATTCAATTATTTTATAGAAATACTTTTTTGTTTTTTATGATACCTAAGAACTTAAAAAACCCATTTAACCACATGGCTGAGGGTTTTTGTATAACTATGTGAACTTTTTGTATGATTCGTATTACGGTGCGTCACAAAAAACACATGATTCATGTAGGAATGTGGCCACTTAGATGCTAGTACGCAACACGGGCTTAAAGAGGAAAATAATGAATTTTAGAATAAATCATGAGCATTTAATTAGACAAGCATTTACGTATCGCAAATGCAATTTGCTATGTACTTACTTACTCTTAATTACCTAATAAATAGGTACGTACCTAATTGATAAAATTAAATAAAGATGCACACCAAACAGCAGGTCTCAAACTAAGGGATTCCCTGTACAATGAATGAAGAGGTGATAACTTCGATTAAGGGCGTCTCTCAACACCCAGACTCGAGCTTTTAGAAAATATCGTTTCTTAAATTGTCCCGACCGGGAATCGAACCCGCTTAAACGAGGATATTCTAATTAATACCCTATCGAGGACGTCAAATTTAGTGAAATAGATGGGTAGTCATGTCATGTACTTACTTATTACCTATGGGATAATGTCAAATGCTCTAACCTTTCAGCTTCAAATTAGGAATTATGAAAGCATAAATGGAAATATGCCTTAGATATTTCCATAATATCTTTAGCTTTGATAGTCCAATAAGTATCCAGTTATTTATTTTTATTTTAAGACTTTTATCTCGAGTTTGTCACTCATACATCATTGCAAGTGTAATCTCGAGTGAGTGTAAAGCCAAGAAGTACCTAGGTATCTAATTTGTTTTCGTGTCGAACGTTTGAAATAAAAGAACAAAGGGTGGTCATATGTAATGACCTATATATGTATAGGTTCTAATCTCGAGTCGGGTCAAATATGTTGCCTAACGCAAGTACCACATATACTTAAGTACGATATTACCTAAATGCGAATTTTTCATCACCTTACCAAAATGCACCAACGGACCAATTAAAACGCCTAAGCCGTAATGTCAACAGTTTCACCTCACTGTTCATTAAACGAACTTCTTAAAGAAGACGTAAGGAGAAATATTATTAATTCATTTGACATAACACTTGTAATGATGACTGCCATCAAACTAACGTGAGAATTACTAATGTGAACTCTACAAGTAACTACAATTAATGATACAATGAGAAAGTTCAAAGATCTCAAGAGGCTATTAAATTAACAAAACGTAAGAATGTTGTTATGGAAACTGTAACATTTTTTGTCATACGAAAGCAGAATGGATATTCTAACTAACTTATCAGATAATGAAAATACACTTAAACTCGAAACTTTGATTATACTGTCATTCAGAGCTTCACCATCATCACCGCCTCCCCCCGGAGGCGGCATGAAGGTGCCTAATGCATTCCCCTCTAGAAAAAAAAAAAAAAAAAAAAAAAAAGGTCAGCCCACCACAATCAATTATAACCTAAGACTTCTCTCACAACACCTAGACCCAAGAAGATTTTCTAAGATTAGTAAAGTTCTAAATTGACCTAATAGGGAATCTAATGTAATACATTTCAACTACCGTTTGTTATATTCCGAAAGTTAGTCAACTACCTAGGAAATTGATCAACTTACGATTCTTGTTATTTTCCGGTGACTTATATAAGGAAATGCCATAGATAGGATCAATCTGCCGTCCACTGCTGAACGTAGGCCTCTCCCAGAAAACGCCAACCATCCCGATCCTGGGCAAACTGTTTCCCCTCTCGACCAGCCAGATAGGGTATGCATGGTAGAAACTTTTACTGTGACAATTGAATGATAGCATCATTTCAGCCTACCCACTGCTGAGTATAGGCCTCTTCTTTCATCCGCCACTTTACACGGTCCCTCGCCAACCTCGTCCAATGTTTACCGGCCACCGCCGCTATGTCATCCGACCATCGGGTGACTAGTCTACCAACAGATCAGAACAGACCGCCCAAGCCACAGCTGCTACTGCGATAACATTGATACTAATATTCATGTTGGCATTCAATATATATATGTAGATATAGAGTATGTTTACCGACAGAATGTATAGGAGTAAATAGCTCTAATATCTCTATTCTTACGTCAAACTGAATTGACAAACAGGATAATGGGATGGAACATCAAAGTTTATGTTTGTTATTTTTTCCCGTATACCTACCTGACTAACAAAATTTTTGTTTTCTCGACGGCTATCGGAATGACGAACTGTGGACATCCCAAAGGGTTTTAGCCAAGCGTAAAATATAAATCAAAGCTTCAATTAACTGAGTTCCCTTACACGTTAAGCTAATGATAGATCTTTTGACTTCCGAGAAATGAAATTCAATAGAAATTCTATTGCTGCCTTGTCGTATATAAGCGTCACTGGCGTTCAAAGGGCCCCGCCGAAGCATCACAAATCACAAAAATTGCTCGACCTTTGACATTTGGTTATTTAAGAAATCTAATTTTGTTTCATCTCTTTATTGAACCCAATAAATTGCTACAGCTTGTATATTTTTAACTTATTCACTATTTTCGTTTCTTACATAATACTTACCTATCTGCAAAACAAATATTGTTTATTCAACAACTTAATACTGAATCTATGAATATTTTACTCGATAAATAACCGATTCTTGCTGACACTTGTGAGTACGAGTAGAGAAATCTGAATGGTAAATAAACAACCGGTCACCAGCGGATGTTAATCATACTAAAGGAAATTGTACTGTCTCTAGCGTTACTTAACAGACTAAGCACACATAAAACTGTAGAATTTGAAAAATGTGTAGGTAAGTTATTCGCTTATATTGGGTAGTAAGGAAAACCATCATAAGTACAGTACGAATTACTAATTTCCTAGTAGAACCGTAATATTTCTTCATTATGACATGTTATCTTATAATAAAAAGTAGCAGGATCAATCCTCATATATAATAAGTACAAACATTTGTGTATTAACATATCATTGTCTCTTTGTATTGTTCTAGGTGTTTGCTATGTATAATAATATGTATTTTATTTTCCAAAAAAGTATTTAAGTAAGTATATCAGTTGTCTAGTACCCATAGTACAAGCTTCGTCTTAGTTTGGGACTAGATGGCGCTGTGTGGACCAGCATGGCATGTTTGGTCTTAGGTTATCGTAAGGTTATGTCGTCATCATAATCTTGGGTGCATCTTATCTGAATGTGTCCTGTGATATCTAACTTATACTTAGTATTGGTCAATAAATGTTATTTTATTGTGTAAATCTTAGATTATTGAAGCGTGCAGAGATCTATCATTAATGTAAAACGTATAATAAAGTGTGTGTAGGTGTTTAGAGAGAACCTCTTACAAATTTCTTAACTATTACGATTACATTTGGTATTCACGAGCAACATACTGACGAATACGGATGATGACAAGGTATGAAAATGAAGAAAATAATTAGTCCGTCTCTTAGATAATAAAAAAATATAAGACCCGTATTTTTTGTTTTGTCGAAATAACAAGAAAATACTTAGATATAGCGCATTAAAGTTACGGAGTGGGGGCTAACTACGTCACGTTAGAGTATATTTTGTACTCTAACGTGACGTCATGTGACATTTAAAATCAATGTATCTTCGTAAGTTTTTGAACAAGAGGCAAAATAAAAAATACGTATCCAATATTTTTCATTAATCTATCTGATGGACATTAAATTATTTTTTAGTCATCATCCCAATTCTCTCTGGCAGGCAGCACAGCGAACATTCCTTCGTCCGTCCGCGCCATCTTTTTTGACATTTTATTTTTTAATTCACCACTATTATACAGGCCAAGACATAACATTATTGATCCTTTTCAAAATCGAGTCCCCATTCTAATCCACACGTCGGTCCACTTTTGATCGCTATGGGTCCGGCGCTAGCTTGATCGGTCAAACCGTTCGGTGGCCGACATGTACCACTTCCTGCCAGCACAGTTAACCCGCTAATGGTGGCACGCTACTTACTCCGTTTAGGACTTAACCCGGTAATTAAACTTAGCCACTCTAAGCCGTCAGCGATCTCGTCTGTGTTAGGTACTTAACCTACAACGCTTATTGTTAACACGCCAAATTTTACCGCCATAAACTTGGTCTAAGGAATTCATCTTGACGCCATAAGAAGATTTTAAATGTAGTCTGATTTGATTTACTTGTGTTTCCTAGATAGAGTTAATACCCATAGTACAAGCTTCGGCTTAGTTTGAGGCTAGATGGCGATGTGTGGCCCAGCGTGGCATGTCTTGGTTAATGGGTATGAGTAGGTATATCCTCCAGATGTTTGCACCAAGTGCCGAACAAACTGAAGAGGTCTATGTCCAGCAGTGGACTGCAACAGGCTTAATATTAAGTACATATTATGATTCTTACTAAAATACATTTCTACCAATAAGATACTGAAATGAATAAATGTTTACAACATTAATGTTTGTCTTCGATGGGATTCGAACACATGACATGACCGCACGAAGATAATAAGATTCACTAAAATACATCCAATGAGGCCATACACACGTGCATACATTCATATCATACGAAAAGTACCTAAGTAAACTATTTTACTAACCGACGCATCTCAAATGTACAAACACAATGTAAGTTTAGCTCAGATTGTGATGTTATCCGATATAGGGTACATTTTACAACGCAATCCTGAAAATAAAGTAGCAATTTTATTATTTCGCAAATAAAATGTGTTGCAATTTGCATGCAATGAGGCAGTGAAAATAGTAACTGCCCTTTCCTTATCCATTCTTTCCACTCCTATGAAATGGATACAGGTTTAAGAGTCGGAAAGGGGATTTGGGCTTTACTTTCTAGGTGTTAGGTTTTGTTATTGAATGATAGGCCGCAAGGTAAGTGCAGTACTGCATTTCCTAAGGTTTCATCCTATTAGGGTGCATGCGATGCGCTGGGAAGCGGTACAAACGTAGAAACATGCAGATTTGCTATAAGTTAGTTATGGACACGTTTTACATGCATTTGACGGGAGTAAGCTGGGAATTTCCGCGTATTTCACAACACGCTTTCTGACACGCGGTGAGAAACGAGATCTTAAACGTTTTGTACTAATAAATATCATTGGATTAGCTGATTGCTTAAAAAAATCAAATGATATTATGTATCGCTTGATAAAAAAACGAGTTAACTCCAAACCAAAATAACGAAATATATTTTTTTTAGGAGTGCGTACTTTCATTAAATGAAATCAATTATGTATCTACTTATTTCTCTGTTTCCACTTAGTCGGAAACATCTATGTACTTTTGTTTTTTTTTTAATGTAGTCCCACGCAAAAGAAATTATAATCATGAATTTCAGTACAACTTAATAACTTTAGCAATATGTCTGTTTTTTATCACACATTTCTACTGTTCAAACAATTCCCCACATTCCAGATTGATAACTAATCGTTGGCAACCAGTTATACGGCATACCCTAGTTTTGTCGATAACAGAGCTGTTTGTTATATTGACGGAGATAATCGATACAAAATCGATGAGTATCGATTAGAAAATACTGATAATCCGTTTACCAAGTATTCTCAAAGAAAAGTTACGTAGTACTTTGACTGGCGAAAAACTGTACACTATAGAAAAAGTATTGATTATCTCTGGCAGCTATCGTCATAATTTTTCTTTTTTATTTAATTTTATAGCATCTTGTTTTTGGACCGATAGTAAGACCTGAATAGTATAAGAAGAAGTCTGGAATACCCGCATTTGAAGTGCTAAAGTATTTATTGATATTTCAAAAGGCATTGCCTAAGCATCACTGTTACTTCATTGATCATTCAATTAATTTACGTTTAAGAGACTCGTTTAATTAAGCCGTCAAACAAGTGAACTGGTTTAGGGGACTTATAAATAAACAACTAGAATATAAATATTGGATGACAATTAAGGGAGTTTTTATAAAATAACATTCAATAAAACTTTAAAATAAAACAATCTTTTTCACATTTTTAATTTCAACGAGGAAACCGTTTCGTTTACATTTGAATTATTTAATGTGTAATAAACAGAAAAAATATGTGAACATTCTCGAGATCATACAAAAGACATCAACGCGTGCAAATCCGCGGTATAGAATTAGTATTCACAAAAATAGTACCTACTTTTAACATGCATAGGTTTGGGACTAGTATAAGTACTTAGAAGTGGGACGAGTTCAGGCTTAAGAAGCTATTTATTTATTTAAAAAGGAACACCAACAGTATACATACAAAAACATTACTTAAAAACAAACACTCAGCTTATGGTATAGGGCTTGCATATATACCTTTTAAAGGTGCTCACAACATTTATAATAAAATTTATGTAAAACAAGAGAACACTTAAATCATAAAAATAAAACAAAAGCTATAAAAAACAATCAGCACTCGCATTATAATGGTAGTAGTAAGTAATTCTTGCAAATGCAGAATAGCCTGTGGCACTCTCTTCTAGCACACGTGTTTCTTTCCTGTGTCTTTTAACTAAAGACAATGTTCATTTGAGACGTTTTACCTCAGTTACCACGTATCCAGGTACCCAGACGCTGCTGTCCGTTTCCTGGAATTCCCTCAGTCGTCTTGTACGACACCAACGAAATAAGATGGGATGGTCATATTCTACATCGACACGAATAATACGTATGGTTATTTTCATCATCATCATCATCCTATTGCAGTCCACTGCTGGACTCTCCTGGCCTCTCCGATTGTTCGCCACTTAGGGCAATCATCTGGAGGATATACCCATATCGCCACGCTGGGCAGGCGGGCTGGCGATCGAGGGCGTAGCTTCTCGCTCCGGTGACGCTGCACATCATCGGTCTGTGCTATTTAGCTACGCCTTCAATTGTGATGGTTATACCGCCACCAATCGGTTGCCAGAGCCTCGTTTGTTATTCGGCAGGATGCACCACGGGCAGGTGAGGTTGGCTTGGAGCAAAAAGATGAGAGGCTGCTCCCTTGCATCCCTTACCTTACTTTGACATTTAATCTTCTTTTGCTATCTGTACTGCTTTCGTTTGTTCAATTACCGTCTCTTAGCAGGTGAAACCTTTTCCTGTCTTTACCAAGTTCATTGGCGCGCTGTGGGCGGCAAGTTAAAATGCCGCTATCGGATACTTTGATTTACTATTGGGTTAAGTGGTTTTGGTATGGACCAATCCCTTTAACAGTGGACGCTGGCAATTAAGGCGAGGTAATTGGAAAATGGAGAAAGGGTGCTCGTTGAATTTGTAAATTTTTGTTAAAACAATTTATACCTACTCAAAAACAATTGTAGGAAATTTGCTTAGCAAGTTAACTTGACTAATTTGTGTAATATAATACCAGATATAATACCAGATATATCAGAACTGGTAAGTATAATGTCAAAAAAGCAAAGAAACTATTGAAAAAGTCGCATACGCGTGACTTTATAGCTTTAGGGCAAATTATATGGTTAATGATGAAGATGAGTGTATGTTTGTATGTACATAACCTATATCTGAATATGAGAAGTAGCATACAACATCGCAATATCTATAGAGGTTTCGCAAACAGAGCCCTTATGTCGATGTGATAACGAATGACACATCGCGTCAGGCACCTTGTACACGTCAGGACTTTAGACCATTTTCTTAAACATTGTTCATATAGTTGCTCATATGGAAAAAAACTCCATCACATCTTGCAATAGGCGACTTCCAGTAATTCTCATTAGTTCAATTGACTCAATGAATGGAACCATTCACAATAAAAGTAGTTTCATGGGACTAATATCTACCGGAACTATTCTTCTTCAGTCGTACCCTTATTACTGAGGATCGTGATCACATGTTGATTTCACAGCCCTATTCAACTGTCTCCACTTATCTCTGTCCGAAGTTGCCCTCACCGCGTGATGAAATTTGTCCAGGACAGTGGCTTCCTTCGCTTGGTCGGACCATCTGGTTGGTGAGCGGCTGCGGGCTCTTTTTCCTTCTACGCCACCAACCACGACTAAGGTACTTCTTGAGATTACCATTACAGCATCTCAGCCCATGGAAAGTTCGGTTCCCTTAGTGTAAACGACGCCTTACAGTACTTAGTTCACAAATGGGTATCCAATTACTCACTCCAAAAAGGTTCTCTTTGATCTAGTTAAACAGGCAATAGTCACGTTGACTGTGGTTTTTCCCAGAAACGCATTAGCAAAAGAGTGTTGCTAGAACCGTCCGTAACAGCTCGTCTCATTACACATAGGATCGGTGTTACCAAACGCAGAATGCACGGAATCCATACTGATATTATAAATGGGAAAGTGTGTCTGTCTGTCTGTATTTTTGTCTTTCTTTCACGGCAAAACGGAGCGACGAATTGACGTGATTTTTTAAGTGGAGATAGTTGAAGGGATGGAGAGTAACATAGGCTACTTTTCCCCCTTTATAACCCCCCACTTCCCTAAAATGAAGCCGCGGGCACAGCTAGTAGGTAATAAGTGAGTACTAAAAGGTTTTAGCAAAGTAGCGAACCATCATTTTCAGCCTATTGCAGTCCACTGCTGGACATAGGCCTCTTCAGTTGTTCGCTAACATCTGGAGGATATACCCATAACCGCCTCGCTGGGCAGGCGGGTTGGCATCGCAGGGCCCTTAAAGGGTAAATAAAGCAGTAAAAACGAACTAAAGTACAATACGTAACAAAAACATCATATGAGCATACAATTTTCGGTTGTTGCCCTCAATTTCTCCAGGATCCCATCATCAGATCCTGACTTGGTGATAATGGGACCACCTCGGAAGTGTCCTCTGTCGAACTGTCGAAAAATTTTTGAAATCCATCCATAATTGACGGAAATATCGGTGAACATACATAAAAAAAAAAAAAATTATACATACAGATGAATTGAGAACCTCCTCTTTTTTTCGAAGTCGGTTAAAAATGAATGAACGGCAACATCTTAGCTGAACTAGTTCAAAATTTCAAACAGGTTCGTTCACTCTCTAAAGTTATGGCCGATATTAAATCCGTTGCGTAACTGTCCCATAAGCTGATGCTTAAAACGAATGAGATGAAATCAAAAGTTAATATGCTATCACAACTGGTATTATAGTATTGGCCGGACGATAATGTCAATTTTAATTTAAACGCTTTGAAGGTTGGTGTACTTATCTAGGTTAGGGTTGCCATACATCCCGGTACGCCGGGACATGTCCCGATTTGAAGCATGGTGTCTCAGAGTCCCGGCCGATAAGCAAATTGTTCCGCCGCAAGCAAGTGCCGCAACGCCGCAACCTTTGGAAAGATGACATTTTAGGGACAGCGCAGACGACAGACTATTCGTGACGCACTTTTTAGTCTATGATGCAATTCTAAGCAGTAACGCACACGACGCGCAAAAATCTGTCGCGGATATTTCACAGACTCAACGCACATCTTCGATCATTCTGTCGGCAGAGCCGTAGGGACCTAGATGCTCTTTTTAAATGTCTCAGGCGCAGACTCTATGGCACAAAAAGTCTGTCGTCTACGCAGCCCCTTATTGTAGCAGTACTACCACAAACCAAAACCTTTGATAAATTATTATTAAGTACTTCATCCAATAGAATGACAGGAGGTGATACAGACAGGTCAAGTTCACATAAATCTAGGTAGAACTTACTTTGAACCTGACTAAGTAAAGTTGCATCTAACATAAAGCTATAGATTGAGAACTTTATCATCTTGCAGGTACATTTATAGCTTTAAAACAAGACTTTATTTAAAGGCTGTGTTTAAAGGTATATAACCTATGGATGGTACGATATGCTCCTAGGCGTGGTACATAATTTTCAATTACATATTTACATTCCGTACATTTGTTTGCATTAACCCAGTATGGACACTCGCATGAGTAATCAATATACATGACACGTTTATTCAGTATCGAGTACCATCTTACCTCCATAAGGTCAGCTCCAAAGGTTCTCAATGTAAACACCGCCCTGACTCCGTGCTGTCTCAGGTTCCCATCGTATTTGTTTTACTAATAACTCAATCGAAAAGCAGTTTCCATTAATGTTGTTGTATAATTTTGATTATATTATATGCTGCATAAGTACAGATACACAAATTGAATTTAAAAGAAAATGGTTAAAGAACAAATAAAAATAAATCCATTATTAGGTATGCAGGTATACCTACTGAGAAAAGATAATTTAAAGCTTGATGTAGGTATATAAAATATTAGCATAGAATAGCAATAATTACTTCCCGAAATTTTGGTGGTGATGGGAGTAGACCTCCCCTTATTTAATTTTTAGTCGAAGGTGTGTTCGAATTTCGGATTAAACTGTACACAACCGCCCTGTAATTTGCAATAAGCTATAAAGTTCATGGGATGAAAATTCAAGTATATTTCATTTTCATATACATATATGGTATATTTCATTTTCATATTCAATTCCTATGTATAGGGAATGAATAAAATAATAATATGAATAACGTATACCTATTTATAGACGTACGGACAATGACATACCTACACAGTTTGATAATAAAGAACATACAAAGAATACAATATAGGGAAAATACAAACAAAGAGTAAATATACGAAGAATCTTAGAAGTAAAATAGAAACAAAAGAGAGGCGTTAAATCGAATAGTCTCTAAAATAATAAGAGTGAATATCTAAGTGTATTTATACACTGAAGGTAGGATTGCCATTTCATAGATAAACGATAAATCCATAATCAAGAAGGCACGACAAAATCTTAAAAAATGAATGAAAAAATTATGAAGTGTCCGGGGAAAATGCCATATTTCGCTCAAACGTCTGGAATTTCTGCCGTGTTATCCGGCGGCGGTAATTTAGGCGATGGCAACCCTAACCGAAGGACACCGATGCGACGGAAATACTTTATGCTTGACGTAAAAGAATTTTGATCTTACACATAGGTCTTACGAGTAGATGTAGTACTTTTAGACGCAATATGCGATGTGATGTGTGTTGTTATCAAGCGGATGGGTGTAACATTTCGCCGTCGCTCGGGTTACTTGTATTATGTTCTCTGTAGTTGCGATAAAGATGATATGCCATCTCGCGGGTGGTCATTCCCCGAAGGCTGCTGCGTCATGGTGTGACTGACTGTTAAAGGTTTCGTAATAATTCGCTTAAGTTTTATTTTCATTTCAATAAAGTGCAAAGGCAGTTATTGTTTTGATCCGTCGAGTTCAAACATAGGTACTCGATTCTATCGACTTATTTCTTTACTAGCTGGGCCGGCGGCGCCGCACGCGTGGATATCGGGTTTCAAAAATAACGGACTTCCATAAATTGGTACCTACATTTTAAGTTAGACTTCTAGCAATACATTGGTGAAAACCGCATTTAATTCCATGCAGTCGTTTTCACGTGATGCGCGATCAAACATACAGATAAAAAATTCTCCCGTTTTCCCAACACTGCTCTGCTCCTATTGATTGTAGCGTGATAAAAAGTATACTATAACCTGCCCGGGAGTATGAAGAATAATTGTACCAAGTTTCGTCAAAATCCGTCCAGTAGTTTTTTTTTCTATAACGAACATACAGACAGACAGACAGACAGACAAAAATTTTACTGATTGAATTTTTAGCTTCAGTTTCGATCACTAATCACCCCCTGATAGTTATTTTGAAAATATATTTCATGTACAGAATTGACTTCTCTATTCTATAGATTTATTATAAGTATAGATAAGGCCTCACTTATTGATCTATAGAAATGTTTTGCATTTATGTGTATGTATTGAAGACAACCAGTCAATACATCCAGTAGTTTCGATACATCAATAAAATAATTTATTTCTATCATATGAGTATACTTTACACGTCGAAACATTTTATCTAAAGCACTTTGACTTGAGGCCTTATAAGAAGAAGTACCGCAAGATAGTCACCAGTTCGCCTTTTTTAATCCAACCTTTCGTTATTTTGTTTAAAGTTCAGAATAAAAAAATTACGTACTTCTACAAGATAAATAGGTAAATACTTACTCAGTTTCCCATGAAAGGTGCATAAAATTATTATGTGTTCGAATGAAGAATAGATACTATTCATATTATAATAAGTCTGCAAAAAAAACTTTAAAAAATCCAAACAATTGTAATTTAAATTACATTTTTCGGAATCCCTTCGAACTGGTCGACATTTAATGACATCATTATTCATAAGGCATTATAATAAAACATTAATTTATTCAGTCGACGATTTATGTTAAGCGAATCCTAATATAATAGCTTTGTTGTAATATGCCACAGCATATAGAGAACCAGTGAAGCGAAATGTACGTAAACGCTTTCATCAGAGAAGAATGAGAATAAAATAAAATGCTGATTTTGACAACTAGTCATGATAATACGAATTTATTTATAGTGATGTGACTTTTAATCGGTAATTTTTGACAAAGAATAATATTTTAATCTTCATCAAAAATTACTGTCATTAGTCAAAGTCATTTGTGTCCGTTCGGAGTATTAATAGGCACAGATCAACTAATTATCTGTACAACTGCTTGTATAAAATGTGAACCTATGTACACCCTCCCAATAGCTATACATATTTATTATGTTTGCTTTCGTTTTGTTATTTTACAATCACATTTACATAATTATCATCAACCTTATTACATGGGTATGTCCTCCAGAAGTTTGCTTTAGATGGCGAACAACTGGAGAGGCCTATGTCCAGCAGTGGACTGCAATAGGCTGATGATGGTGATGATGGAAGCAAACATAATTGAATTGTCAAGTCCAGTTTGTGTATTATACATTCTACGTTTCATCTCATTGGCATTAATTGCATTGTGTACTGTGATTCAAGACAGAAACGCGTGAACCGACACTCCCGTCCGATTATTTACATACAATTGATGGATTGCTGACACCGGCTTTACCACGGTGCCACACCCCTCGTTCACTGTCAAGAATAAAATTATTACTTAATCAAGAATGGTCCATATGATAAGGGTGAGTTACCTATATAAACTGTAGGATAAACTCTTGCATTCAACTAAGAAAGGCGCTTGTTACCAGTTGCAAAGGTACACGATTTACATAAAGCTCAATCTCAAGAAAGAAGCATAATACATTTTCATGGAATTAGGAACCAATCCAAACCAACTGAATGACCAAAATCTGCAATCTTTGAGAAACATCCCCGGAAATAGAAAACTTGTAGTTATACAAAGTGTAACACACAACTGACAAGTTCTTCGAACAATTTAATATATTCAGCTATAACAAACCAAAATGTTAATAACATACCAGCTCAAACTACTTCCTTTTTAGGATCTGTGCCCGTACCACCAAAATCGAAAACGATCGTTCGTTAGTACCCTAATTTAGGGTTACTACTAGACTAAGAGTGGTTGCCGTGGCGTGGTGGCCGTTGCCGTGGTTCTGTGTGATGTAAGCAGTTTATTAAAAAAAAAAGGATAAATCAACTGTTCCTAAACAGCGCTGATGAATGAAACTAACTTCCAAATAACATATTCTTTGCATTATCTTCTCGGAAACAAAGAAGTTCTTAACTTACTTACCAAGCGTTTCACAACAATCCGTACCGCTAATGCCTTTGTCAAATTGATACATTTGTGGTTTCCCACAAAATGGCAATGCCTGTAACAGTATCACGGGCTGCCGAGTACCGACAGCTATGAACTGAATCATGAGATCTTTAAAGCGGCCTAGAATCTGGGCCCGTGATATCAACACACGGATACTTTCCAGTCATTATCAGTGGCAAATACGCCTATAATAGTAGCCATAATGCTTGTAGATATCAATAGCAATCTCTCGATTGAAATTCAGTCACAGCCATGTACATGTACACGCAGGCATCAACCTACTAATTTCTGACTAATCTGGACGAGGTAATTGATTCTTACATGAAAACTGTTAAGGTTGCAATATCTGTCAAAGAAGGGTAGGTTGATGGTTGATGCAAATCAATCTAGGCCACAAGGCCGTGAATCTATTTAGACTAATACATAGTTAATATAACACCAAAGCTGTAGGATTGCTGTGAGCCAAGTTTTTTCCAAGGCACTTTGAAAAAAGCCCCAAAAATGTATGATTCTGAAAGTTGCCTTTAAATAGTTGCAAAGTTATTTTCGTCACAACCGTTATTAAGGAGGTCATCAAAAATTTAAAACGATTGATTAAGTATACTAATGGGTAAAAGAAACGGGTAGGAAATAAGTTAAAGTTCGTAAAGACAGCTAACTTCCACAAATGGCTATTTCATTATCCCGTTATCGGGTTTAAAGTGCGTAGTGTCATTGGACATGGGATTGCCTATCCCATACAGCCTATTACTTCCGAATAACGATTCTGGACATTCCCCTGGAAGATGCAGAGCCTAACGAGCCAACTAGTTGTGTAAAGAGTTTCCAACATTGAGCCTGAGGGGCTACCAAAACCAGGAAGACGATGCATAAATTCAACGGAAGCTTTAGCGAAACGCTTGATAAAATGAAGAAGAGATTCTTATTGTTAGAGGTTCTTATTTGGTTATTGCTCCATATTAGTTATTCTTTATTTGTTTTTATGTTAAGACCGCAAAATGATTACCTGTATCAAAGTTTTCCAAGTTTAATTGTAAGGATCCTTAGTGGTCCACATTCTTAAATCAGAATGTCACGCAAAAGAAACAACAAAAGCATTAGCAAACCCTGACAGTATCTTGACACATCATTAAAATTTTAAAAACCTATGTCAAAATTCCCAAATTATATTCGTACATCAGCAAAATCAGATGCATATGATTTTTAAGTCAATGTGCTAAGGTATATTTTTTGATGCAACTCCCAATGGAATTTTGCTATTGACCGCGCTTTTTTTAAAGGATTTATCCATAGGGGCAGCGCAGACGATAGACTAACCGTGACGCACTTTTTTGCAATTATATGCAGTAACGCACACGACGTGCACAAATCTGTCGCGGATATTTCACAGACTCAACGCACACGACGCACATCTTCGATCATTTTGTCGGCAGACCTAGACGCTCTTTTTAAATGTCTCAGACGCAGACTCTATCGCACAAAAAGTCTGTCGTCTGCGCAGCCCCTTATAGGTATACTAGAATCGTACTGGCACCAGATGAAAAGGGTTGAGACACAGAGTGCCATAGAAATACTATTGCGTAGAACCAAACGTTTCCAGAAATCTGTAAGGAATGCAGTTAACCTTTGCACCGTGTTTTAATACTTAAAGATAATCCTAAATTGATTTTATTTATAGTCGTAATGCCCCTCCCACTTACCGCGGTCTGCAAAGACAATTATAATAATTAGTAATTAACAGTGATAAGGACAAAGTTATAATTTATTGCTTTATAGGATTGGTCGTATTTTGTAATTAATAATAATAATAATAATAAATTCTCCAACAGTCATACCAACTTGAAACACCTAATTGAAACTACTAAAAAATTTAGCGATGATATCAATATGCAGTTTGGTCTTGATAAATGCAGAATCTTACATGTGAAAAAAGGCAAGACAGTCCCTAATAAAAACACAGAGGATGAATTTAATATCAGCACTATGGAAGAGGATGAAATATATAAATATTTAGGTATACAACAGTCAAAGTCTATAAATCACACAGAAATAAAAAAGCAGTTAACCGCAGAATACATAAAAAGAATAAATTCTATCTGTAAAAGACCACTACATGCTAGGAACTTGTTTAAGGCCCTTAATACGTACGCTATACCAGTATTGACGTATTCGTTTGGAATAATCAGGTGGTCACCAACAAATTTAAATAGATTACAGATGAAAACTAGATCCTTGCTCACAAAACACAGGTTCTCACATCCAAAGTCAGCAATAGAGAGAGTTCATTTGCCAAGAAAGGTAGGAGGCAGAGGATTGATAGATCTTAACACTCTGCATGACAGCCAGATTGCAAATCTTAGAAATCACTTTTATGAGAAAGCAGCAGATAGTAAAATCCATTCAACCGTAGTCGAATCCGATAAAAATTTCACCCCATTAAACTTACAGGATACAGATAAAACTTTTGCAAACAGACAAGGGAGAGAAGTAATGAAAATAGATAAATGGCGAAACAAAGAATTACACGGAAGACACTTAAAAGAAATAGAGCAGATGCATATAGATAAAGAGGCTAGTAATAAGTGGCTACAATTAGGATATTTATTCCCAGAAACCGAAGGGTTTCAGATTGCTATTCAAGACCAAGTAGTAAATACCAAAAATTATAGAAAATACATACTTAAAGATCCATCTACTCAAAATGACAGCTGTAGGAAGTGCCACAAATCCCCTGAAACAATACAGCATATCACAGGAGCATGTTCTACTCTATCACAAACAGATTACACTTACCGTCACAATCAAGTAGCCTACACTGTTCACCAAAAGCTAGCTATTAAGCATAAACTAATAGGCAAATCCGTACCCTACTACAAATACGAACCAAAACCTGTTTTAGAAAATGCAGAATATAAAATGTATTTCGACCGGGCAGTTTTAACAGATCGTACAATACACTTTAACAAACCGGACATAATATTACAGGACAAACTTAATAAAGTAACCCACTTAATCGACATAGCAGTACCAAATTCCCATAATATAAAAAAGACAATAACTGATAAAGTAACTAAATATGAAGATTTACGACAAGAAATAATACGAATATGGAATCAAGATAAAGTTGTCATTGTACCCTTAGTGCTGTCTAATACTGGAGTAATACCACACCAACTAAAAACAAACTTAAATGCAATAGGCCTCCCTACTAACACATATTACAACATGCAAAAGGCAGCCATATTGAATACATGCCGCATCGTTCGACGTTTCCTACAAACTAATTAATATATCTACAAACTTATGGTGCTCATCACTTGGTTTGCAGCCCGTGATGTCATCAATAAAATACCGGAATTTTATGAATTCTGAGCAACAAAATGATCAACAATAATAATAATAAAATTATTTATTTTCCACCAAAATATCATGCATTACATCAGTTTATTAACTACAATATTACACTTAAGAACTAGTATTTATTTAGAAACATTTAGTTGCTAAGCCATTGGAGCAAACGAATTAACCACAATATTACTTTCTACAACTAATTATTCAAATTCTCACGATGATAACAAAGATTGCAACCGAGGCCTATAATACATAATATTTGGGAGGACTGGAGCCTAATGTAGGATATTCCTGTATTTCAGGACTCCAGGACCCCCACCCTAGCAGGTGGCTGGCATATTGTTGAGTGTGTGTGTATTATTGAACAGGTGCTTGATCGCTTGCCTTATGTTTGGTGAAAATCTTGTTTTAAAAAGAGAGTGTGTGTGACTGAGTTTCATTCAAGCAGCGCCTCCACTTCGCTATAGTTCAGTTTCATTAGGTAGGTCTTTAGTATCTTCTTACATTCATATAATATCCTAGGATAAATATTTAGGTCCGAGTTAAGCTTATTGTATAGATGCTTCGCGAGAAAAACTGGATGTCGCCTGAAAAATATGGTGCGGTGCTTACTAGTTTTGCATATTTTGGGCTGTCTCCGGCTACTGGTGTGTTGAGTCGGGTTGAAGCTAAGGAGTTTATGTTGCCGTATTATGATTTGTAGGATAAACAGTTGCCTCACCGTCATCACTTCCGCATCCTTATAGAGCATGCTCGTGGGATATAAAAATGGTCTTTTAAGCATTACTTTAAGCAATGATCGCTGCGCACGTTCCAACTTTATGATTTTTGTTCTACAGGCACCGCCCCAGACCGATATGCAGTAGGTTAAGACCGATTGTGCAAGGGAGAAATAGATTGTTTTTAGTAATTTAGGTTTGAGTATGCTTCTTAGCTTCCCGAATACCCAGATTAGCTTTCTGATACGTGTGGCCAAAAGGTCGAGTTGGGGACTCCAAGTCATGGTTTCATCGAGTCTGACACCAAGGTAGGTGATTACATCAACGCTTTGGAGAGGTGCGCATGAACAACTTGATGAGTTGGTGTTAGTGCATGTGTGAAGTTTCAGCGTAGGTTTGTTAAGTTTGGGTTGGGTAGCTTTATTTATGGAGAAGGTTACGTATTTGGATTTGTGTATATTCAGTGTAAGGAGATTTTTATTTAGCCAAGAGGAGGCTTGCAGTAGGCCTTTTTCTGCATATGACTGTGCTTCGGCCCAAGTCTCACCCCGAAATACAAAAGCTGTGTCATCGGCGTACGAAACGATTTTGCCATTGAGTGGTTTTAATAGACAGAGCTCATTAATATAAATCAGGAAGAGACTCGGGCCCAGAACACTTCCTTGTGGGACGCCGCAAGTGACGGGGAGAGGACTAATGTGGTCTCCTATTTTAGTGGTTTGGAGTCTATTTGTTAAGAAGCTTTTGAACAAGGTCAACGGAACCCCGCGTATTCCAATCTGATCCAGCTTTTTCAGAAGTATGGTGATAGAGACCGTGTCGAAAGCCTTCGCCAGGTCTAGGAAGACTCCTATACATCTCTGGCCCCCATCAAGGCTACCGACAATATCACCAGTGAGATCGTTTATTGCGTCTTCAGTTGATTTTTTGGACTGGAATCCGAATTGCGTATCGGCGATAAGTTTGTTCTCTGCTAGGTAAGTCATCAGACGCTTATTGATGAGTTTTTCCAGAATCTTGGACAAGACGGTTAGCACAGAGATTGGGCGGTAGTTCTCGACGCGCTCTCCATCCCCTCCCTTATGAATAGGGTGTATGATGGAGCGTTTAAAGTTGTCCGGGAATATACCACTACCCAAGCAAAGGTTAAATATGTGCTTTAGGATGGGACATATGACATCTTTAACACGTTTTAGGAAAGCCACCGAGACTCCATCCCATCCTGATGCCGAGTCGTTTTTAAACCAGATATCAGTGAGCTGATTTCCGATTCGTCCGTGTCCAACATTACAAAAGATTTTAGGTGTGGCGTACTAGCTATTTTGCAGTGAGGTTGGGGATCATTTTGTTTTATGTTGTCAGCTAACTTTTGGCCAATACCTGCAAAATATGCATTTACTCGGTTCACAGAAGACTGTGCATCATTTTGATCGAGTTTCAGCAGCTCCTGGGCAGGATTTTTATTTACTGTAGTGTTTGTGAATTTTCTGATTAGTTTCCAGGTGTCTTTGGGACTTTGGCATTTATTTATTTCTGCGCTTTCATATTGTTCTTTTACTCTCTTTATTATGTCCGTGCAATAATTACGATATCGTCGATAGGAAATTTGGAGTATATCGTTGTTTGGGGATGCTTTGGCTTTCTTATGGAGGGCATCGCGATGGGTAATACACTTCAGTAGCCCTGTAGTGAGCCATGGCTTTAATAAATATTTCCTGTTTGGGACTTTACGTATCATTGTATTCGAGGAGATTACTTCTTTCATAATATTTATTAATGTGTCTGTAGCTTTGTTTGGATCTGTGGTTTCGAGAATACTTTTGCAGTCTGTGTTAGAAAAGTCATCTGCTGCTTTATCCCAATTTGTGACTCTTTTAAATACTACGTCAATGTCTCTCCTCTTTGTACTAGTTAAGTTTAATAAAATAGGGAAATGGTCAGTTATGTATGTTTTAATAACAAGAATTTGGGCTTTGCAATTCGTTTTTAAGTTAACATGATCTAAACAATTTTGTTCTCGTGTTGGCAATACGTGTGCTGGGAGTAAGCCGTTCTCTGCTAGGAGATTCAGGTATGGGTGACTTTTGGGATCTTCGTTTTGGGGTTTAATGTCTATATTAATATCACCAGTTACGACTATATTCCTGTAGCTTCTAATGGATTTAAGGTTTGCGTCTAAAGAGTTAAGGAAGTCGTCAATATTTCTCTGAGCGGGTGATCTGTAAATACCTAGAATCGCCACATCAGGTGTTTTGATGAGTAAACAGTTTGCGTCACAGAAGGCCGGCTCCTCAGCAGTGTGTTTTATGTCCTTATGGACGTATATAACAACCCCATCGTTTTGATTGTGGTTTATGGAAGAGTAATATAGGTTGTAGTTGTCTAGTAGAGGGGGGGGTTTGTTACTTGATAGCCAGCATTCAGTAAGAACAATTATATCACAATCAGTATGTAGGCTATTCAGGAAAACAAGGAAATAATCGAAGTTCCGGTAAATGCTCCTTATGTTATGTGTGATAATTTTTAGGCCTTTTCTCGGAGATATACTCGTAAGTTTGTTAGACAAATCGCTAGGTTCTACCACTGAAGCATTAGCTATGGAGGCGTTATCCAGATCATTCTGTATGTTGATAATATTGTTGTGACGTGTGTTTGCTCCTAATGTGTTATCGTGTTCCCCACAAATCCCACCTATCATAAATATTTAGGTTAATTATCACTCAAAAATAAAAATGAAATAAATTACTGAAAATGAAATAAATTAAAATTGGGATTAAAATTAACAATTGATAAAAGGACAGATGATACGTTTAGGGCTTAGCGTAAATAGGAGGTTTACAGTCAGTACTCGTCTAGCTTTCACTGCAGGTTAAATTCTGCGATTTCACTCTCGTCGTTAACGCGAATTGGTCGTTGCCCTTCTTCTTTTTTAACATAAACCTTCCCGTACGAGGTCCAGGTGGACAGTATCTTGTGGTTCCTAGCAAGTTCCCTGGTTCGGTAGAAGATGCGACGGGCCTTAGTTGTGAGGGCCTCCGAAAGATACACCGGTCGTAGGGGACCTGTAATCCCGAGATTTTCCGTATTAAGGGGGGGTGAGTTAGATAATCTCTTTTCCTTGTTATACCTCCTATATTTTTGGATTAAATCCTCACTTCTGGCTGCCGTATTGAAGGTCACCACTATTGCCTCTGTTTTCGTTCTGTAGATGTCGCGAATCTCAGGTATTGGTGGTGAGGTGGCAATGACGGTGCCTAGATCTTTAACCGTACTGCACAGTGACTGTCTGTCTTCCCGCTCTCGTTTAGGGATGTTGCGCAGCTCGATGGTCGTGGACTTTGCGTCTTTCTCCAATGTGTCGATCTTTATTTCTAGGCTCTTGATATGTGACTTGAGATTTTGGTTTTCCCTTTCAACCGTCTCAATTTTCTTTGTTAGAGCGTCGTATTGTGATGACATAAAATCGACCGTTTTTTGGATGTCAGTATTCTGGTCTATGAGAGTTTTTATTGAGGCGTTCAGGGCTGCGAAATTTACCTCCTGTCGGGAGTCAAGCTGGTCAATCATAGGCTTAAGCTCATTTACAGTTTCGTTAGAAAAACCTGGTGTGTCTGCCAGCCTACGTTTTACTCTCTTTGTAATGTGCAAAACGCTGTCCCCCCTTACCACTCCAGTTGATGTTAGGTTCAGGTCTGAATCCGACCCGTGGTAGGTCGGGGAAACCTCAGTTATAGTATTAGAGATGGGCTCTCCACTCTTTGGCGGTGTGCGTTGCACTTTAGGCATAATTCGCTAAGTATTAATTTCTTAGTGTAGGCCCAAATGAAGCTCACTTGCCGTCGGCAATCGTTCCGTGTACGGGGTGTCACTGCGCTGGCGCACACCCACTTTAGTGTATCAGACTGTATAAACGCCGCAAGAGGGCGCTGGCGTCGTAATTAGATTGGTATTTGATATCGTGGTAAAATCAAATTAAGGTTTTGTAAAGACTACTTTACCGATGATATTAGAAAAGTATGTCAAATACCAATATGTATGTTACGACAGTTTTTAGGTAAATATTGATTGAAAATTATTATTACCAAGCCTGATGTGATATATTTTTGTTTTTGGCTGTTATCAATTACAACTTTTTTAATTTTATGTTTCAATTTCATATCAGTTAATCACAATGACTCATTTCATACGATTGAATCGAAATAGACGCGGAAATTTTGAAAGAAAAAAATATGTTTCCGATTTCCGTAAGCGTAGTAGAGGTATACTAGACAACTGTTGGTAGGTCTTATAGGTAGCTAGATATAATATTATGCCATCGACAAAAGAAAAGCCGCAAATCTCATACATATTTAAACCAATACAAAACATCTGATATCCAAAACTAGGCATTTCTTTCCCAACCACGCTTATCTTGCAACGGCAACCTACAGGCAACATTAACGGAGGCGACAATTTGTCGCGCCGCCATCTTTGTAGACGGACAAACTGACAGTTGAGTCATGTCGTGACGTGGTAGTACTTTTTCATAACATTTCTGTACATTAGATGTTACAACAAGCTGACAAAAAGCAGTTACATACGAGTACTGGTGACAGGAAAAGTGGATTTCGAAAGGAATTGTCGACGAATCCACTTTGGAAGCAGACGGATGATTTAACTTATGAATAGTATCATTTGTATTGTAAAGTTCGGTGTAGAGAGATTGCCAAGCCCATACATAGCTAGTTATTGCTCCTCCAGCATGTCCAGAGACCATTAATTCCCGCCATTGGCATAACGACTAACTTTTATTTTGAGTTGATATGATCCGCCCACCCAAAAACAGAAATATTGATGAAAAAATTACTCCGTTACCATGGAAAATAGAGAAGTAAATGGGTTTGGCTGCCATCAAAATAAGGTGTACAATCACACATAGTAGTACCTCTCTCTTTGGTGATAAGGACAATTAAAACAAAAAACGACTAAATGGATTTAATGAGCTCCTACATAAGATTACGCAACACACGAACTACAATTTATAAGAATACTATAATTTCGCATATCACCAACTGAATGTGGGCTGCATTTAGTAAATTACGTAATTACTAACTTATAATTTTGATGCTAACTGTACTTGAACTTAGAGCCATTGGATAAGCGAGAGGAGCCCTTTTAAGTAGTATTGCTTTCTCTTATGAGAATCAATCAATAAAGATACCGTGTGTACCTCAGACAAGAACTACTGATCCTTTTAAGTAATAAATAACCATTACATTATCAACCATGTAACCATTATAGCTGTAACGCTTGTTCCCATCCCACTGTAATTATTATGAATCTAGTCAAAAAGCTAGAAAGCTAAAGCTATGGTATATATTATATACTTCTTGGTATATTTATGTAATATTTTTACGTATTAATATAAAATAGTTGGATAGTTTTGCACTGGGTTACCCATTTCCTTAGTCAATCTGGTTTCGACTACCTGAAGGTTGTCTGGAAGAGATCGCTATAAGCGATAAGACCGCCTAGATTGTACTTTGTGTTGTTTGTAATATGTTTTCCTGTAATGTCTGTGTTTTTGTGCAATAAAGAGTATCTATCTAAAGCTTATTGCACTTTCCCACATTTTGACTTTCTTAAGCTGTACTTAGGTTTTCCTTATAGGTACTAGGCTAGGAGTTCCGAATGTATGTGTGAATGTTTCGCCCACTGCCTCCTTTCGATCGAATCTCCCATCAGATTATGAAAGTGAAGGAGCAAACCTCGCCTGAGTTTTACTTGTACTTTTAATATAATAAAATATTATGAGTACATGACTTAGGTACCTTAGCGATTGATTGCTGTGTGCGAAATTTATTCAGGATAGTCTGGAGAGCATTATTGTCGAATGGTTACAATGACTGGAGACGTCTCACATGGGGCGAGATCACGCAATTTCAAATAGTTACTTTTCTAATTCGACCCGACTGAAAATCTTGAAACATTTTGATCTCCCGCGCTATAAGCTTAGAATTCTAACAAACATGTATTCTATGTAATGTAATTATACTAATATATGTTTATTTATATATATACATATATGTTTTTACCGATCAGTAGCGTCAAGGCAGAAAAGTATAGCCTCAGTTTACCGGCCAACTGCGTTTTAACGTGTCTCTCTAAACACTTGACGTTGGCGAATTATCCTCGTTAACTCTACACGTGTGATAGAGTCCGTATAAAAAAAACATGTAACACGACAAAAATACCTGGCAATCAATATCATCATTGGCGCCGCTGTCAACAGTAGCAGTAGCCAGCGATTAGGATGCGCGGTGCGTCGCGACCGCACTTTGGGCTGCGCCGGCGCGCGGTGCCATCGCCGCCAGATCGTGTTTGGGTTACGGTGAACTACTAAGTGCCCTTTGTCAAAGCTTTGGCACAGTAGCGTAACTGTTTGGGACCTGTCCTTGAGAATGGCTGTGAAGTCGATTGGTGGACAAAAGTCAATGACAGGGAAGAGTATAGAATACGGAGATGTATGGAAACGGAAGGTGGAATGTGTAGTCAAGTGAAAAGAAAATATGTTTTTATCTGTGTTCCGTAAATACACGCAAAATAAGCTGAGAAACTCGATAAATTCGATTCATAATTGCATGAATAAAACAAACTATTGAATATAACAATATGCATAACAAAGAAACGCAAATCTTAAACTTGAAAATAACCTCTTTTATTTTTCAAATCGTGATAACAAGGAAAGTCTTATTTACAAATCGAAATCTCCGTTAAATACTAATCGATATTACAGAATTCCTATATGTATCTCAAAGAAATATCTATAATCAACCTATCATTATTGAAAACCTAGGTCTAAGTCTAAACACATCAATGATAACACAGCTTGTTCAAACCAGATTTGTTTTTTCCGGAAAGAAACCGCGCCTGTTCAACAGGTATAGAGAGTGGACTGCATAACTTTTTTATATTTATGTGAACGAATAGTTCACATCGTAAATGACGCATAGGTATGTGCTAATTTTATTTCTATTTCCTTTGCAGAACGAGACCACTTTGAACTTCGGAGATCGACTTAAAAGCTACAAAAGCTCAGGTGAGTTATTATGAGTCACAGTGAGTATAGTCACGATGATTCTTTTGTTTTATAATTAGTCGTCTTTTGTCATAATTCGATTGGCGATAAGAGGATAGTTCAAACTGTTATGGTTTTGATAAGATTATTATGTTAAGAGAAGAGATCTATCGGACATTTAGGAAGTGTTCGGGGAAGCGGGTAGAAATGAACAACTGACAACGAGAGAAAAGTACAAATTGTTATGGTTCAGATAGCAAGGTTGTTTACTTATTTATTCTAGGTACATTAACAGAATACTATCAATAAGTAGCATATACATACATTAGAATATTATTATACAAATACACTTACCTCCGTTAGTCGGATCTTTTGGATACCTTCGGGAAAGTTCAGCATAATAGAAATGAACTGACTAACTATGATGTTGATGACAGAACATCATGCCATTAAGGGGTTATAATCACACCTATAGATGGGATGGGGCTTATTTATCATCTAACTAAACCCACAAATAATTTCAATGAAACATTCTTATTATGTAAAAGAATGTTTCCCAAAATGTGTACCGCAAAGCTCTGGAGCGCCATGGATAGTGACGGGGCGCCCCGCAACCATAAGAAACTTTAACAATACTCAGCTTATGTAGCCGATTATCATACCATTTGGTTAGAGCACCGTCAGAAAAATAAACGTATAAGTGCGCCACGAAAGATAAAAAGTTTGGGAACCTCTGATTGGGAAAGATTTTTTGTCCAAGAATTCTAATAGGGCGGTAAAAAGCAATACAAACACAGGTAATATAGACATCGAGCAAAAAGCTTCTATATAACTTTATTAGCATTTTTTGTTTTAGTATAATAAATAAGAAAACAAACGAATTAATACAATAATCGGTTAACTTTGCGACCTTCCCGCGTTAAGACAACGGGCTGTAACAATCATCATTTCATTTCGCTCCGATCGTGGGAACCCTGTAGTCATTAGAAAGTGATAAATAATTTCGAGTGCTATTGGAGTGAAGTTACGTAACGTTGACATAAGTTACGCTATCGTAATGACGTCATTAGATGCATTTCGGATTGATCTGATTCTTGTAACGAGGTCTTTTTTGCTATTACTTGGGTAATTTACAATTCTTTCACTCAATTACTTGGAATTGAGTGGCTATATTGATTTCTACTTGTATTTGGACGACAGTAGAGATTGCAATAATTAGGTTTGATAAGCGCCAAGTCTAGTTAACCGTCATATATTTTTCTTGTACGCATCTTATGAAACAGACCTGAAAAGTCAAACTATGAGACATAGCATTAGATGGAGTATGCACTCATTGTCTAGTGGTCGCCAGTGCAACCTAAATACCATGATGTTCGAATCCAGAACCAGGCTAAAAATTGTAACTGGTTTTCCTGATTGTACGATTAAAGGATTAACTCGTGCTAAGTTATATTACTCGTACCATTTTAATTCGTATAATTTCATGTGGTACCGTCGATTTGTTAATTCTAAGTACCTATAGTAAAATTTAAACACATCCAATACTCTGTAAAAATAACCTAATATGCAAAGTAATTTTTCAAATTACGTAACATAAAAACAGCTTAAGTTACATTGCAAATTAAGCCATCAACAAGTGCGATAACTTAGTTTTTATGTAAGACGCTTAACAGCGCTGTAAGCAAATTGTCACGGGCTATTTCCTTGTCCGACCGGCATTGAACTTGGGCCCAAATCCAAGGTTACCGGTGGATTTACTTGGCTTCTGTCCATTGCGGATCGGGAAATAATTGACACAGTCCATTAAATGACTTATTTGTAAGTACCTAATCTAGATTTTTTATCGAGATTGGTAGTTGTGAACGTTTAGGTGCAAAATGTTCCATGTTCATCGTAATATTATTATGTTCCATTTTCATCGTAACATACTCAGTGATTGAGTGTAAAGTACCAGGAGCGCATAGATACGTTAGAAATTCAAGACCACATTTGTGTTTTTAAGAAAATTAAGTATTTTAATAACCAACATATAGGTATCTACTTATATACGTATAGATAGATAGACTTCTTGCGTGGCTATGAGCTCGAATAAAATTGGACACTTTGCAACTTGTACTTTCTGTGACTAAACTAGTTGAGAATTCTTGTACCTAAATATTATTTATGTAAATCTTCATTCTTTATCTTATTTTGTATGTCTAATCAATAAGCTTATATTAATCCCAACTAATTTAATAATTGCGAAAGTTTGTTCATCTAGCTAGGTATTTGTCTCTTTCCGTTTTATCTACTGAACCAACTAATCACGAACTATACGAGTATACTCGCGAACGAAAGCTAATTTATGTATAAAAACTTCAATCAACTTTGCATTAGTCAGCCAAGCTCTATCCTAGTACAAAATACTACCAAAATGAGTCATTTTTACGCTAATCTCCGTATATAAGTTCCTTATAAGATAAATTCTCGGAACATATCCGACATTCTCCGAGACATTCGCCATTCATGAATGGGCCTCGTGACGTCACGGCTGACTCACCTCTTGACTTTTACGAGTGCTACTTTTGTTTTGCTTTTTTTTTGAGTAAGTTATACGAGTCATTTGGGCCGTCTGATTTTGGTGGTAGAATTTGCTGGTTGAACTTGAACTTGATATGACGGGTGTAAATACTATAATATACATACATAAGGTATATACATAGTTGGAATGCATAGTATACAATGTAACTACATATATATATACTATGTTGGGATGTAATGGAACAAAAACAATCTTTTCGCTCCAAGCCTCACCTACCGTAATGTATCCTGCCGAATAACAAACGAGAAAAAGCTATTTAGGTATTCAGATAACTAACAGCTAGTAATACGAAAGGTTTGATACAAATAAGAATTGTATCAGATCATACAAAAAATCATAGTAAAGATTGCAAGGCTCAATGTATACCTATACGTATATATGAATGCATAAAGTATTTATAAACCCATTAATAACTTAATTACCCCCAATTAAATCTACAAAACGGTGCTTTAGTAGTCATTTTATTTTTTAGACATTTATCTACTTCCTAAATAAATACCTACTATTAAATTATATTGCTATATAGATTCTGCATATTTTGTACTGAATTATGATGGTGAAGGAACAGAGTATGAATAATTATTTGAGCGGTGACGGAAAATAATACAAATTATCGCCCCATTTCTTCCCGTGGGTGCTGTATAAGTAGGCTAAGGGACTTCTTGATACTTGAACTTCTCAGTCGGTGTGGGAGTAGAGCTTACTCGCTTGGCTGTCAATCACAGTCCACTCAATGAAACACCCGTGAAGTAACTTCGGTCGCATTTCGGGATTAGTCGATGTACAAAGTTGTATAACTATTCAGCATGGCAGTGGCAACTGACAAGAGATTGTTTTAGATGCTCGTCCGCTGCCGCAGTGGTTTTGTCCTCTTCGCTTATTACCAGGCAACGGGAAGTCACTATACTGTCCTAAGAGAAAAAAACATATTTGACGTACTTAAATAGTCTACATGAAGATTGAACTCTGACCGAAATTGGACCAGAAAAGCAACAATTGACTTTTTAAATACATACTTGCAACAGTACATGGAATCCTACAATACTCTAACCGGATGAGATGCGATCTGTCACAATTGCTTACACTCCATTCATTATCATTCAAAATTGTGTCGTTGTGCAGCTCACTGGCACAGAATGGGCTATGTATGACGCTCCCATACATTGAATGTACCGCAAGATTGACTAGCGTTCCAATTTTAAATCCAATTTATTCGGGTGTACGCTCATTTAATTGATATTGTTAAAACGAGATTGTTATCTAAGTTCTGGTATATTCAACTTTGTAATGGATGTATAAATTGTGTACACAATTTGAGGTTGTGACAATTAAATTAATATCAGTTTTTTTTATGGTATGACAGCATAGCGTCACCTTGTGGAAAGCAAAAGAGAAGCCCAAGCCACTGCGACAATGGACAAGTAACCAAATTATTCACTTGACTGTTGAAAATGATGATTCATGTGGTTGCCATAAACCATACCACTGGCTGGGAAGCCCAAGTCTCTCGAGAAGATTGACGAATGGGCTACTTGAAGTCCATTACTATATTCTTACACTCGCCACGGAAAACAACTGGGGTGGTCATTGCTATTCTTTACCGTTACCGCACGGAAGAAATATGATGAATGTAATCCTCAAGTTTATTATTTTCCCTCCGTTAATGATCATCACATAAAACATTAACACTAGAAAGACGGGAAAATCTACCAACCTACAAAGACGGCGACCGGTCAAATGACTGCCCCAATTTATTTCATATATTTTTTTTATTTATGTGCTAAATTTGGTAACTATAGTAATAAAACAGGGTATAATATATAATTATTTATTTAATTTACATACAATTTGTACATTCTAACATTTTATTTACGTTACAAGAGCCGCAAAGTGGCTTTTTGCAAGAGCCGCATACTTTATTAGTTTTATTTTTGCACTTCTGTTTATAGCATTCTCGCCTTTTCCGACTTTCCGGATTTTGAAGAGAAGATCGAGAAGTAGAAGGTGTGGACTCTTCGGGCGACAGTTTGGTTTCAGAGGGTCTCGGTTCAATTTCTACTTTGCCGCTAAGTTCACTTGCTAAACTTAGTATGAAATTCCTTCGTTTTATGTTGGTGCCTGACATTTTCTTATACAAAATAAAGGAATTTGTCCCTGCTAGGTCCAAAATATTGAAAAAGACCTGTACAGGCCACCTTCGAGATGCCCCTTTGACACTATATTTTTTTGCCATCTGGTCAACCACATCCACGCCGTACTTGGTAGCATTGTAAAAAGTCACAGTTTCTGGATGATTAGAATCTATTTCAACATTGTCATGTAACGTGCTGAGCTCTCCAAACAATGGATAAAGCGCTCATTATTTTGTATTCTACCTTCTTTTATTACAAACTAGCTGTGCCAGCGGCGTCGCTCGCGTGGATATCGGGTTTCAAAAATAACGGACTTCCATATAATACCCATCTATACCTTGTGCCTAAGTTTTAAGTTAGACCTCTAGCAATACATTGGTGAAAACCGCATTCAATTCTATGCAGTAGTTTTCGCGTAATGCGCGTTCAAACATACAAGTTTAAATTTCTCGCGTTTTCCCAACACTTCCCGTCACTGCTCCGCTCCTATTGATTGTAGCGTGATGAAAAGTATCCTATAACCTGCCCAGGAGTATGAAGAATAATTGTACCAAGTTTCGTCAAAATCTGTTCAGTAGTTTTTTTTCTATAACGAACATACAGACAGACAGACAGACAGACAGACAGACAGACAGACAGACAAAAATTTTACTGATTGCATTTTTGGTATCAGTATCGATCACTTATCACCCCCTGATAGTTATTTTGAAAAAATATTTTATGTACAGAATTGACCTCTCTACAGATTTATTATAAGTATAGATAAACACTTATCCGATATCAACCGTCAAATGACTGCCGCCGTCTTTGTCGGTACATCACGATTTTAAATAATAAACAAAAGAGACGAGAGTTATTTTCATACATAGTTTCATTTAGCTAGTAATATTAATAAAAGTCACAAAGTCTCAATACATTGAGTCAAATAGTTTTTGAGTTATTCAAAATTTAAATTCAAATTGCAGTCAAATGACTGCTTCCGTCTTTCTAGTGTTAACTAAAAAAATCTTACAACAATTTCTTTTTGTGACTGAGTAAGTTACGTTTCATTTACTCAGACACAAAATAAATGTCGTTTTCGCCCTCAAGGAGAAAGTTTTCACACGAAAATCGATGTTCCTCTCAAATCGACACTGGACGATCAAAATGTCATTATTTACATGTTAGAGAAAACGTAACATGTTATTATAGTATAATATTCGTCTACACCTCAATGAAGAGGGGACGTGTAAAACTATGTGGGTAAAGTCAATTTAAAACAAAAAAGCAACCATCCTTAAACATAGGTAACGAAGTAAATACGATAGTTTCGATCCTTTCCACAACAACGAGGTTTTAAACAGCTTTTCTGACAAGCATTGCTATGTCAACTAATTAAAACTTTACCTACCTTAACTATTGAATGCCGGAAGCGAATAAAACTTTATGATCTAAACAAGAACACTAAATGTTACTAGACTACTCTTCGGAATAACATATATCGTTTCCGTCAATGGTTATCAATCTTTAATAGTAATTGAGACTCATATAATATACTAGCGACCCGTCCCGGCTTCGCACAAGAGCATTCCTCATTGTGATTAGGAGTTATCTATCAGATAGGTATATACCACCAAACTTCTTTAAATACCTTTTTAAGATGTACAATGTACAATACTCTTATGGTACAATACCTACCTCTTAAATCACTATTATTTGAAAAAAAAAAACATTTAACAGTTGTTGATAAAGATCTAAGCATACCTAGAGATAGACAGCGGGAAGAGAGACTTTGTTTATAAGTATGTAGTGATAGCGATGTGTTAATTTTTTTCTTTTTTTTTAGTTATATATTTAAGAGTTACATGTTAAGTAACAAGTTTAGCTTTTCTAGAAAATCCCGTTCGGCACTAATTCAAACGGACCAATTTTATGTAGGTATGTAAGTATGTTTGTCAATAAATTAATATTCAAAGTCTTCGTAAGACAACATCCATCGCAATTAACAAAAGTTGAACGATGCATATGAGTATATCTTGCACTTTAAAGCCGTGACGGGAACAATCGCATGACTCATCAAGCAGTTCAGTTGATGAGTTAAGTCTCGAAGTTCGTCTGAATACCTTTATTGCTTATTAATACGAGTTATAATGGGCAGTAATATAATAATAACATAGTATGAGTGATACCTAAAGGCTGTTTCTTCTCCTTAACTAAGTAATACTCGTTTTGTATCATTACAAGGTGCGCGCGGTAATGATCGGCTTTCCTCCCTCACTGATGTAATAATGTTTACTATACGCGAATACTATACGCGAATGCCCTCGGTGGGAAAAAATCTTAAACCTAACTTATACCTAAGCTTATAAAAGCATAACAAAATGTAATTAATGTATTATATCAAAGAGATGAGAGATCGCTTAAAAGCTACAAGTTGGAAAGTGAAATTTATTAATGAAATTTCATGTAATATAACCTCACTATTTTTGTATAATAAAATAATATAAATATCATACTTTATAATTATCTATGTCGACAAAATTGGAATCCAACCGCTCCTTAACAAAATTAATTGTATTTTAAAAGCTTTAATTCGCTCAATCATTTCTGTTTATTACTACGCGACCTACGAACACTTAAATTGTTTCCTAACCGTTCAACTACTCTGCCACAATGGAAGTAGCATTTCGATCACGATTAATTTAAGCCCCAACTATTGTCACAGCACACCATAACCCCGATATGTCATAGACAATCTAACAAGGCAACAAGCACGACCGTTGCCTCTATGCGTGTTGCATAACAAAAAACATCGCGCGAACTCTATGGTATATTATGGTATGGCGGAAAGTGGGATCCATTGATTTCTTACCAGAAACACTAGAACCGTGACTGTACCGCGTTTCTAAATACAACGAGAGTCCAATCATTTTGGTCGCGTAATATAAATTGCGCAAGTCACGAAATTATCGTTTAAAAAACAATGTTGTTAATTAAAAATCGGGTAATTACGCAACGTCGATGCGTATAATCCATCGCATGTCGTGATCGAACTTTTTTCATGTAACACAGTCGAGCGAATGCCGAAGATTTTATAAAAATGCATAAACAAGCGATAGGAATTCTGTTCCGTCATTCCGATGGCCATTTCACGGTGCTACTTTTAATGTACCCATTTGTCGCATAACAGCAAAGTTTATTACTCCGTGGCTTTATTACTGATACTAAAAATAATGATACGTCATTTTACGGTTAATTTATAGGTAGCGTTTTAAGCTTGTAAGTTCGAGAATTCCAGGCACAACAGCTAAATGGAATTCGGATTTTAAAAGAACAATAACACAGCTTTCTGATTGAATGATGAAAAGTTATCCATCAACCATAATATTTAATTTTAACCCTATATTACGCTTGGTATTAAGCAAAATTGAGTTACAATCGCATAAGTTTGTAAACCTATTCATTAATACATGAAAAATTTTAATAACTAATTTAAAGTGCAAGAGCATTAGAATTCGTGACATATTTTGTTATTTAGTAATAACATAGTCTAATGTTACGAATTAAGTTAATAGTTGTATGTAGGTACCCAAAATATGCGGCATGACTGTGCCCAAGCATTGCTGATGTCCGTGGGCGGCGGTTACCGTTTAACATCAGACAGGCCGCTTGCTCGTCTGCAACCAACCGCAATAAAAAAATATTTTCATTAAGTAGTTTGGTTAGTTCGAAATTAATTGTTAATTCTGCCTAAATACTGTGTGTAGAAGCAATTATTACAATCCAATGTAGCATGCTCGATAAATTTTCCCATTACGAGTATCTATGCATGTATGAAGAGATTTAAGTTTAGCTATTAACAAAGCACGCTTCATCACTATAATTGATCGAAAAGTAAAATGTCTTCCTGGTGCACTGTTGGTATGTAACTGACCAGTGAGTGCGTAGCCACTTTCTGTGCGTACGCGCAGTCAGCACGCCTGGCGATCATTATTGGACTAGGGGTGACGATTTTATACACGGAATATTAAACACAAGAGGAAAGGACGTGTGGGCGTGGCCCGCGTGCCAAAGTTAAGGACAGCGAGTCTTAACTTGACTCAGTCGCTTTGTGGTTGCTTAAGTATCGTGACGTGCGCTGTCGGTATTTTCATTCGAGTGTTTTATTAAATAACTCTCAATATTGACTCGATGTTCCGTCTTTGAGTGCAAAAACAATAGTAGTACTAAGAACTTGCTTCGATCATGTGTTTCTTATCATCGGTAAGTCGGTATTTACTTTTTATTAATTAAATAATCTTTCGGCATAACCTCTATCCATTTAAAGCATTCGTGTAAATTAAGAATCACACGTATGTACACTGAAATAAAGTTTATAATTGTCTGACGCCTGGTCCGCATGCGCCATCTAGTATCGAATAGTAGAATCAGAAACTACGTCCCAAGTCGAACCTACTTTAGGGTTGTGACACGTTGAAATATCATCGATTTAATCATCGTATTTTGTCTATTACACTTTTTTTATGCCTTATTGTAAACTATTGATTATTTTCGTTTTAGTTTTCCTAAAGATCCAAATGCAAAAGAGAAGTGGATTCGGCTCTTCGGTGGATTCTTCTCGGCAGGCTACACGTCGAAGTGCTGGTAGGAAAAGTTTGACGTGCAAAAGTATTACTAGTGAATCTATTTGCAGAAATAAACTATTTTATTTATTTTAAATGAGTTTTATTTTATGAAGTTCCCTACAAAGAGCTGTTTTCTTTTTAAAAATATGGTTCGGTGTAGCTCCCTAGATGATCATAGAATACCCATTTCAGACTGTTACGGAATTTAAGGAAAAATTACATTAAATACTTTTTTCAATGTCATAAAATGACAGGATTTTTCTATTCCATTCAAAGCTCGTTGAACGTCATATAATTGATTATATTGGAGCTGCTAGCTTTTTAAGCAGAAAACGGCTCGTAGATAATACATTTGTAGATCTAGTCAATACTTCTTGTCGTGTAAGTAGGCCTTATGATCTTAAAAATCCAATAATAATTTCTATTATTATAGGGTTTTTTAGATCTGTTAACACAAATAATATTTATATATGTTACGGGTAATGCTAGAAGGTGGAGTAAATCTAGGTTTACCCGGGTTGACCTAGTATTACCCAAGCTGGGGTATAACAAGGGAAGCCTCCACGCGTGGTCGTCTGCTTGCAGACGGCCCGGCGTACCCCGGGCAACGGCGGGTAGTAGAGGATGGCTGCTACCCGACGGCTAATTCCCTGTAGGGAGCACGCACTTGTGCGTGGCTCCGGGAGCCAAGTGGGTTAGTGAAATGAAACTTCAAGGGCATTTTAAACATCTACAACAACATTTAGTGAGCATAAACTTAATAATAGCTTTAATAGCAAAAACTAATAGCGGTCTTTGTTATTAAAATTGAAATTATTTATTTGAGCAAGATAAACTTCTGTGACATGATTCGAAATTCCTGACGTTGCAGATGTATATGAGCGGCGGTTATCATTTACCATTAGATGAACCGTTAGTAGTGAACCCTATTTCATTAAATAAGAAAGAAAATTAGGCAACACCTAAGTTTACCCAGCCAGTAGTTGGGTATACCTAGGTGAGCATGGGTAAACCACGAATTTATTTTACCTTGTATTCGGACTTTACCCAAGTAGCTTGGGTAATCCTAAGTAAACCCGGGTAAACCTAGGTTTACTCCAACTTCTAGCATTACCCGTAACATATACATTAAATGTGATACTTCTGTCAGTGTATTTAAATGTTTATGTATATCTATTCTAACATTAATTAATTATTTTAGAAGTAATCGATTTTTCATCACCAATAATATTCGTATTAATCCCATCCCTATTTGAGTAGCGACGATAATAAAATGTCATGATAAACATTCTAGAAAAAAAGCAAGTGCATGCGTATAAATTAAAACCTTACGCTGATTGTCGTAAGGTGTTAAACAGCGTACAACTTTTAAGAGTGTCATCTAGCGTTGAGTAGGTGAACTAACTAGTCAAAGCAGGCCAAAAGCACTTCGATGATATGCCGTAAAACCCTCAAAGTGTAATTTCTAAATTCTTCTTTATCTCAAATGCATTATGGTAGTTTTTATGTTATTGTTAGTAGCGGTTACATCTTTGTGATTTCAAGAAATTATTATAGTTATGATTGGTTAATTTTATGTGTGCGTATAATGTTATTGTGTGAGTTTGGCGACAGCAGTTTTCTATGAACTGACTAGATTATGCCCTTTCCTCTTGTGTTTAATATTCCGTGATTTTATACCTAAGTCTTTCATCCGCGTCTTGATGAACAATGAATACATATCCCGATCCCGCTACACATTTCTTTTATGCATTTTTATAAAATATTTTGGAGAATCTCTAAGAGAGAGAGAGATCAACTGTGTGTATTTGCTTAGTTTCAATTATTTCTTTCTTGTTTCAAAGCGAATGTGATCAATAGACTTGTTAAAAGTACTATTTATAGAAGGTCTGGTCAGACTTTGGTAATAGTCAGTTCATTTTCTATGGCACGAATCGACTAGAGTGAAAGAAGAGAAGCTATACAGTATTTCTAATGCTAGTGGCGTTACCATAAGACGAGATTTTGATTACAAAGCAAATGCTGTAACGTTAACTAAAACAGACGAGAAAAATCTGTCTACAATACTGATGCAGATTAGGTATTTTCACTCTTAATGTTAATAGGCTCCAATCCGGGACCGAAATCACTTTTACTCAATTTGTTTAAAGATTTCCACCATAGCAGGTGTACACAACCCGTACCAAACAGATTTATCCTTCATGCCACATTAAACTTAGCTCAATGCTTAAAGTACATTCCTAATGTGGCAACCTTACCATCAGGCGTGCCGCACCAACCAACGCTACGTGAACAGAATCCAAAGGGTCTCATCACAATTCCACATTGCTTCAACCTCTTCGTCTGGCATCCTATTCGTTACTCGCCTAGATAAATATACATGACGTTGCGTAAATCTGGTGTAAAAAAAACAGCAGATCTATGTATATCTCTGCACCGAATTGAAATCGAGACATTAAGTATGTGTAGAATTACACATTTAAGCGTAAAACACATGAACATCGTATGCGACAAGACTCAGTTGATGGGACTGGGAATCCGCTATGAGTTCGTCAACAGTTTTATGAGTAGCGAATTCTTAAAGTAGGTAATCTTTGTTTCTAGAGGTTGACAGATCTTATAAAAACACAAAACTCACAACCTAATTTAAAACACAGGAGATAGATGCACTTTATAGAAGTCTTAATTTCATTCCATTCTCAATACTTTTTTCTGGCCATCATATTCAATTTCTACGCGAAGGCTACTTAAAACACTATGGAAAAGCCGTTTTGAACCAATTAAAGTAAGATTGATATTCAAAATAACCTTATCGGGAACAAAACCAGCAGAATCAAATCGTCATAAAACAAAATGTGCAGTATAAATAGTTATATTATCCCTCATTTTGCTGCCTTTAGCGGTAACCAGCACAATCAAAGTTGTCTATGGTATTCTTCCGCATTTCGAGTGGACGTCGATGAGAATTGACGACCTCTAGGAAAACATTACACCCCTGCAAAACCCGCAGACCTTAAAGTAATTGGATCTAAATTCTCATTTTATTTCTTAAATGCACAATAATGTATTTAAATCACTACTGGCATTTTCTTTTATATTTTATTTCAAATTATGAGACTGTAAAAATCACTTACACACAATACCTTAGCATTGAGAAATACAATCGTTAAAAGTGCGTTAATATTTTCTCTTCTATTATCTGTTGTTTAAGCTATTTTTATTATGTGTTATAACCACAGAGTTATTCATATTGTATTTACCTACAGCTGGATTGTAAATTATTATAAACTAGCTGTGCTCGCGACTTCGTCCGCGTGGAGTAGTTATTTTTTCCCCGTTTTTTTTTTACATATTCCATTATTTCTTCGCTCCTAATAATTGCAGCGTGATGTTATATAGCCTAAAGCCTTCCTCGATAAATGGTCAATTCAACACAAAAATAATTTTTCAATTCGGACCAGTAGTTCCTGAGATAAGCGCGTTCAAACAAACAAACAAACTCTTCAGCTTTATAATATTAGTTAAGATTGGTAGTATAAGAATACAACCCATTAATGGCTGGCTTTCATTTTGAACGGCACAGCACTATTTTGATGTTTTTATCATACCTACTTAGTTAATTACGAGTATGTTAGTTCTTGAATGTGTTTATAGTCAATGTAATTTTGTAGTCAAGAATAATACTTAACTTTGAACTTTTCTAATTTCCTCTTAATACCTGTAGCTGCAAACGCAGTTACTCCTATGCCGGGGCCACACATTGGATAAAACTTTGCGTCCAATCACTGTCCAATGCCCAATACTAACGCGCTCAATGTCTTCATTGTGTCAAAGTACCGATACACACATTGGTGCATTGGCCGCAAAACGTTACGTTTTGGTACAAATCTCTCCAATGTGTGGCCACGGCTTTATTATATGCCAGATTCATTGTAGCATCCATTTATATGATTTTATTTAAACATACCTACATTATACATTATAAGGACAATACCGTTAGTTAAGCTCCCATCTTAATATATTTGTGGTTTTGATACAACTATTTGCTTAAACAAGACAAATATTATTGCAGATATAATAAATTATCCATATGCATTGATTCCTTCATTGTTTATTACCCTTCATAGAATGATTCACGCAGTGAACGCATACTGCGAGGTGCGGAGAAGAGTCATCATAAGACACCACTAAAATTGCATGCACGTCGTTTGCACGTGTGCAATAATAATTGTCATAATCTGACCACCATAGCAAGAATGTCTCAATCGATCGATATTACTGTTAATTACTTTAAATGCACTTGCAGCTATAAGTATAATAGGTAGTTTCCTGTACAGAAGATGACTACATGCCCCGCGTCACGTATATTGCGGATTGGAAATTGCAGAACAAAACTCCTAGTGTGTCCGGGCTTTTATTGTTTTAGTTTCAGTGCACCTGACATGGACTGACCGAAATGAGCCATCGAATCAGTCAATTAGCTTCTTTTTCCAATTTTCGTCGCGACGTAACGCTTACCACCACGCATGCTCTTCATCATCATCATCAGCCTATCACAGTCCACTGCTGGACATAGGCCTCTCCAGTTGTTCGCCACAGGGCAAACATCTGGAGGATATACCCATAATCGCCACCCTGAGCAGGCGGGTTGGCGATCGCAGGACGTAGCTTCTCACTCCGGTGACGCTGCTGCCCGTCATCGGTCTGTGGTATTTAGCTACGCCGTCAATTGTGATGGTTATACCGCCACCAGTCGGTTGCCAGTGCCTCGTTTGTTATTCGGCAGGATGCACCACAGGCAGGTGAGGTTGGCTTGGAGCGAATTGATGACAGGCCGCTCCCTTAAATCCCATAATGCTCTTGCCAATTAGCTTCTTTACAAAATAATGTAAAGAAGCTAATTGACTGATTCGATGGCTCTTTTGTTAGAGACCTCTGCCTTCTGAGCAAAGGGTCGTGGGTCCAATACCCGCACAGTACAAACATTTGTGTTCATGAACATGTCTGTTTGTATCGGTCTGGGTGTTTCTATGTATAATTTGTATTTATTTACAAAAAAAAGTAAGTATCTAAGTAAGTTTATCAGTTGTCTAGTATCATTAGTGCGAGCTTTGGCTTAGTTTGGGGCTAGATGGCGATGTGTGGCCAAGCGTGGCATGTCTTGGGTTATTTATTCAAAACGCAATACAGTGACAGTGAAAAGCTTACCATCAAACCGTCCAATTAGTGTTAAGTGATGCCCGCGGCAGTACTTAGTGCCTGTAACTAGTCAATTCACACTAACTACGTATTTATGAGCTGTCTAAACGATTAAGTTAGTATCAATGCACGTTGCGTATTCGTCTCGCAGGCCCTTGATCGTGATAATCGGTGTAGAGATCCAAGAGGCGATTGCGCTATCTGCTGCGTTCATCTGCTCCCGCGCAGTGTTAATATGGGAGTCACGTACCCTCCGGTTGGCAAGTGATCTTACACTCAAGTGGTCGCGCATTCTTGTACCTGAATTTGCTTTACTTTAATAGGATTAATTTTTAAGAAGAACAGTTTTATATATGTATATTTCATTATAAATGAAACCGTTGTTCCATGTCAATTAACAGTAATTTAAAGAAATGTTGTCAGAATGAATGTAAAAGTAGGATAGGAATTTATCCGGAAGCGAATAATAATCAGAGCGTTAATTGTTGTTTATTATTCTCCATTATCAATATAGGTAATTATGAACTAATACTATTAGTATGTACCCATATTTTACCTACTATAGTATAACTATGATACAAACTCTCATTCTTCAAGCGAGTATATTTTGACGTCATTTTCTACGATTGACAATAAATTAGGCTGATATTCTTATCTTATTCAAGAATAAAACAATTTTACCTCTAAAGGACACCCCGTAATCTTGATAACCATAACAATTTTATCAACAGCGTACTTTTCTAAATAATTTACAAGATCACATCTCATTTTTATCTCAAATTGATAAAAATTACCGATACCACTATCGAGACATCACGGCAACCTCTCAATTCAATTTAAAACCCTAATGCATTGAATTAAGTATCAAATACGGTTTTGGTAATTCTACAGCGCATACGCAAGATTTCAACTGTTTCAACAGAGTTCTAACGACTTATGTCAAGGCAGATACATTTGAACTTGTCACTTGGCCGGTAAAACTGTTGATAAAGGTAAAAACAAACACAGATGTTTTATAGTTTCGTGGGTAGATCAAGTACCGTGGAATGGCATGTATGGCAAAAGTATTTTCATTAATAAGAATGATATTTTGGTGGTATTCTTCATTTCAGGGATCGTGTCCGCTAATCCGTTCAGTCATACGATGTCTCTGCAGCCCCTTATCTTTCACTAGAAAACACATCAAACAGGTGACATAGAATGACTTATTGTACGTAATGTTGTCAGATTTCTAGGCGGTCTCATCGCTATGAATATAAATAAAATAATAAACCTAGTACAATATTAGACGAATGCAGGCGAGCCGGTCATTGTGTCCATCAAATGGCCAAATCATTAAATACCTAAATGATTGAAAACAACACTTAGATACAAATTGTCAAACGTAAAATTTAACGACTGTCGGAGTACAAAATAACCAGTCATTATATAATTTGAATGCTCTGATAATTCGATACATGAAATCAAATTTAAACGAATTGACAGGTACAATCAAACTCTTAAGCTATCAGAGAATTTAATTACTCATAAAATCAAATAAGGTATCTGTCCCGACATTATTTGAATTCCAAGCAGACGTAGATACTATAAATAAACATTGTGTTACGATCAAAGTTTGTCAAACAGAGCATTAGGGAATTTAATTACCAATATTACATAATCATAAGCATTCTTAATTCATTGACGGTTCATTGTGTTTCTTGTGGCACTTCTTCCCATCAGGCCTCACCCTTATCACGTCGTAGTGCTTTATAAAATATTATTTGCAGAAATAAATTTATTTAATTATTTTAAATTCAAAATACATTTAATATTTTATTGAAATAATGCTTTCTCTTAATCAGTTTCCCGTTGAGGGCAAAACTTTGATAGAGTTCAATGATGTGATTACCTTCTTTTAAATGAAGTAGCTAATCAATGAAACATCCAAGAAATGATTTCCATGACATAACTCCGATATATTATATCATGTTTTCCAAATCTGCTATAATATGCTAAAATCCTCCTGTTTCACAGCGAGATTTGCGAATGGCTACGCAATTTTCTCGTTGCGAAATATTTAAAGGAAGTGAGTTGCGAATTAACTACACAGTTAACCCAGTTAGTATTTAATTTAGTGCACACGGACTGTGGAAAAATACCTTTCCCATGGAGATTATTAGCTGTATGGTGGCCATTAAAAACCATCCTGGTATGATCCTCTTGCATTCCTATGACACGACATAATAATTATGTAAGGTATATTTTAAAATTCAAACTTTGCTGTCATTCGTTATGGAGATCAATCAACCACAGCTCATTTATAGAGCTGACGAAGTGTGGTCTTATAACCACACTTCTTTTTCACAAGAGACAGCTAAAAGAGGTAATTTTCCTCGAAGCGCTCCCATTTTGAAGCACTTCTGATAAAGTGCTTCCAAACTATTCCTCGAAGCGTACCTTTTGGCTTGAAAGAGGTGCTTTTCGAGGAATGGTTTGGGAGCACTTCGTTAGGAGCTCTTCGAGGAATACCTCAAGAAGTTTCACAATTTAGCGTGTTTCCCTCGTATGCTTTATTTTCTTACATGATTTTGATATTATGGAGTGTTCAATTGTATGAACTCTTATGTACAATTGAATGATAAAACCAATACATAATTATTTACAGAAATGGAAATGACATTAACGGTTGTCTATGGAAAAAAACGTACTAGAGCCTGGGAAGTAGTGTGGGTAAATGTTTTCCTACATTGCGTTGTGCAGTAACCGTGCAATGGTAGAAAAACCGTTTTGGGTTAATCGCGAAAGAATCCTGAGGCTAGAGATCTAGTGGCCTAGATAATTGGATGTGCGCAGTCTTCTTTCTCAGTGAGTTATTAGTCTGTGGCATAACATCATGCTTTTTTAAGAACGCTTACACGTTCACATTGGTCTTGATTTTTCTATTGATCTTTAATTGCGTAAAGACAATAGAATCGTATGTGGTCGTTTCATTTCTGTAAAACACTACGTTATTGTTAACGCATCGCATAGCGCGTAAAGTTCCAGTAATCTGGTTTGATTAATAATAAAAATAATTAAATATAAAATTATAAAATAAAATAATAAAATTTGGTACACATTGGTACACAACATGATACTTTCGCATTATAGTTTTGGCACGTGGCACAAACATAGATGTCTTGGCATGTAGCACGTGGAAACCGGAAGTAACGCCTATCCTCGTGCAAAATGGCACAATTGTCTTTGATTTTTGACATTTCTTTTCACGCTAACGCCCTCTTATAAATGTCACCCACGTGCCAAAACAGCCTTGTCAATTTGAAGCAATCATGGACGTATAAAATAAGCTATACGTACATGGAAGCAATAGAACGTTCAAACCCCAAACGTATTTCAATTCACCGACTCTACTACTGGCTGACACATAGGTACTATGTACTCGTTAAAAAATATATAAATTCGTTTTAATTAAGAATTGAGGCAGAATGAAATTAAGATTGCATTGGTTTGTTTCCACGTACCTACCTACTCTCATTCTGCTAAAATAGGTACTTATAATACTCACTGTTTATTTTTTTCTAAATGACTACGATAATAGCCAAGGTAGTCTACGGGAGAGCGAAAGGCTCCATATTTTGTTTTTTTTTTAATATTCCAATCAAACCTCGTTCGCATACAATCGCCATTCTGTTCTTTTTTCCATCTACACTATGAGTAAACTGCTTCCCATAATGACAGGGAAATGCCACACGTGTGCATTCCGACCGCGTGATTAACTCCCCAAGTTCGGACGCGGACGGACAAAGAGCATTCCTACGCAATAGATCAGATGAGAGCTAGTTACTTAATGGGAACGTGTATTAGCAACTTCATAAGCTGCTAATGTGTTGAAAAGTATTTTTGTACAGCTAACCGTAGCAGCGTAATCTGTAACAAAAATCGGGCTCTACAATAAATTGATCCATTTGTAGAGCAAGTAAAGTAAGCTATAGTAGTTTAATGTAAGTCAGAATCCAAAGATATATTCAGCACAAGTCCAAACTAAAAAAAAGCTGAAACTAAATAGATATACATTTTTTTTTATTGAAATACCTTTATTTTATAAATATACCATGTGAACGCAAGATGTGCGTGAAACAAAACAGATGTATGTTTTTTTTAATGATTTACCTATACGGCCTTTATTTTATTTGAGAACCCACAATTAGAATAGTATTGTCAATTATATCTGCATAATTTTCTTTTTTCAGTTTTTCAAAATTTTACAAAAATATCATATAAGTACATAGTTCCAGAAGATTCGTATGCAAATTTAAACTTTCCAGTAGCACTTACAGTCTAACCTTATAAAAAGTCCATAAAAACTAGAGACGGTTAGACTAGCGACGTTAGTACGCGTGCCGTAGATGGGCGCACATCTGCCCGAGTTAAAAGTTAATTGCAGAATTTCGCAGCTGCCGTGAGGCTAAATGTCAACATTTAATCAATTCGTTGGCAATAGCCGGCAAGGTCGTTCCGTTTAGCCCTACCAACGGAAACTACATGACTAATCCATTAGGTGGTAATATGTTAGGTTTTAACCGCGTCTCGTCGCGTGTGCTGACAAGTCAACTTTTTTTTTCATATTTGCGATGGCGGTCGGCGCATAGATAATATAAATGTTTTCAGTTAGGAGGTACGTTTATAGTTTAAACATGTTTACAGTAGGATGGACAGTTTAACTCGTGTGTGACTTAGGCACAAAAATATTGATAAAATATTGATTAAAACGTGTGATATTTTCATTTACGAGGGGCTCGTGGGGGCTTAGTTTTAGGCCGGCCATGTCGGTGGCAACTGACAGATAACTTGTCTTGCCTGCATGTTATACCTGCGGCACCAGTTAGAAGTAGCGGCATATGTACTGTTGCTAATAGTGTTATGTTCTTAATTAGTATAGCAATATAGGGGTTCTTATTGCATAACTTGCTAAGCTTTATACAGAGAATATTTTTAAAAACCTCATATAAAAAGGCAAACTTTTGTACGATATTAAAAATTAGGTTGGATCTTTATGAGCTATTTATGAATACATTAAAACCCATTATTAATAAACTACCATAAAACCTCTCCTCTACTCCAAGATTAAGCTGCATAATAAATAAACGTATTAAATCCAACAAACAAAGCGCCCTAACCTATAAAGGTACAAAAAAGGTTTTAATGCCATCAAACACACGCCGTTCTACTCCAACGCCTAAATTAAAATTTAAAAAAAAGTTAACCACAGACACGTGCGGGACCGTTTTAGCTTTTTTACCTTATCTGCCATATGGCACGACGCGTGCCCTGCGCCTGCCCGCCCGCGCCCCTTCAGCCAACCATATCTTCTGGTTCGATAGAAGCTAAACTTTTACTTTTCTTTTTACAAAAATGCAATTAGTAAAAATGTTGTTGTAATATTTTTAAATGAATGCACTGCAATAATCATCTGATAAGATGTTTGTGACCAATTATTATTTGCCTTTATATAAGTATACCTTTAATTTAACCGATTATACATATTAAAACGTGTATTTAGCTCTAACGCTCACCTTTTAACAAAATCGATAAATTCTCATCCTTATTTAAATTATTCTAAAAGAATTTAAATAAGGATGAGAATTTATCGATTGTCGCTTTTTAATAATAAATTTTACGATTAAAAAATTACGATTCTTATGTTACATGTTTTCTTTTATTGATCTAATAAAATAAAATGTAATACTTCGGTCAACTCTAAACAATACAATTTCGATTAAAGAATAAGAACAACCCAGAGCTATCAGCTAAATATTTGTGTTGTGACAACATAGACATAGTTAAACATAATGTTATTGAGTAATTATTATCGTAGCATGATCTTGCCCTTTAACAATTACTTAATTACATAACTGGAAAACGATTAATATATGTACTTTTTATATTCGGTTTTTCTTTTGCAAATTGTTTATTATTTTATGTCATCTTTACCATAAATTGTTTTTTTTTTTTTTTGCTTACCTCTACTGTCCGACTGCTGGGCAAAGGCCTCCCCCAGTTTTATCCATTTCTCTCGATCATCCGCCAGTTCTTGCCAGACCGGAGAAAAATGGTCCAGATCGTCACGCCATCTCTTCTTCGGTCTGCCTCTCAGACGGCGGCCGTCTGTAGGCTGGTACTGGGTGACAATTCTGGCCCATCGGTTTGCATCCAGTCTACACACGTGTCCCGCCCATGCCCATTTAAGCTTAGCAGATTTTTCTCCTACATCTGCGATACATGTTTGGGAGCGAATGGTGGCGTTTCTAACCCTATCGGTGAGCTTTATGCCTAATATGCTCCGCTCCATATCTCTTTGGCAAATCTTGAGCTTGGACTTCTGATTTTCGGTTAGTGACCATGTCTGAGCACCGTAGGTTAAGATAGCCATAAATAACCAACCATAAATTGTATAAAACTTTTAATTGTCCTACATATTTTCTAAGTTTCATCATGTTTTATAAACGCAGATTTTAAATACAGTGATTTAGAAAAGCAAACGAACCGATCTTAAATAATAATGACATCAATAAAAATGTGTTAAATAGCTATAATAAATAATATTTAACCTAATTATTTATTACTCTCCTTCCGGTCTAACGGCTTCACCGCAATTTTAATAAATAACCTCTTAAAAAGCATGACCAGCAAAATGTATATTTGCATTCAATACATTTGCCTATTTATCATGTCAAATGTATTATCGCATCTCCATTCCGTTGCGTAATTCGTCACTTTCACTGGTCCGGTGCTGAGCGGAAATCCCGTATCGGGTCTCCAGTGAATATGGAAGCAATTGACTCTGCAAACACAGTAATGGAAATGAATTAAAGAAAATGGTGATTCGTTTGCTTTTACATGTTTCGTTTGGAAGTAGAGAGTTGGCTAAATATGGCACAGTACATATTTATCTGATCAGGTTAAATTACCCTAGCTCGTATCTTTCCTCTCATAATTAACATCTAAAAAGTACCTATCTAAAAATTAAATTTTACGTCCACTTCTGCAAATGAAATGAAGAACCGTCAAAAACTATTCATCAAAAAGAGATCATAATATTGTAGACTTATGCACTTTATATTCGACCGAATAATTCAGCTGAACATGTTCTGTCAACTGTCAACATCTAAATTCAATTGTCAAAAATCTGCCCAGTTGGCGTTTTAAAAACGTATCCCAATATCCTTTAGACGTTGAGTAAAGCTGTTACATCACTCAAATTCAAATTCTTATCTTCACAAACTTCAGTTAAAATCCGGTTTAAATTGCAGCACACCATTGATATTGTCCCCTTGTAACTTGACACCTGTATTTTTCCCGCAGTAATGTGTTAGCACCCTATATTCAAAACGAGGATGTACGAGTATCGTACGAACGGACAGATGCGATGGAACCGGTAAGCAACAGTTGCATTTTTTTAGAAGCGCGATATACATGGGGATCTCGACGTGTTCCTACCTAATTTTTATAGTTTATACAAATGACATGTTTACTATTTTACTGCTTTACTTAACATTAAGATTCTAGTGAACTCCATTTATATGATACGGCTTTTTGGTTGCCTCGCCTAATAATACCTACTTTGAGGCCCCCTACTAAATCGATTGGGTACATTCCTAATTTCATAGCTCGAATTATAATAACACCATCTGTTCAAAGAAATAGAGAAATAAATATTTGCGCCTAATCTAATGGGAAGACCTTCAAATTGATCTTCAAAGTAGAAACCATTAGCTGAAATCTATAGAATAATAAAATTTAAATAAAAAACCGAATAATACAAAAAGTCCTTGAATTAAGCATGCAGTGACTCACTTGAGACACTTACAAATACGTTTTCATTATGCTTTAATGATGTACGAATTCCAGAGTTTAGTATGCTAATTAATTTGTGACAAGACAAACAGAACTCGCTTCTCTCAAAAGTCGAACAGTTGCGCAAACGCAACACAATGGCACCGAACATGACAATATGCCACTTGCGAAGCGAACCGGTAAAGAAATGAATAAATTAAATTTAGACTAATAAATTATTAATAACATTCATTATTATATTTGTTATTAACTATCGCATATGACTTTACTGACGTACTTCAATTTGTCACGGAATATATAAATGTTATTCTTTGCTTATTACATTTTCAACAAACATTATAAAAATTCAAAAACACAAAAATTTAAAAGGACAAACTTCACGCAGTTGTATTAACGGTGCATATTAATCTATTTTAAAATATGAAATAAAATGAACGCTACAAGCAAATAAAATGAAAATAAAACTATAACAACTACATGTCAATATATTTATTTCTAATTTATATTAAGGAAATAAACAAGTGATTTATGAATTTCAAGTGTAAGCTTGATATTACATATTTAGGGTTACCAAGGTTTCTTGCTTAAGGTGTGGTGACTCGGCAAGTATTGTTAACAATACGTATTAAATTAGAATACTTGAAATTCTCAGACTTACTACAAATTATTTCCTAAGTTTGCATAATTATCTGCATTGTCAAGTTTACCGCCAGTAGATCACGACAAATTAAAAGTATGTAGGTCGCCATTTCTGCAATATCTATATCCAATGCTATAAATATTACACCCTGTATATAACTCTGTAATCGTTCCCAAGGGCAGGGGCGCCGAACTGGTGACCCTTCACGATGTAAATAAAAAAAGCGGAACTTGCCAACACCTGGCCGTTACCATAGAGATCAAATCACAACCGATGACACTCACGCGCATTCAATCGATATGGGACGTAACGGTTTCCTTTTTCGAATTTTGACAGCTGCGGAAGGAAAACTTGACGGGAAATGATAATTACGCATCGAACTAGCTATGCAAATAGGAGAAAATGCGTTACGTTGCATTTGCTTTCCAAAGTGAATGCTGATTTAATTACGTGTATTAATTCCATAGGCAAATGTGATCATGCATTGGCAAATGTTGGCTTTCCGAATAGATGTCTTTGACACACTAATAAACCAGATTAGAAAGAAAATAACAAAAGAAAATGACTGCTCTGTTACGGAACTCAATCATCCAAGGAGAACATCAAATTTCAAAATTGAATTTGGAATTGTGTTCAGTCATTCGGGAACGGTGCAACGAAGGGCGCGTGCTATACAGCCAAGCGTGGCGTATGGCAGACGAGCAGATGACACGCGACCGTTATGCCAGGTGCACACTACACGCCCGCAGCCACGGCTGCACATTAGAACGCGTACTCAATACCTAAAATGGAACGTTTCGCAAAGATGTTACATTCCGTTTTGTTTTTATTTTTTGTTTTTCTTAGCGATGCTCGGCGTTTTAATTCTTCATATGTAAATTTTAATTAAAAAAGAGCATTTTAAAAATGATATTGGTTATTGGAATGCAGTCAGCTGCTGCATATTTTTATGCGTAATTTACATTGCCATCTCCTATTTTTAGCGTTTTATCTTCTCATTACATATCTATCCTTTCGCACATTGCATAGTCACCTTGAGCAATAAGTATTAATTAATTTTCAATTAATTGAACATTAAAATGTTGTTTTAACTGGTTTTTGTTATAAAATATTTTAATTATTTTATTAAAGACCTTTTTCACTTTATTAAATCTGATGGGATGCTCGATTATTTAACTTTGTTATTTTTTATCATAAAGCGTACAGTGGAGGATCCATCGAGACGATGTGGATGAAATTGCAATCGGTTAGGTAATTATATCTTCGTGTTTTTAATTATTATGGAAAAGCGAATATTTTTTTAAAAACTAGTTTCTCTCAGGAAATCAACGCCTTCGTAATAAATGCACAAAACAAAACAATATTTTATCCTATCGAGAACTGAACCCGAAACCTTTGGATCTTCCACGAAATAAGCAAAACGGCAGCGATGATGTTATCAAAATTATCTGTACGATTAAAAGCGTTACATACGTTTACCTACGTTTAACAACAGTTACATTAAAAATGGACTCTGCCACATTGGCGTAAGAGTCTTTTACGAGTATGTTCATTATTAACAACCAAACGCTATTTGCCGGGTCCACACCGAACGATTCGACTATAGTAGTCTATTGGAGAATTGGGACCATTATGTGTTCTTGAAAATATCTGTTTGTTTTAGGTCTGAGTGTATTTTTTTTAATTAAGTAAGTTAATCCGTTATATAGAAGTCACAGTACAAGCTTTGGCTTAATTGGCGTGGCATGTCTTGGGTGTTTTTGGCACTACTTGGCTAGATAGCCTATTTGGTAGTGACCTCTGCCTTCTGAAGCAATACGGATGATGACAAGGTATGAAAATGAAGAAAATAATTAGTCCGTCTCTTAGATAATAAAAAAATATAAGACCCGTATTTTTTGTTTTGTCGAAATAACAAGAAAATACTTAGATATAGCGCATTAAAGTTACGGAGTGGGGGCTAACTACGTCACGTTAGAGTATATTTTGTACTCTAACGTGACGTTATGTGACATTTAAAATCAATGTATCTTCGTAAGTTTTTGAACAAGAGGCAAAATAAAAAATACGTATCCAATATTTTTCATTAATCTATCTGATGGACATTAAATTATTTTTTAGTCATCATCCCAATTTGTCGTGCGCTCGATGCCCAGTACAAACATTTGTATGCATGAACATATCTGTTTGTATTGGTCTGGGTGTTTTCTATTTATAATATGTATTTATTTGCAAAAAATTTTACAATTGTCTAGTACCACAAGCTTGACTTAGTTTAGGGCTAGATGGCGCTGTGGCCTAGCGTGGCATGTCTTGGGTTCATTTTAGATCGTCCGGTGTAGAGCCGGCTACTCGCATCTCGCGGACCGTTTAGTCTCAGATCAGCTGAATGTGTAATGGAGCGCGGCAAACGTGCTATAGACACAAGTCAGTCATGCTTTCGCTGCGCAACGCTGATTATTCGTCCACCGGCTATAAAAGTCTGTGCGACCCATTATTACATACTTCACGTGTAATAAAATGTTTCATAATGTTTTCGCTCTTCTTAGTTGTACGAAACTATTGGCCTTAACTAGACGTTAGCGTTACTATAGTGGCGTAACTAAATGGTGGCAAACCGGCAAACTACGAGCCACCGCCCCTGAGAGCCCCAGCCAAGAGGCGGTCACCTCTGTTTGACCTGTCAATTTTCACTCGTAGGGCCCCCTTCATAGAATTTGTCACGGGCCTCAGTTGGTATAAGCTACGCCGCTGGTTACTAAATAATTAATTCGTCAAACCCCGAGTACAGCCCTGGCTAATACACCACTGACTTTTCCCGAAACCGACCGCGGTCTCTCTTCGAATGAACTTTATTACAAATATTGGTGCCTCTATTTCTTGAAATTGGTCCCGTATATCTGAAATTGCTCCCTTATATCTGAAATTGGTCCCGTATATCTGAAATTGGTCCCTTATATTTGAAATTGGTCTCTTATACCTCGGGACTGTGGCCAGCATCAGTATTTCACTTGAATCAGTGTTACCCAGCGCGTGTCTTAGACCGTGCACAATTGGCATGAAGACCGATCTTCTTCATTGGTCCATCTCGTTTCGTGAACGATCGCGTGATCTTTTGCCCTCGGTTTTTCCAACTACGATAAATTTCTCCATCTCACCTCTGCGAACTTGTTCAAATAATAAAATTTATCAAAATTTGGTGCGTTGATATATCTACGATTAATTATGTAAAACTTACAACGCAAAGGGCGTTGTAAATTTTACATACTTGCAATAAGAATTAAAACGTAATAATACACAAGAGTGCATTATTACGTATTTGGTAAGAACGAAAGAAATATTATTAAAAATATCAGATAACATCATAAACAGCTAAGATATCCCAAGTTTGAGCACTTCTGATGGTGCATTTCAAAAAATCACACGAAAGGTGATAGGTAAAAAACATTGGTAATCCATCTCTTACGAAAACAATTAATTTGATCAAACGCTTATTGCGTTAAAGAACCTTCGTCTAGAAGTAATCTTGTGAAAATTCCACTGCCGCAAGCATCGTTGATACGAGAACCACTTATCAGCATCACCGTTGTATCTCGACATGTACTTAGAGCGGGCATAACTATTGCCGTGACACTTACAATTTTCTTTATAATGTGTCGTCAAAATTGAAATAATTCATTACCTGTTTGTATAGTGAAAGTGTGCCGTAGAAACTTCAATTTTATAAATTATCTACTGCTGTTACTGTTTTTTTTAAAGCTTATTGTGTAAAAAGACATAAGAATACCTATGCCACATTTTTTATGATAACCAACATTGGATTTGGAGATCCAATTCCTTGGCTTAAAAGGGCTCGGTTTCAGAGTTGTAAAACCTATTTATTAAAAAAGTACCAATACCAATTCCCAAATATTCGCTCGAATACAATAAAATTGGCGGAACAAAATACGTAAGTTCATCGTGTGATTGTTTCCTATGTCGAACTCGCTGTTTGGGGGGACTTACCTTAGTTACCACGGTTGGCTCTGCCCCTGATATTCCCTTATCGTCTTCTACGGGATGAGATGGGGTACCTAAATTCGGTAACACACGGTTAAAAGTCAAAAGATTACAGTCGAAATATTCCAAGAGACATTTTGAGAAATCATTAAACGCTTACAGTGTCTTTCGCGAAGAATTTGGCCAATGACCATCAAAGCAAACAAAAGACGGCACGAATAGGTGCTTACATTTACTTTACGCCGCACAATGATTAGATTAAAAACAGCAAAGACAATTCAATACGGCAATTACTGGATTGTTCGTAGTCACCCGCGACGGAGTGCCACCTCGGAGGAAGGCCCGCCCAAGGTTGCCAACTGCCAGCCGATAACTGCAAGGCCCGCCAATTACCGTCATTGCCACTGTTATCTAAAGGTTGGCATTAATTTTGGAACAGGTTTTTTAATTTTTATTTGGTTAATGATAACCAGCTTATCACAAATGTGCTCGGAAAGATCTTTCGAGAGATCCGAGCGGAAACACTCTGGATCGTTCATTCAAATTTGACAATTTTCATAGAAATCTTTTCCATGAGCTTTCAGGGTAGCGAGAACTTTGATAATTCGATAGAATAGACGACCGAAAGAAATCTATCCGACTGCATGTGTACTGCACTACGAAAACGATGAATATTTTGAAACCAAAACAGTGTCAAATCATAGTTATTATAAAATCCTCAATAAATTTAAAGGTATACCTATTTAGATCTATTACTTAATAAATCTCTGTAGGTATCAACAAAACTTCAAAACGTTAAAGTGGGCCATTCAAAAATTCGTTGACCCGTATCCCCTATATGACTTGAGTGACACACCTTGACGGAATGCGGGGTTCGAAATTACTATCGAGAGAAACTATTTGTTAGCGTTAAATATTTTTTACACACTTTTTATTTACATACGAAAGAGAACAGAGAGGCCACGAGGTTGCCAGATGCCAGAGTAAAGACGATGGTTTTTCAATAGGTAATTTTTGATTTCTTTTGTGACACTTATACTTTTGATTGTTATACCTATCGAAATGTAAAGACCTTATGTGCGCTATGCTACATTATTGTTAAGTGTCAATACAACTTATTCACATCCAATATGCGTTTTCAATGTATACTTTAAGGCCGGCAGCGACCCCAGAACGCGATATAAGTGTCCATGGGTGGTGTTGACTGCTTACCATTTGCTCGTCTGCCGCCACTTGTATAAAAAAAAGAAAAAGTATTTTCTAGCGCTCGTTTCAAAGAAAACATGCAGTCTAATTCAAGTCGAGAGATATGTGTGAACCGTTATTTCGAACGTTCGAGTTTTGGACGCTTGAACAAGTGATTCGCTATGATACTTTGGGTATAAGGCGTGTTCGCTGTTCTTAATATAATTCGGCGGTGACACCACAAAATAACCAATGCCAAACTCAACTGCACCAATCAATTGACAATTAAATTAATAGCTTGAGCCGAATGCGTGAGAATTATGCGACTTTATAGTTGCGTATAAACGCTTCAAACACGCAATTACATAATCAAAGTTTTTATTAATTTACACGTTCTAAATTTTTAAGTTTTCCGCAATAACCCAGGGCCATCTATACCACACTAAATATCTCGTAAGATTTATTTAATTGCTGATGAATTCGAAGTAACTTTTGTAATCTACATTTAATTTTGATAAGCAAATGACGACCAGTTTGGTTCAGTGGTAGCTAACGCTGCCTCTGATACAGTGGTTACAGGTTCGATCCCCGAACAGTACAAAAGTTTGTGTGCTTGACCATGTCTTAGTCTGGGTATTTGATACCAAAAAATCTAAATCGTTTATCAGTTGTCTAGTACCTACCCATAGTACCTACATGCTTCGGCTTAGTTTGGGACTAGATGAAGCTGTGTGGCCCAGCGTGGCATGTCTTGGATTATTAAATTAAATATTGTGAACGATCCTTTGATTGGCATAGCCAGAATAAAATACGATAACTTCTAAAAACTTGTTAACGTACCTTCCTCTATAACTTAAACGTATTTGTTAAAAAAAGCTCAGCAACAGCGCTTTGGCATACGTTCCTTATAGGGTTATCTAACCTACCATTACACCTTACAAACTGTGGAGTATCTCGAATTCAAAACAAGATGGGCAATATTAAAATTAATAAATAAATAAATAAATAAATAACTCAAGACATGCCACGCTGGACCACACAGCGCCACCTAGCCCCAAACTAAGCCGAAGCTTGTACTATGGGTACTAGACAACTGATAAACTTACTTAGATATTTTTTTTTGTAAATAAATACATATTATACATAGAAAACACCCAGACCAATACAAACAGACATGTTCATAACACAAATGTTTGTACTGTGCGGGAATCGAACCCACTACCCTTGGCTCAGAGGGCAGAGGTCACTACCAAATGAGCCACCGAGCCTGTCACCGAGAATTGAATGCAATCATGTGGAATTACACCAAGAATTGCGAAATAAGCTCCATGAAATGTGTGAGGTATGGTGTTTTGCAACATTGCTTGCAGTGGGTTTTACACTCGCATGATAATTGGCGTAAGTGAAATGCCATGTCCATAGTGTACCAGCATATGTGAGTACAGTAAGATGAAGACTGGACCATTTATCTTCTATAATCATACCTAGTATGGTCCCTTGAAGAACTCACTTTTTTAAATCAAATTAAACGTCTATGAAGCGTATGCCGTCATTGATTTCTATACACTCGCATATTAACGGATGATCATGTTATGTTGTAAAATGAAGGTAAATTTTTGAGCCGTTCGTATTAATTCCCAATGATTTTATGAAAGCATTTATATACAGGATAACTGAAAAGCTTTGAAAGATAACCGTGCAAGACAAGACATTTAAGACCGATTTTATCGAAGACCTAGTCTCTTCAATTTCTCAATACAATTTGAATTAAAAACATGTGTAAATACTTATTCTTCGGACGTCTATCAAGTTTTTTTACACCAGACCAGAAATTTTCATTGAAAGAGAAACAAAAAGGATTTTGCCTATTCTATCCCAGTTTGAATACATAGGCCTATCGGTATGTTAAAAAAATCATAGGCCATCATGAATTGTTAAAAGGATAAAAAGTGACTTTGCCAAATATCGTTACACGCCAACCAATCGATTTTGCACAATAAATGATCATCATTGCAATAATAACATGACGCAAGTGATTTATATGGTTAGGTCTGTGGTCAATTGAATCGAAGCATACCAACACCTAAATACTGAATATCGCAATTCAAAAACGCCGTGAGGTCAAATAAGCTTGAAGATAACAAAAGGTTAAACACGTTAGAGTTTCTTATGTAACATTCACAGTATTTAAACAGTTATCCATCAAAGCATTCATAGTGAATGCAAACAATAAGGCATTAATAGTATTATCACATGTCTAAGACACGCCCTATCGTGATTTATACATGTTTTTTTTTTTTATAGTAGCTCGACATAATGGCTTCCCTACGCCTGATGGAAAGCGAAAGAGAAGCCCAAGTCACTGTGACAACTGGCAAGTAACTTGTTAGTTACCTGTCAGTTGCCACTGCCATGCCGGCCCAACCCTAACCCCCCACGAGCTCCGGAGACCCGATTCACCAGCAGAAACACGACCTGGAGGTCATTTGGCTGCGGTATTCTATAGGGTGGAGGTCCTTCCCCGGACGGGCAGCTCAATTCGAGCGAAGATTCGCTATGCCCTACCTATGTTAAAGACTATTAGCAAAGATGTGATAAAAACTAAGGTTTATGTTGAGCTAAAGAACTAAAGTAAATTCGGCTGTCAATATGTACTTTTAGATACGATAGGTATGTTATTTATTGCACAAAACAATACAGAAAAAAACCCATTACAAACAAAACAAAGTACAATTTAGGCGGCCTTATCGCTAGTAGCAATCTGTTCCAGACAGCCTTCAGGTCTACCTGAAGAGTTTCCTCTAGGAAACCAATTACACTAAAGAGGTGGGTAAAATAGTGATGCAGAAGATGAGATGAAAGCCTAAACTTATAGACTAGGGAGGTATTGAGAATGTCCAATAAAAAGGGGAAGGGAAGTCCACTGACGGATAGATTAGACAGTGAAAGTAGGAGGAGTAAGATTTTACTGATAACGAACGGCACATTTGCCTTCAGACCCTAAATTACTTCGTGCCACTCACGAATCTGACTAAAAAGTTTCTCCAATATTTCGCAAACATAGTATATGGGTAAATCATATGAATAATACCGGGAATACACCGGTATTTTATCTAAAAGCTAAGTAGCTAAAGAGGGAACAACATGCACTGTTTATATTTAGAAGTAACTATATACTTCGTTTAGATAATGGCTGACTAACAATATGGCACGCAGAATATTATATACTCGGTCCTAATGTACTTAGCTGTATGAATCAGATATTGACTCATAGTAGTAGACAACCGCAAGCCCAATGGCCGACTTAGAAAATCAGCACAACGTAATGTCTACAATGATTTGTTAATTAAAAGAAACTGTAATGTAATGAAAGAATTCATATACATTTTAGAGGAAGAAGTTACATCTTTATCCTTAACTAACCCTCGCTTCGAGTATTAAAAAAGACATATTAGAAACCTCTATCTTATCAGTATTATGATACATACTTACAAAACTTCCTCTTGAAACTATCAATTAAAAAAACCGCATCAAAATCCATTGCCTAGTTTTAAAGCCTGCACACAACAAATACAATGTAGTGAAACCGGGGATTTCCGTTGGAATTTTCAGACTCTAGTTTAGGATTCTTTACAATTTTCGATGCCTAACATGGAAACAAGTACAAATATCCTAGTATGTTTGATAGCAATATGTACTTATTCGTTTGGCGCATACTTAGTACCCAAAACATGAACTTGAATATTACCTACATGACTTAGTTTGACCTTTCCCAAGTCAAAACCGAGGGGAGTGTGCTTATAAAAATCAATGAATGCGCGCGCGCCCTTGCAGTCCGGTTGCACAATAGATCTGCAACGGATTTTAACATCTGCCTGCGATCTAGCGTCGTGAGATGCCGTTATTATTAATGCCAACAATCGGAATGCATTCACGCTTTACTGAGTTATTTTATATTCTCGAATAGGGAAGGCCAAATTTTGGTTTCAAACTTATTATGGTATGTAATCATATGCGTATTCCCATGATTATATCCAAATAAAAAACCTAATACGACCTTAACACAAGGAACTGTCACGCATCGCCACCTCCCGCACTATAGCCCATAATGGACCAAGAAATTACGTCACCGTACACCGATCATTAAACCCATCGCTTTGACACGCTCTTCCCACGAGTAATTTATCTTTGTTCTGTTCCAGGATGTCCAATTTTCAACGAACACGGAGCAAAGTTTGGTGGGGTGACTCACCGCCGAATATCGGCAGTCCAGTGGCGCAGCCCGAATGGAACCAGAATAATCGGCGAGAGGAACCGGACTGGGAGCCTCAGCTGCCGCATTGGATCGCGAACCAGCCCGAGCAACAAAGGAACAATAGCGCCGATAACATTGCGCAGCGGAACAATGCGCAGATAAACCAGTGGCCTCTGCGCCACGGCAGCCCCGGCAGCCACAAAAGTCAAGACTCCGGATTCTCCGACTCCGATAGCTCGCCACCCCCGTCACAGTATTACCCGTCACCGGAAAACAGCGAATCACATAATAAATCGTCCAGCAGCAGCGATTCAAATAACAATGAAAACATCACAGTTAAGCGGGCGGCCGATTTTCCAATCAATACCCCGAGTAAAGATGTAGTCGATAATGGATGCACTCCCGCTGTCAATAATGAAGCCCCTACGCCAAAACCTCGCTTACGAAGCAGTAGTGTCATACAAACGCCATATGATTTACAAAAATATTACGAAATTCATTGTGATGAGGAGCACATTCAGTTGTTAAAAGACAAGGAAGATGTAAATAAGAATGAAAATAATGTTACACCAAAAAAAATTAACAATGAGAAGTATAACAATGATAGGATGTCTAAAAATGTTTCAACAAAGACTGATATATCAGTATCAAATATTAATAAAATAGAAATTAAAGTTACTCCTCCAAATAACAGTAACAAGGAGAATACTCCTGATAAAAGTGCAATAAATATTGATGCCAAAGATATCCCAGATAAAAATATTAATATCTTAAGTCCATCTAAGAAATACCCCATTAAGAAGTCATTCATTTCAAGCACAGAAAGTAACAGCACCAAGCTCAGTAAAGTAGCAAAAGTAAAAGACTTAGAAACAAGTAAAAATATATCGGACGAAAGCTTAGAGATTATAAAATTAGCCGACAACAACGAAATAGCAGTTAATAATCAACCAAGAATGCGAACGCCAATTTCAAACGTTTCATACGTACCGACGGACAGACTTGCTATTGCGAGAGCTGAGTATCGGCGTAGTATGTCTAATGAAGACAACCTTCCCATCACAACAACTCCGAAATTTGAAAGAAATAGACTAAACAAATCACTTAACTTCGAAGCACAGAGGTTAGATCAACAAATATTAGATATTCAGGAGGGATATCACTCCTTAGGGTATATTGATGAAGATGCTAAAGAGGATATGGAACAGTCTAAAGAAGAAATTCATAAACCATCTAAAGCTATTCTTGGCAAAAATATTATGGATAGTTTACATCTAAAACCAACAAAGAAAAATGGGCCTAAAGCTAAACATCGAACTGGAACGAAGTCAGAGAAAAGAGATCTATTTAGACTATTCCCCTCAAAAAAAGAAAAACCTAGCGTGGTTGATGCTCATGCTGGAGGTGTGTTGAATGGCAGTAGAGTACCATCTTTAGGTCTTCCTAGAACTGCCGACCAAAAATCTTGGGTGATAGTCGGGTATCCAGAACAAGAACTACTAATTCCCAGTTACAACGAAAGACTAGTAGGCAGTGAGAGTGACCAAGATCTGAAATCGAAGGATAAACCAGATGAAGATATGGGTTACTTGAAAAATAGAAGAATTAGTCCACCGCCACAGTTCCAGGATAAGCAGAAGACGCCGTACGATACGGACTCTAAGACTGACAAAGATTTGACACACGATTCTAAGCGAGAGAAGTTAAAAGAAGAAGAGTTGAATTTCGCTGACATGCAATTAGATCTAGCTTGTACTTCTACGCCAAAAATGTTAGCTCCTCATGAGTACATGAACGGCGTAACACCAAAGAGCCTTAAGAAGAATACTCGTAGGGTTAATCTATTGGAGAACTTTAACACCAGCGGGTAAGTAGTAGATTTATCGCTTTGACCTTAAAGAAGGTAGGACTACTTTGCATTGCTTAGTTACGTAATCAAACTTTATCCGTTTAAATGTTAAACTATTCCGTATGTTACAGGGTGGTCCTCAACAACCAAAACGAAATTTTGTACAGAGAGAGAAGTATAGATCAAACGGCTCTAGAACGACTTTGTGAAAGAAAACCTGAGCCCGTTCAGCATTGGCTGTGCGACCTGGTGGGGTCGTGCGAGAACGAATGCATGACGACGCTGCAGAGCAAGCCCTTGGGCGCTGAAATGAAGGCCATGGTGTCCGCTAGCTCAGCCACCATCACCGGAAACATTAAGAAGGTGCAAACCCATGGCCAAATCATCGTTCATCAGTACAGCGAGGTTTTGAGGTAATTTTAATCCATAAGATTAATATGCAAATGAACCAATTAATAAAACACATCATCAGAACATGCCTGTCTAAAGTTATGTAGGTGACGAGCTCGACATTAAATGTTAACTTAAAATCTACACTATCATTATAACTTTCGAATCTAATTATGTGAAACATAAATGTGTTATGCAACTGTTAATAAATTAATGATTTCATAATTCTAGGCAAATGGAATCAAACCAGGCGAGCGAAGAGCAAATTTGCTTGCTGGTCGCAAACATAAACGAGTTCGTGTTAGCTCATAGCATAACATTGAACACCAAACCTCCCGGCGAGACCCCGGAGAGATGGGACAAGATCAAGAAGTCATTGCAGCTGTATCTTCAGAAGCTAATAGACATAGGAGAGGATGTGAAGATAGAGCTGAATGAAACCCGACCGGAATGGAGTTTGGTACAGAAACATTTGGATACCTTGATTGGAATATTCTTGGAGACTACGAAAGCTGTGCTTGTTCAACAAATGAAGGTAAGAAGAAAATTGTACTATCCGTAAGGCCCATTATGTCCGTTCCAAACCCGTGAAAATATAACCCCGTAGTAATCGTAGAACTATTTTCTATGATAAACTAGATACTGTAATTGAAGAAGCTAAGTATGTATTCTTAGTTAGGATTTCAGTATCTACATATTTAGTTACGCTTACTAAAGCTATTAACGGTACGTCATTCTATATACTCACACATTAAAATTCATTTATTACGAATTTTGCATACGATTTCTAGTAGTTATTATTCAAACTATTGACGAATATTGAACAATAAGATATGTCTACTTTTATATTCTTCGTTTGGTACCTAGATATTACTCCCTTGGAAGATAAATCATATATCGGTCAAGGATGATAGCATAGACTGTAATCTTAAATGTTCTAAAAAATGTGTGATTCTGAATAACAAAATGCATCCATTATATTATATCATGACGACAAACTATACAAGAGGTAAGACCGGCTGTATAAACACAAAAACAACGGTATTTTTTTCTTTAGTGACCAAGTACAAACGTTAACATTTGACGTAGAATTAAATAAATAAATCTTATGTATATTTTAGTAACCTAACTACGTACCTTCGTTTAACTTTAAATAGAACAATAAAGTTGACGAATTCTGCACATTTCCTTATATTGATTTAGAAAAACCAGAGATTTTTTTCACAAGTATTAATTCAAGTGTCCTCTTCCAGACGCTAGTGTCAATAATCGAGGAGCCCCCATCAGACATGATTATCAAAAGCACACTCACCTCGATCGGCCACCTGGCCATGCTGAGCGACGCGACAGAAGCTTCGCTCCACGAGAAGTGCGCCAAAGTGATGAAGAGCATCACGGAGTTGCCGTTCGTGGACTGCGGCGTCCCCAGGGCCCTCCTCACAGCTATTATTGAGAGCAACAAGAGCTCGATAAAAGCGCTGTCTTTGAGGGCGCTGGCGACCGTCTGCGTCACTGCTGATGCTGTCAAACAGTTTGAAGAGGTGAGATTTATGATGATTAAATATATAGGACTTGGACTATGTTATTAGATGTTTATTAGGTGTAAGTGTTAAGTACATATTATAACGATATTGATGTTTTGTTTCTGTCAAACAGTTTTGGTTAGAAAAAGACAAGCATAGCTAAGGCGGGCTTGAAATAAAAATTAAAAATAAAACATAATAAAATGTGGTCTTTTCTTGTAAGGCTTTCGCGAAATTTCAGTGTTACAAGTGTAGACAATTCATATTAATAGATAACGGGAAAAAAATATTGATATTATTGGTAAAGTAACCATTAAGTTATGAAGGTCTGTAAGTATTTTATGTACAATAATTAAATACCTACACTGGATCCCAAATTCAAGATCATGATTCATGATCTCAAGTTCTATAAACGCGCCGTTATCCTTGTATCTATAATATTTACAATGCTATTATTCGAAACTAACAATAAAATACAATTTGTACCCAGGGTGGAGGCATAGAAATCCTATCGGACATTCTATCGGATCGTTCGAACCCGGAACCACAGATGCGGGAGGCGATCACCGTGCTCACGCAGATCACGGCGCCCTGGCTCCGCGGGCACTACGACCTCACACAGCTGCATTTGTACCTGAATACCATCGTTGATAACATTACTGGTAAGTTTATTCATAAACCATTGAATATCGTAGTTGAAATGTACACCATTTATTATGTACAAGTATTGCCATCTAGTGGCGAATAGCGTTACTAAAGCTTGCTTTTATATAGCGCCACCTAGTGTCATGTAGTTAAAACTTTTATTTTTTTTAAAACATGGTTTGGATTTGCGAAAACCACGGAATATTAAACACAAGAGGAAAGGACGTGTGGGCGTGGCCCGCGTGCCAAAGTTAAGGACAGCGAGTCTTAACTTGACTCAGTCGCTTTGTGGTTGCTTAAGTATCGTGACGTGCGCTGTCGGTATTTTCATTCGAGTGTTTTATTAAATAACTCTCAATATTGACTCGATGTTCCGTCTTTGAGTGCAAAAACAATAGTAGTACTAAGAACTTGCTTCGATCATGTGTTTCTTATCATCGGTAAGTCGGTATTTACTTTTTATTAATTAAATAATCTTTCGGCATAACCTCTATCCATTTAAAGCATTCGTGTAAATTAAGAATCACACGTATGTACACTGAAATAAAGTTTATAATTGTCTGACGCCTGGTCCGCATGCGCCATCTAGTATCGAATAGTAGAATCAGAAACTACGTCCCAAGTCGAACCTACTTTAGGGTTGTGACACGTTGAAATATCATCGATTTAATCATCGTATTTTGTCTATTACACTTTTTTTATGCCTTATTGTAAACTATTGATTATTTTCGTTTTAGTTTTCCTAAAGATCCAAATGCAAAAGAGAAGTGGATTCGGCTCTTCGGTGGATTCTTCTCGGCAGGCTACACGTCGAAGTGCTGGTAGGAAAAGTTTGACGTGCAAAAGTATTACTAGTGAATCTATTTGCAGAAATAAACTATTTTATTTATTTTAAATGAGTTTTATTTTATGAAGTTCCCTACAAAGAGCTGTTTTCTTTTTAAAAATATGGTTCGGTGTAGCTCCCTAGATGATCATAGAATACCCATTTCAGACTGTTACGGAATTTAAGGAAAAATTACATTAAATACTTTTTTCAATGTCATAAAATGACAGGATTTTTCTATTCCATTCAAAGCTCGTTGAACGTCATATAATTGATTATATTGGAGCTGCTAGCTTTTTAAGCAGAAAACGGCTCGTAGATAATACATTTGTAGATCTAGTCAATACTTCTTGTCGTGTAAGTAGGCCTTATGATCTTAAAAATCCAATAATAATTTCTATTATTATAGGGTTTTTTAGATCTGTTAACACAAATAATATTTATATATGTTACGGGTAATGCTAGAAGGTGGAGTAAATCTAGGTTTACCCGGGTTGACCTAGTATTACCCAAGCTGGGGTATAACAAGGGAAGCCTCCACGCGTGGTCGTCTGCTTGCAGACGGCCCGGCGTACCCCGGGCAACGGCGGGTAGTAGAGGATGGCTGCTACCCGACGGCTAATTCCCTGTAGGGAGCACGCACTTGTGCGTGGCTCCGGGAGCCAAGTGGGTTAGTGAAATGAAACTTCAAGGGCATTTTAAACATCTACAACAACATTTAGTGAGCATAAACTTAATAATAGCTTTAATAGCAAAAACTAATAGCGGTCTTTGTTATTAAAATTGAAATTATTTATTTGAGCAAGATAAACTTCTGTGACATGATTCGAAATTCCTGACGTTGCAGATGTATATGAGCGGCGGTTATCATTTACCATTAGATGAACCGTTAGTAGTGAACCCTATTTCATTAAATAAGAAAGAAAATTAGGCAACACCTAAGTTTACCCAGCCAGTAGTTGGGTATACCTAGGTGAGCATGGGTAAACCACGAATTTATTTTACCTTGTATTCGGACTTTACCCAAGTAGCTTGGGTAATCCTAAGTAAACCCGGGTAAACCTAGGTTTACTCCAACTTCTAGCATTACCCGTAACATATACATTAAATGTGATACTTCTGTCAGTGTATTTAAATGTTTATGTATATCTATTCTAACATTAATTAATTATTTTAGAAGTAATCGATTTTTCATCACCAATAATATTCGTATTAATCCCATCCCTATTTGAGTAGCGACGATAATAAAATGTCATGATAAACATTCTAGAAAAAAAGCAAGTGCATGCGTATAAATTAAAACCTTACGCTGATTGTCGTAAGGTGTTAAACAGCGTACAACTTTTAAGAGTGTCATCTAGCGTTGAGTAGGTGAACTAACTAGTCAAAGCAGGCCAAAAGCACTTCGATGATATGCCGTAAAACCCTCAAAGTGTAATTTCTAAATTCTTCTTTATCTCAAATGCATTATGGTAGTTTTTATGTTATTGTTAGTAGCGGTTACATCTTTGTGATTTCAAGAAATTATTATAGTTATGATTGGTTAATTTTATGTGTGCGTATAATGTTATTGTGTGAGTTTGGCGACAGCAGTTTTCTATGAACTGACTAGATTATGCCCTTTCCTCTTGTGTTTAATATTCCGTGGCGAAAACAGTATGAATAATTTGTGTCGTTCATTCACTACCTCATGTTGCCACACTAAAAAAATTTAAAATTCTAGAAGTTTCAAGTATATTTAAATTTTTAAAATAACAATTATTGAACTAACAAAATAAAAATTTACTAGGTCTATTATCTCGTACGGATTGCTGCCAACTCCTTCTACTCTGCACTGCGTGCCTAGTGAACTTGGTGCGTGAACTAGAGCTAGAAAAGCGAGACGACGACACTAGCGCCTCCAAGTCCGACATCGTAGAAGTGTTCAGCAGACACCGAACAGTCGAACGACTGCTCGAGGCGGTGAAGAAACGGGGACCGAATATATCCGTGTTTCTACAGGTAATCTATATTTATTTCTAACTGATGTCCTCAATCATCTTTAAAAGTATCATAATTAGCACTAGCTAAACAAAAAACTGTTACTGTCGTAAAGTTAACGTAAGTTTAAGTAAAGTAACAGTTTTTTGGTATTCCTACATGGGGCCGCTTAGTCAGTCGTATAAGCGGCCCCATGAGACAGCCTCTCGCGCTTTAAGCTGCTAAGCAGCCACAAACCCCCTTAGACTAACACACTAGGCCGCCTGCCCACTGCGTGAGGGTCTAAGGCTTCATTTAAAGAGAAGCATCACATGATAAAGAGAGCCGCCGAAAAACAAACATTAATATGGCAGAGTTTATGAGCAGAGTTTTTGCCAACGACCAGCAAACAACATTATGGTTGTATGCCATGTCCTACATAGCATGCCTGTTTTTGTAGTTCTAATGTATCAACAATTTTAATTTGTTTTATTTTTATTTACAGGAGCAAACCGCATCCCTGCTCGCGTCCCTATCCCGCATCCCGCGATGCATTCTCCCGTTGTCCAGTATCGCGGCGGGCGCGGCGGCGCTAGTGTGCTTCGCGCGAGCGGCGCCCGCGCACGCGCCGCGCGCCGCCGAGCTGCGTGCGCAGGCTCGCTTGCACTGCCACGCTGCGGAGGCGATATCCAGGTAAGGAACAAGCTAATTATTTACTTTAACCTATATAAGCAAGTAAGTATTCATAGCACAAAATAAAATCACACAGGAAAACACCTGAATTCCGAGTACATAAGTGCTATTTACTTTCGTTAGGCGTTACAGCAATCTTTTCCGGAAAGCCTACAAAATTTTTGGATTTTTTATTATAATGTATGGCAGCTTCTGCATGATTCGATTTCGGTGTTTTTAACAATGTAGTATTTAAATTATTATAGAACTTGCCTGCGTCATTGCCATGTTTACCTTGAAGACTACATACTTGGATTTATTACCTACTATTCAATTCACCTCCTAATTAGCTACATGTATTTACATTATTTTAGATTATGTAACAGGCTGCCAGCACATTCTATTTGCATGATTTTTTATTTAGACTGTTGGTTTAATCCATAGTTCTATCTCTTATTTTTTAATGTTTAGATTTTTAATGAAATAATTAAAATATTAATTAAAAATTCTCATTTTTCCCACAGGCTGACAGTAGTAGCAGAGGTGGCCCACCAAATAGTGCAGCTAGAAGGCGTTCCTCATCTTACCCGGCTGGTTAGGATGCAGCGAACGCGGCCCCACCTCGACGTGAACCCGGACCAAACACTCATCCACTGCCTGAAGGCTCTGCGGAACATCTACCGGCACAGCCCCGATGCATTCGCAGAGTACCCCACAGACGTCGAGGAAATGGTCCGACCGCACCTCATGGAGTCTCTAATGAAGTTTTCGGCTAAACAGGAGAGCTATGTTTAATCTGGAGTGGTACAGGTGGCGCTACATACAACTTACCCCAATCTGTCAAATTCGTCCAAACTTACAGCCTGACAAAATGATGTTTTGGCACATAAGGGGGTTAGCGTAAAACATAAATAAATGTCAAAAATCAACGTCAAGGGTGACATTTTGTATGAAAACATGCAGTTAGTTCCGATTTCTGCCACGTGCCAAAAGATCCTTGTCGGTTTGTACACCAAACGATTCCATGACCATTCCATAATCCTTTGACAGATTTGGGCGACTCGTTATGTGGCTTTTTGCGCATACGGCCTCACATCAACCTACCGCCATTTGTCAATTTCCTCCAAACAATTTCAACTAAGTATCCAATGCATAGAGTCCATTATACATCTAGACATTCTGACAAATTGGGGTAACTTCATGTTTGGCCGTGTGTATGTACAAGACCTTCATTGGAAAAGGGTACTTGAGATTATATTACTAAAAGACTGAATGAATTTGGAGTACTATCAGAGGATAAGTGTAATTGATTGAAAAACAAATTGTCTAGGTTCGATATACAGAACAATCACACTATTATGATTGTACAATAAACATTATGAATTAAACAAGTGTTGTTTATGAATGAAATGATAATAAAATACGCGAAAAATTGACAATGTGTTAAACTGCATCGAAAGAATGCAGCTACTTTCTGCACCAGTGCATTAAAATTATGTCTACATCTTAACCTTTAGTTGTTATTGCCATACATTCCACCTTTCGTTAAGTACCTTTGTGTATGACTTTCATTTTTATTACATTAATTTATTACTAGCTTTGTAAATAGCCTTACTGTATGTTATCTTAGCTTTTTTTATAGTTATTCTATAAGAATGTGAGGCCATACTTTGTGACTAGTCTTTATTCATATATCTGCACTTACTCCTGTGACCAAAATATATTGAATATTATTTGGTATCTACAATAAAAAAAATATATAAGACTAGTTATTTCCCTTTTAAAAATACACTGTTTTATATTGGCTGATATAGTTTTATCAAAATATTATATTACATACCTAATATACTGTTTAGAAATGTATTCTCCTAGTAATAATAGGATTATATGTTTAGGTATTTTGTATATCAATCAAGCTATCAACCAATGTAATTAACGCATTTATTTTTAACTGGATGTACCACCATTACACTATAAATTAGTTTATATTATAGAATACCCGAGTATTCTCTATGTTTAAAACTGTAAAGAAATTCTAAGTAAATATGCATGGGGTTCCCATCTTATTTGTTATCTGTTTAAAAATAAAGTATATACTCATTACTACCTGATATTTTATTTACTTAATAATTAGATAAGATAGAAAAAGAAAACTAACATTTAATTTCATAGAAAGTCTCATGTATAAAAATATTTCCTTACAATAATATAACACTAATATAACAAAACAAAAACTATATACTCAACCATATGATTGCTTAACATTTTTAGAATGGAATATATCTACAGTTGTTTCGTGACATTGTCTCAAGTCTAGGTCATAAACACCCAGACAAAACTTATGTTCAGGGGCTTTGAAGAAATCCAGCCCTCTGCCAATTTTGATAATCCATCCTGAACTTAACCTGTAACAACATTTTCAAATATTATAAAACTTGGTTTACATTCTGTGTGACACACTTATACATTTAGGGTTTCTCTAATTGTGATCTAACTAAATGATATGATAATAAGTTACAGTTACAACAATAACTTATCTATTGTTTTAGGAATACTCAAATTGATATACTTTAATGCTACATTTGTTGTTTTAAATAATACATATAACATTAAAATACTTACGTAATCTGCCTATCATGTAGAGTCTCAGAATACTTCACAATAAGATTCACTTTATATCTGGCTAGATCTGACTGCAGACCCCCGAACCACTGTTGTTGCTCTCTCTGTGACTTACTGTCTGTTGAAGTCACTAGCTCTATGTGCTTCAAGTTACTGCATGATCGGACCAGTAGTTCACAAAGTCGCAGGAAATTTTGGCACTGGAAAAACAGAAAAATTTCATCTAACTTTTGGACCTCACAACCGCTTACCATCAGGTGGAATGAGGTCATACTGAATGCTCTTCTTATAAACAAAATCAGGGATAATAAAAAAACTTTATTAACATGAATGGTACAAAATAAACAATATACACTTTGGACAAAACTTACGCGAACACATAGGATACTGAATAAGGGCAAAAAGTGGACCTCAATCTCAGTGTAGCATGCCCTGCGAGGTACAATCAAGTGCTGAGAAATACCTACTCATATTATAAATGCGAAAGTTTGTTTGGTTGGATGGATGTCTGTTGTTCCCTCACATTAAAACTACTAATTGGAATTTAAAGATACTTTCCACTAGTTTAGCTTTTACTTTGGATTTTTAAGGATATTATCATTTTACATATTACTTATACTTATGCAGGCCAAGCTATTTTTTGCGACAAATATGAAATAATTAATAAAATGGTTACCTGATGAAAACTTCTAATATAAGGATCTTCAACAGCCACGAACAGTACATCCTCATCAAGGAATCGTCCAAACAAAGTCTTATAGCTATGTCCAGTCGAGTTATTCTCAATATGAACTTGCTCATGAAACTGCCCCGCTTCCTTCTGCTGCAAAACCATTTTTTTAATAGTTTCTGCTCTATTCATGTATTCTTCTACTTTTTTTCTAAGATAATTCCTTGTCTGTTCATCATTTTCGCCTACAAAGTGCAGAATATTATTCTAAACATTTACAGCTAAAGCCAACCAATAAAACTTTAGACCTAAAATCATTCTAACCAAAATAGAAAAATAAACAAACCTTTCATTTTGTCCACAAGTATCTGGAGTCCTTCTTGATAACAAACAAGGGCTTCAGTGTACCTTTTCTTTGTATCCAATTCCACACCACGTTTCAAAATATTAATAGCTGCATTTTCAATATTCATGGTGAATATTATGAGCAAAATTATATTTTTTTTACAAAATAAAGTTGTTTCTTTTTGAGAATTCCCCGGAAAACGAACGTTATTGACATTGACAGTTTGACATTATCTTGGGTTTTTTTTTTTCATTTTGGATGTTATTATGCAACCAAAATGCTTGCAAAGCAAGAGGCACGTAATTTAAGAACTGCACGGAATATTAAACACAAGAGGAAAGGACGTGTGGGCGTGGCCCGCGTGCCAAAGTTAAGGACAGCGAGTCTTAACTTGACTCAGTCGCTTTGTGGTTGCTTAAGTATCGTGACGTGCGCTGTCGGTATTTTCATTCGAGTGTTTTATTAAATAACTCTCAATATTGACTCGATGTTCCGTCTTTGAGTGCAAAAACAATAGTAGTACTAAGAACTTGCTTCGATCATGTGTTTCTTATCATCGGTAAGTCGGTATTTACTTTTTATTAATTAAATAATCTTTCGGCATAACCTCTATCCATTTAAAGCATTCGTGTAAATTAAGAATCACACGTATGTACACTGAAATAAAGTTTATAATTGTCTGACGCCTGGTCCGCATGCGCCATCTAGTATCGAATAGTAGAATCAGAAACTACGTCCCAAGTCGAACCTACTTTAGGGTTGTGACACGTTGAAATATCATCGATTTAATCATCGTATTTTGTCTATTACACTTTTTTTATGCCTTATTGTAAACTATTGATTATTTTCGTTTTAGTTTTCCTAAAGATCCAAATGCAAAAGAGAAGTGGATTCGGCTCTTCGGTGGATTCTTCTCGGCAGGCTACACGTCGAAGTGCTGGTAGGAAAAGTTTGACGTGCAAAAGTATTACTAGTGAATCTATTTGCAGAAATAAACTATTTTATTTATTTTAAATGAGTTTTATTTTATGAAGTTCCCTACAAAGAGCTGTTTTCTTTTTAAAAATATGGTTCGGTGTAGCTCCCTAGATGATCATAGAATACCCATTTCAGACTGTTACGGAATTTAAGGAAAAATTACATTAAATACTTTTTTCAATGTCATAAAATGACAGGATTTTTCTATTCCATTCAAAGCTCGTTGAACGTCATATAATTGATTATATTGGAGCTGCTAGCTTTTTAAGCAGAAAACGGCTCGTAGATAATACATTTGTAGATCTAGTCAATACTTCTTGTCGTGTAAGTAGGCCTTATGATCTTAAAAATCCAATAATAATTTCTATTATTATAGGGTTTTTTAGATCTGTTAACACAAATAATATTTATATATGTTACGGGTAATGCTAGAAGGTGGAGTAAATCTAGGTTTACCCGGGTTGACCTAGTATTACCCAAGCTGGGGTATAACAAGGGAAGCCTCCACGCGTGGTCGTCTGCTTGCAGACGGCCCGGCGTACCCCGGGCAACGGCGGGTAGTAGAGGATGGCTGCTACCCGACGGCTAATTCCCTGTAGGGAGCACGCACTTGTGCGTGGCTCCGGGAGCCAAGTGGGTTAGTGAAATGAAACTTCAAGGGCATTTTAAACATCTACAACAACATTTAGTGAGCATAAACTTAATAATAGCTTTAATAGCAAAAACTAATAGCGGTCTTTGTTATTAAAATTGAAATTATTTATTTGAGCAAGATAAACTTCTGTGACATGATTCGAAATTCCTGACGTTGCAGATGTATATGAGCGGCGGTTATCATTTACCATTAGATGAACCGTTAGTAGTGAACCCTATTTCATTAAATAAGAAAGAAAATTAGGCAACACCTAAGTTTACCCAGCCAGTAGTTGGGTATACCTAGGTGAGCATGGGTAAACCACGAATTTATTTTACCTTGTATTCGGACTTTACCCAAGTAGCTTGGGTAATCCTAAGTAAACCCGGGTAAACCTAGGTTTACTCCAACTTCTAGCATTACCCGTAACATATACATTAAATGTGATACTTCTGTCAGTGTATTTAAATGTTTATGTATATCTATTCTAACATTAATTAATTATTTTAGAAGTAATCGATTTTTCATCACCAATAATATTCGTATTAATCCCATCCCTATTTGAGTAGCGACGATAATAAAATGTCATGATAAACATTCTAGAAAAAAAGCAAGTGCATGCGTATAAATTAAAACCTTACGCTGATTGTCGTAAGGTGTTAAACAGCGTACAACTTTTAAGAGTGTCATCTAGCGTTGAGTAGGTGAACTAACTAGTCAAAGCAGGCCAAAAGCACTTCGATGATATGCCGTAAAACCCTCAAAGTGTAATTTCTAAATTCTTCTTTATCTCAAATGCATTATGGTAGTTTTTATGTTATTGTTAGTAGCGGTTACATCTTTGTGATTTCAAGAAATTATTATAGTTATGATTGGTTAATTTTATGTGTGCGTATAATGTTATTGTGTGAGTTTGGCGACAGCAGTTTTCTATGAACTGACTAGATTATGCCCTTTCCTCTTGTGTTTAATATTCCGTGAAGAACTGTGATATAGTGACAGTCACTAAATCAGGCTGCTGTTGTGCCAAAGCCATAAACATCAATGACAGTCGCCGCAAAAAAAATACAATGTCAAATGTCCAAAAAAAATGTAAACAAAACTTTGGTGGTCACACGTTCTTGTTTGTTATTCACGTTGTATTATGTTAAATGGAATTTATAGATAGTATTATAGGTTTTCATTAGACAAGATTAAATTTAAATAACATTATTTAGTAGCCTTTGGGAGAAGTACTAATTATTTTTACTCGAAATGTCTCACCAACTGGGTCGTGTGGTTTCGGAGATTCTCCTCAGATATTTTGGTGAAATAGTGCAAAATGTTGGTCAAGACCTGTTCATGTTTGGCAGTAAACCCATCAGCATGATTATGAAAACGACTGGACTGCCTCGCACACAGGTAAGTTTAGAAAATTTTAAAGTACGTATATTTAGGTTATATTTTGTTAGGACGTTTTCATGTAACGATTTCCTTAATTCTTGTATCCCACAAGACTGGAATTTATCTTATGTTGGTTACAGGTGATAGATAGTCTTCGTACTTTGCTAAAATTCGATCTAGCTACTTTCGAGCCGTCTGTTAATGAACATATTGCAGACTACAAGTTGATCCCTGAAAATGTTCTCCTTTTAATAAGGTATCCTAGGTAAGTAAACAAGGTGTAATAAATAAAGTTGTGTTATATTTTATGGTATGATATTGGTATTGTCTTGTATGGAAACTAATTTGTATTTAAATGTGATATTTCTGTATGCCAGGTACCTCCTTCAAATGAAGAGTAAGTTTGGTAGTGAAGCCGAGCTCTTGGTTGAGGAGCTGCTCCAACAAGTTACTTGCACAGCCACTGTCTTGCTGGTCACGATCGCCACCAAATACAAAGATGATAAGGTATTTAGACACTGCCTTACATACCTGTTCCAAATTATTAAGTTGTAGTAAATAAGTATTTTGTGTAGTGTACAAATATTGCTGCAATAATAATTACAGTAGAACGCCGATTATCCGAACGCCGATTAACCGAATCACCAATTATCCAAATTGGTCCTAAGCTTAATATAAAAAATTAAAACCAAGTAATTTTTGTTTTGTATTGTTGTAACAAGTCGAAACACACGAGTCCAGATATATTTCAACTGTGATGGGGTTGCAACTTTATCTGATCGAGATGTTCAAGTGAGCGTTATTGTAGAACTGTGTTTGTTAAACTTAATAAATTTTATTCTATGTGTGACTGTTCGTTTTTTTTTATTACCAGTCTATGTCCGATTATCCGAATTTTCGATTATCCGAATCGACCCCGGTCCCAATTAATTCGGATAATCAGCATTCTACTGTACCAATAAGGTGTTGAATTGATTAAATCATTAATTCCCATGATCCTTTACACAAAACTGCTATAAATAGATACTCTTTATTGCACAAACACAGACATTACAGGAAAACATATCACAAACAAAACATAGTACAACTTACGCGGTCTTATCACTTGTAGCTATCTCTTCCAGACAACCTTCAGGTAGAGGAAACCAGCTTCACAAGAGATGGGTATCCTGGTGCAAAACTATCTACTGTTAAGTTATAGATGTAATGGCAACATAGGTAAAAACACATAGCTATAAAACCTGATAATTTTTTTTAAATAAATCTTTCAGGAAAAGAACATAAACATAGTACAGTTGAAGGATGTGTTTATAAGCCTTGCAACAGCCGGCTATATCCAGCAGGCACCCGTAGCGGAGCTCAAGGAGGGAAGCGAGATCCCTACACTCACCCCAGTGGCCACCATTGTTCCGGACTTGGACTCTAGAACTTTAATTCAAGTTATAAACTCGGGAAATTTAGCAGAAGTCAATGATAGTAAGTGATAATCATATGGTTAAATTAAAAATGGAATGGAATATGTAATTGAGAAAATAAACAAAGAATTCACATTATTAGCTTACCAAGCAAATGTATTATTTGAGTTCCTTACTTTAGTATCAAATATCATTGTTACGTTCACTATACAAATGGTGAAAAATTTTAAATATTCACAACAAAATTTCAGATGTATATTGGAAAGTAAACTACGACAGATTCCATCAAGATTTCCGAGACGAGATCATGATAAAAGCCATCACGCGGCGTATTGACGAGAACGGTAAGAGTTGTATATAATTTTTTGAGGAATTAGATTAAGGCTCTCTTACACACTACCTGTAATTTGAAGGAATCATTTAATGCAGTAGGTACATGGTAAAATTTGCATAAAACATATCTTGAAAATTCCACAAATCAAAGTGCTAATAGTGGAAATGCATCTTGCATTTCCTTTTGATTTATTTAAATTAGTAGTTGTTTTTTTAAATCAGTAATAGCTAGTGTTGTCGCTGCGGCACGTCGTCCGCCACCGTCTTATGTCGCCCGCTACCAACTTGTACCTTCACGCTCGTTTCAGCGGGCGAGCTGATGCACCTGCTGCTGCAGCAGATGTACCTGTCGTCCCCTGCCTGGGCGCCCGACTCCAACCCCGCGCCCGCCCTCGAGCTGCGCGACGCGTGCCGCCGCGCCGCCGCCGAGCGGCCGCTGCTGCACCGACACGTCGACCAGTACCTCAAGGTGTTAGGTGCGTGTGTGCGTGAGGTGTGATGTACGCTCGAGCTGCGCGACGCGTGCCGCCGCGCCGCCGCCGAGCGGCCGCTGCTGCACCGACACGTCGACCAGTACCTCAAGGTGTTAGGTGCGTGTGTGCGTGAGGTGTGATGTACGCTCGAGCTGCGCGACGCGTGCCGCCGCGCCGCCGCCGAGCGGCCGCTGCTGCACCGACACGTCGACCAGTACCTCAAGGTGTTAGGTGCGTGTGTGCGTGAGGTGTGATGTACGCTCGAGCTGCGCGACGCGTGCCGCCGCGCCGCCGCCGAGCGGCCGCTGCTGCACCGACACGTCGACCAGTACCTCAAGGTGTTAGGTGCGTGTGTGCGTGAGGTGTGATGTACGCTCGAGCTGCGCGACGCGTGCCGCCGCGCCGCCGCCGAGCGGCCGCTGCTGCACCGACACGTCGACCAGTACCTCAAGGTGTTAGGTGCGTGTGTGCGTGAGGTGTGATGTACGCTCGAGCTGCGCGACGCGTGCCGCCGCGCCGCCGCCGAGCGGCCGCTGCTGCACCGACACGTCGACCAGTACCTCAAGGTGTTAGGTGCGTGTGTGCGTGAGGTGTGATGTACGCTCGAGCTGCGCGACGCGTGCCGCCGCGCCGCCGCCGAGCGGCCGCTGCTGCACCGACACGTCGACCAGTACCTCAAGGTGTTAGGTGCGTGTGTGCGTGAGGTGTGATGTACGCTCGAGCTGCGCGACGCGTGCCGCCGCGCCGCCGCCGAGCGGCCGCTGCTGCACCGACACGTCGACCAGTACCTCAAGGTGTTAGGTGCGTGTGTGCGTGAGGTGTGATGTACGCTCGAGCTGCGCGACGCGTGCCGCCGCGCCGCCGCCGAGCGGCCGCTGCTGCACCGACACGTCGACCAGTACCTCAAGGTGTTAGGTGCGTGTGTGCGTGAGGTGTGATGTACGCTCGAGCTGCGCGACGCGTGCCGCCGCGCCGCCGCCGAGCGGCCGCTGCTGCACCGACACGTCGACCAGTACCTCAAGGTGTTAGGTGCGTGTGTGCGTGAGGTGTGATGTACGCTCGAGCTGCGCGACGCGTGCCGCCGCGCCGCCGCCGAGCGGCCGCTGCTGCACCGACACGTCGACCAGTACCTCAAGGTGTTAGGTGCGTGTGTGCGTGAGGTGTGATGTACGCTCGAGCTGCGCGACGCGTGCCGCCGCGCCGCCGCCGAGCGGCCGCTGCTGCACCGACACGTCGACCAGTACCTCAAGGTGTTAGGTGCGTGTGTGCGTGAGGTGTGATGTACGCTCGAGCTGCGCGACGCGTGCCGCCGCGCCGCCGCCGAGCGGCCGCTGCTGCACCGACACGTCGACCAGTACCTCAAGGTGTTAGGTGTGTGTGTGCGTGAGGTGTGATGTACGCTCGAGCTGCGCGACGCGTGCCGCCGCGCCGCCGCCGAGCGGCCGCTGCTGCACCGACACGTCGACCAGTACCTCAAGGTGTTAGGTGCGTGTGTGCGTGAGGTGTGATGTACGCCCGAGCTGCGCGACGCGTGAAAATTTCAAAATTAACAGATAGTATTTAAGCGTTAACCTATCCTATTGGCGGAAATAAAAAGTGGGCGGGGCTTATTAAAAGAATCTTTGGAAAGTGTACTATCAATAACTCTGACAATTGCCCATAGCCTTTCACCAAGCTATGTTCAATCGACGAATTTCCCGCCGGTTAATTAGCGTCTCGGCAAATATACTGTGCCTGGGCTGGCCAGTGCTGGATGCGAAAAGCCCAGGATCGATCACAATGGCGAACTTTGTGAGAGGCCCATGTCCAGCAGTGACTGATACGGGCTGATAATAATAATGAATAAACTGATTGGCTAATGAGCCTCGTGTTGTGTGCCAGAGGAGAACGGCTGCGGGTTCGTGCGTCGCATCGGCGACGCGGGCGGCGGGCAGTTCGTGGTGCGTGCTCGCGCCGCCGCCGAGCAGCTGCTGGCCGCCGCGCTGGACCACACCGTCAGCGAGCGGCTCGGCTCCAAGGCCGCCAGGATATTCAGGTACATACATACATAACTTCAGAGAACTTACACTTCCTCTACCTGAAGGTTGTCTGGAAGAGATCGCTCACTAGCGATAAGACCGCCTAGATTGTACCACAACATGTCTGTATCAACATCTGTATTTACTCTGTGTTTTGTGCAATAAAGAATATCTATCTATCTATCTATAACGTCACGCCTTTCTCCCAGAGGCGTAGGCAGAGACCACATCCAGGTAGACATATAGATATTCTTTATTGCACAAAACTACAAACATTCACAGGAAAGAGTACAGCCGCCAGGATATTCAGGTATACGAGTTCAGTTATGCCCGTAGTATTACTTGAATGTGACTTGGTCCTTCGAGCCGGACAGCTCGGTGTGTAATGTATAGTTTACCAACGGTTATCAGTTCTGCGGCTGACATGGCCAGCTCATAGTGGAGTACCACATAGTATACAGTATGGGATGTAAGGGAGCGGCTTACCGTGTTTCCGCTCCAAGCCAGCCTCACCTGCCCGTGGTGCATCCTGCCGAATAACGAACGAGGCTCTGGCAACCGACTGGTGGCGGTATAACCATCACAACTGAAGGCGTAGCATACCACATACAGATGACTTCACCGTAGCGAGAAGCTACGCTCTGCGATCACCAACCCGCCTGCCCAGCGTGGCGATTATGGGTATGCCCTCCAGATGTTTACTCTAAGTGGCGAACAACTGGAGAGGCTGCTGCCCCACTAAATCGTCTCAGTGGGGCAGATTACACAGACAATTTTAAAGCGGTTTACTTTTCCCAACTGGTGACAAAATAAACGAAATTCGTCGTTTTGTAATATTGTAAAAAATAACGTCGACTCTTTAATACATACAATATTTTCTTTTTAAGGTTAATTCGATCGAAAAAGTATATAGGCGAAGAGGACATACAAAAACATGCCATGTTGCCAAACAAGGAATGCAAAGAGCTGACTTACAAGCTATTGGAAGAACATTTCATTAGCGTTCAGGTACCGTTTCATCGCTTCTATGTGTCTTACCGCCTTTATTGTATTATGAATGTATTAATTTTTATTTAAATTTCCAGCCCATGAGGAAAGCAGCGTCTGCCGGCGGCATGGCTAAAGCTATCTACCTCTATCACATTAATTTACATGACGTAAGTACAATATGTAAAATAAACATAATATGACTTGACGTCGCGACGCATTTTCTTACAAACTTTTAGTTTTAGCTAATATTATGTACAAATACATAATAATAGGTATCATTGTACAGTTATGCCCGTATTACCGGTGCAATCTCATTTGGTCCTTCGAGCCGGACAACTTTGTGTGTAATGAACTGTTATCGGTTCTGGGCTATATGACCAGCCCGAGGCCACTTCATACCGCCTTCTTCGGCTATCCGGGGAAGTACCTCCACTCCACCCTATAGAATACCGCAGCTAAATGACCTGGGTCGTGTTTCTGGCCGCTGAGTAAGGTTTCCGGAGCTCGTGGGGTTAATGCTGCATCTGCGGCCGGGAGGAAGGGTCGGCAACGCGCGTATATACCGCTGCACTGGTGTTGCAAGCATGAATAGGCTTAACATCAGGCGGGCCGTAGGGATGTTTGCCACCATTGTGGTATAAAACAAGCTTACTAATACGATGTGGGCTGTGATTCGTGTGTCGGGATACGGTGGGCTATGTCGATGATTTTGGTCCTCTGTCAGAGCACCTCGTTTTTTATCCGGCCGAGCATAGCCCATTCCATTTTTTTATTGGTCATTCATTATCAGCCGATTGCAGTCCACAGCTGGACATAGGCCTCTTGTTCGCCACTTAGGGCAAACATCTGAAGGATATACCCATAATCGCCACGCTGGGCAGGCGGGTTGATGATCGCAGGGCGTAGCTTCTCGCTCCGATGACGCTGCCGCCCGTCATCGGTCTGTGGTATTTAGCTACGCCTTTAATTGTGATGGTTATACCGCCACCAGTCGGTTGCCAACGCGTCGTTTGTTATTCGGCAGGATGCACTACGTGCAGGTGAGTCGCTCCCTTACATTGGTCATTGGTAAAATTCATTTCGAGACACTTTTCCTGATCCTACCTTCATGACTTCGTGACGTGGTTGCAGGTGGCCCAAACGTGTCAGGAGATGTGCTACCGATCTCTGCACAACGTGGTGCGTCGCGGCGGCCACGAGCGGCGGCGGCACGCGCGACTGTTGGACAAGCAGCGGCGCGTGCGCACCATCGTGCACGGGATGCGTCTGCGCGCCGACACGCAGCAGAACATCGACGACGTGAGTGGGCCCAGCAGTGGACTGTGGAGACGATGAGTAGGTGGCGCGACTGTTGGACAAGCAGCGGCGCGTGCGCACCATCGTGCACGGGATGCGCCTGCGCGCCGACACGCAGCAGAACATCGACGACGTGAGTGGGCCCAGCAGTGGACTGTGGAGACGATGAGTAGGTGGCGCGACTGTTGGACAAGCAGCGGCGCGTGCGCACCATCGTGCACGGGATGCGCCTGCGCGCCGACACGCAGCAGAACATCGACGACGTGAGTGGGCCCAGCAGTGGACTGTGGAGACGATGAGTAGGTGGCGCGACTGTTGGACAAGCAGCGGCGCGTGCGCACCATCGTGCACGGGATGCGCCTGCGCGCCGACACGCAGCAGAACATCGACGACGTGAGTGGGCCCAGCAGTGGACTGTGGAGACGATGAGTAGGTGGCGCGACTGTTGGACAAGCAGCGGCGCGTGCGCACCATCGTGCACGGGATGCGCCTGCGCGCCGACACGCAGCAGAACATCGACGACGTGAGTGGGCCCAGCAGTGGACTCTGGAGACGATGATGATGATGAATAGTAAAAAAAAAAATAGTACCGCGTAGCGACAGAGTGTTATACTTTTTAAGGTTCCGTACTCGAAGGCTAAAAATGAAACCCTATTATTAAAACTTCCCTGTCCGTTGTTGTCACCAGGCTGTATCTCGAGAACCGCGACAGCTAGACAGTTCAAGGCCAATATTCACAAAATACACAGCTATATTTAAAAATAATTACCATTGTCATTTGGGGGAGGTCAAGTCTGTAGGCTTATGATGGGCAGCAGCGTTTCCTGGGTACGAATAAAACCTGCGGTCACCAATCCGCCCGTTAAGCGTGACTGTGCCAAATGCGTCCTCCTAATGTCTTTGAGAGAGGCCTGTCGCAAGTATAGTAGACGTCTGATCAGAAGCGTAGCGTGTCCTGGCGGGGCCCCATACAAAAATTTGTTTCGGGGCCCTTAGGGAGGGAAAAAATGTGTCACAAAATTTGGGAAGTCTTTATTACTTTTACTTATGCACTTCGGGGGCCTCCATGGCCTGGGGGCCCCGTATAATTGATACGGCAGATACGGCGGTAGCTACGCCCCTGCGTCTGATGATACTGATACTGTTCTTCGCTCAGGTTGAGGAGACTTTGACGCCGCCCGAACGCGCCACCCTGGCCAGCGTGGAGAAGCGGCTCAAGCAACTCAACACCGCCGAGCTGGAGCTGGACCGGACGCTGTTCATCCTCAAGTGGTACTTCATGTACCCCCAGTGACCCCAGTTCATATTAAACTAACAGCCCGCCCCTGCTTCGCAAGGGTATTTTTATGATAGTAGCTCGACAAAATGGCTTCCCTACGCCTGATAGAAAGCGAAAGAGAAGCCCAAATCGCTGTGACAACGGGCACGTAACTGGTCAGTTACCTGTCCGTTGCCACCGCCATGCCGGCCCGACCATAACCCCCTCACGAGCTCCGGAAACCCTAATCACCGGCAGAAACACGACCCAAAAGTCATTTTGCTGCGGTATTCTATAGGGTGGAGGTCTTTCCCCGGACGGGCGGGGAAAGACCTTTCGATTTTGTATGTGCTGTCGCGATCCCGAGTTATGTATTTTCGCTAAACCAGTAAAGTCATCTATAGTTTATACATCTTTTAACACTGACTATTGTTTTATTGTAAGTATTTTACTTTACCTGTTGTTGGTAACGGTATTTCTCTATTTACACAGCTTGATGAGGAAATATATGTAATAGCAAAAAAATACTGCAGATGTCTCTATTTAACAAAATCTTCTGATTAATAAGGACTGTGCAACGTTGTTTTTACTCTTTAAAAAAAATAGATTTTTGAAAAGAGAATGCTTTGTAAATAGACAAACACCCTTTTTTATTTATTCTTAAGGTATTGTAAATAAAAGTCGTCGATACGTTCTTAAAATTTTATTTGACCCCATTGAAACTCAATAGTCATTCAAACAATGTACAACCTATAGTGTCGATCGATATTATATATAATTAATATATAATTATAAAACATATCCGACTATCTACAACAGCAGCCATTTCACACGAAAATAAAAGAAATTATGTGCGTTACACATTTCAGAAGCAAACATTCTCATTTCGAACAGGGAAACGCTAACTTAATTTTGTTTTCTAATACTTTATTCTGTATTTTTTATTAAAACATAAATACAGAATATAGTTTTTATAGCAAAGAGTGCTTTTTCTAATTAGGACCGGCTGTAAGAAACGAAACTTAATTTTTCAATGGAAATGAAAATCACTATTAATTGAACCAGAAAATTATTTTAGAAAGATTTCATAAAAGATTTAATGCGGCAATGTAAATACTAACAATTAAATATGTAACCCAAATTGTGTCTCGTTTAATTAAGCATACATGTGAGTATAATCAAAACATAGTTTTTTGTAAACTAAAAATACGAACAATCAAATCGAATTTCTGTTTCTAATTACCGCCATTGCTACCCAACCAACCAAAATGTCAAGTAATCAACATTATTATAATCATCAATTAATGTTAACAAGTATAATATAGTATGTATGTACGTAGTAAACACCTGTTATACAGTGACACCTAATAATTTTATGTTAATTAATTACAGAGAACGACCGTTGCGTGTTTTCGTGACTACCTATACAATTTAATATTCTGATTCTAACTGACGGGATCTGTGACGGGTGTGTGATCGGGATGTTTAGACCGCTTCTACGATCATATTATGTTGTCCGCTTTATTATCAAAATGTGTAACTCATTTTGAATAATTTTTACTAACTATGTACGGGAATTACTCAGTTCAATAATGGATCCAGTAGTAAAATGATTCCTCCGAATATGTTGCCAAGACCGAGTGACTTCTCGTATAGTGTAAAAATAAACAGATATTTACTTAAATGTAGTTACGCTTTTTGATAATTAATCTGACGATATATGATAAAGATCACCTTTACCTGTTATATAGATAGATAAGTCCTTCCTTATGAACCTATCGAGAATGCGATTACGTAAAATGTAACAAATGAAAATCTACACGTGTAGAACAGAATGTTAGAATGAACAAAGTGCCTTTTAAAGATCACAATTGCGATAAGTATTTGATGATCGTATCCGCCAGACAACTTTATCGTTAGCATTATCTATCGGATTACTAACAAGGACTGCATCAAGCGATGGAGCCGGCCTTTAATATGCTTGGAGTGCGTTTTTTATAGTTTTCACCATTTGTGATTTAAAATTCGCAGTCACCGTTGGAGGTTTGACAGTCAACCGAGTCAATGTTGCCGATGTTAAAAAATGACAAGTTTGTAGGTAAACATTATTTTATAAGTATGTACCTACATTGGCATAATATTACTTAGCCATGTCATATTGTTATCACTTCTTCAATAACGCACTCGAGTAATTTTAAATTAAAAATACTTTGTCACTTCTTCTTCTTCTCACTTGTGTTCCTTGCTTTTGTGAAATTTAAATTAAATTTTATTAACTTAAAACAAAAATAGACGTAAATACTAATAAGCGTATTCAAAACTATTGAATCTTCCAATCGACAGGCAACGGTCGTATAGATATCCACTTCAAGCTAATATTAAGACTATTCATTTCGTCTAATTTAAAAAGTCGAATATTTACATTTCGTTAGTGTCCACAGTCTGATGTCGTGTGAAGCTAACGTCGTTCTAATACCATAAATTTAAAAAAGAAATACATATTATAACTTGTAACAATTTTTAAAATATTTATATACATACATACATACATACCGTCACGCCTTTCTCCCAGAGGGGTAGGCAGAGACCACGTCCTTCCATTTTGAATATATTTATATTCATGATTGAAATTAGGTGAGAATATATTTTATATGATTTAAAAATTTAATACATACTTCATAAATATTGCCTTTTACTAATAATATCTGTGGCTTTATAAAAACGATCGTTCGATGAAAGGATCTTGTTTTTATTATGCAGCTGTGTATGAACTAAATTCATGAAGATTGACGTTGGCGGATCCACAAGTAATCGTCGTTCGTTTTTTATGATACAAAAACACGCGATCCGTACATCGAACGATCGTTTTTTATCGTTCGATTGTTGTACAGCCACAGATACTCTGCTAATAACAGCGTTAGCTCTCCCATCGACATCACACATCGTAGCATCATAAACACTTAATAAGTTTGTTCGATTAATTCAAAGAGCTATTCTATGGAAATATTAAAATACAGTGAAGACATCGATCTATCTGGCTACGTCACCTTAACTCGAACAACCGACACCTACAGTTATTCAGACTATACATACTTGAGGAGTTTACAAAAGCCGCTATTATTCATTAAACTTTAATTATGACCGAATTACCTTCAAGCGATTTCTATTTACATATCATTTTCTGTTGTATTCCACTCTAGACCTTATAAAGGCAACAAAAATTGTGCTCATTCCTAACGTCTATTATGAATGAAAATAATCTATTGAGACATGGAATACAACAAATTTAGCATCAATTTGTTATGTAATTCCGTGAGAGAACAGAAAAGGATGAAGCGAAATAAAATAAAACATGCAAATCAAATTTGTATTAATTTTATTTATAAACTAGGTTTTTTACACAACTTAACAAAATACATACATACAGCAACTGAACAGAGCAACCAAAATTTAAACCATTCATACGGCATGTAACGACTCCACAGTTGAACGCGTTGCGGGTCGCTGGTGGCAAGACGCTTCGCGACGCGCGGCAGGCGAGCGCTCCCTGTCTACTCTTAGGTTGGCCACATACATTCGGAATTCCGAATTAAAATGTACGTTCGCAACAAAAATGCTCTACTTGCATACAAAGCGCTCCAGCATTTTATATGTAAGTAGAGCATTTTTGTTGCGAACGTAGATTTTTAATTCGGAATTCCAAACGTATGCGGCCCATCTTAAAGTCAGCTCATTAGACCCCTGCACTGGCTTGCCCGTCGGCGTTCACTCGTTGTAGACATGTGTTCCACCGGTGGACGTCGTGCAATCAACGAGCGAACGTCGCGTGGACTACTAGTGAATCTCGCTTGAATAAGTGGACGTTGCGTCGTCCCCGAATTTTCGAGTAGTCTGTTCAAATGTTCAAACCGTCATATTTGCGAGCAGGACGCAGTCCTCTCTGAACCGTAGAAGTCCATTATAAGGAATACTAACCGCTCGAGACCAGAATGGGTGGGTTTAATGAGCTGTGACCTTTAGTGATGTCAAACATAAACTATGACGATTTCGTTAAAGAAAAGTCTCACGCGAGACTTCTATAACATAAGTTTATGTTTGAAATCACCACTAGTATACTGAACATCCATAGGGTAGCGATTGAGGAGTACCTCGTGGTGGACAGGGACGCGAGTAGCCCGCCTCAGCTATTACAGTTCCTCTTTTAATACTGCTCAAAGTGCGAACTCCCCGGCGAGTCCTACGCTTCATTCGTGTTTCGTAAATAATTTCATTTGTACTATCACAAAATATTTGCATAATTTATAATAAACATTGTGGATTGCAGTCTAGGACGTAGTGATTGCGTGTTGTACAGAGAATAATTATTTTAATATTTGTAAACTTACAACAAAAATTAAGGCTAAGCCGAATAGTCTTTAGACAAATCATTATGTACCAATTTATAAAACGAAAAATATTTTATAGCTATCTTATAAAAATGCCAAATAAAGAATAACTATAGGCTGCTACGAGTTACGTGTGATGTAAATAAAGATATAAAAAAGCTCTATTCGATATTTACAAAGTAATGGACTCTGGTAACAGTATAAAAGCATTAAAAACATGAAAATACAGCAGAGACACGGCAGTAACAAAAAAAAAGGTAATGTTGAGGATGTATTAACGCTCCTTAGAGGTATCGGTTCTATATTAGGCGTATACAGAGACGTCGTAAGCGAGACTTGCGAATTTCCGAGTTATACTAACGCGCTATACTAAAATTTAGCACAGTCTCCGCACGGCTGAGAGTCGCCGTGATTGTGCCCGCCTGCGCCCGATCCATTACGATAACATACAAGCTACAACTAGCGCAGTAAACAGTAATTTTTATAATAAAAATTAAAATGTCCCAAAGGTTTATTGCAAGAACTTATCACAAAAATCAATAGTCCCGGGAACGACTCCTTAATGAATTATCAAATATACTATTTACAGCAAATGAGAGTTAATTTATACACTCGTTTTAATTCACTACACGATTTGTCATTTAAATTTTATAAATAGTAACGTTATATAAATTCATGTTGATGGCCTAAATTATAATACTAAAGATTTGTATTTGTCGAGCCAGGGCCAGGAAGTGAACGGTCCGCATGGAGCCTCCGGTCGCCTAATTAACTTAAATACACTTGATAAACCTTATCCGAATATCTACTAATTTAATCATATTTCGGCAGCATGATTCCTATACGATTTATAATTTACGCGGTGAGATAATATACAATTCGCTTATAAAGCTATCCAGAAATTTAACAGTGACGACGATAATTTTTAAATTGGAGACTGTCACTCGCGATGTTTTCTAATGAAGCTAAGTGTGCGTTTTGTATTTTTGTGCATTCTGTTGACGCATCCTATATTCCAAATTATTTATAATTAATCAAAATTTTAGGTCGAATGTTGTGGAAATGATATTCTCTTTATATTGTCTAAAACAAATGCTTGTTGTTTAAAGAAATGGGTTAGGCTTACTGAGGCTACGGAATCCTAGAACTAAATCTTCAATTCTTTACATCGAGTGACTTGAAACTGACTGCAAGGTGTCGAAGAATCTTTAATGATAGCGAACTCGAATAAACGTAATAAGTAGCAATAATCAGATAGAAAGTTATCAATGCAAATTGCATGCTAAATCAATCTGTCCTAAATATCCGAGCAATTCATTATTGAAAGACTATTCGTTGCATTCCCATCAAGATTCTACAGCACTGTTAGGGCCCGTGCACACGGCGTTTTTAGTCATCACTGCTAACTAAAAACTTTTCTTCTCAATGTCATTGTCTGTATGGTATGCGCCATCAATTTATGAACAGTAAACGCACGTCGACGGCGCGTGAAAAAAACGCCATGTGCCCGAGTTCTTATAGCCTGTTCAGATAGCGCGTTTTTATTCATGTCATAGTAGAGGATCATGCATTCTTCAGATCGCGCGCGTTGGTTTGCCGAAATGTATGATGAACCTCTACTATTTCATTTTCGCGATTCCGAAACACAAGAGCAGAAACGCGCCTTCTGAGAGCTGTAAAAATGCCAATTTTTCGCATGTACATTTAATTACGACAGTCTTTATCGAGACAGACAGTTGACAAAAACTTAGCCAGATCAGAGCTCTGGTTGGTGGATGGTGAAAACATTGGCAATTCTAATCGAATAATCTCATCTTCCGAAAAGGCATTGTGACCAGTGGCGTAATCATACCATTCGAGGCCCGTGGCAAATTCAAAGGATTTTTACTAAATGTGTAATAATAACTGTTCATCATGGCTCGGGGCTCGTGGAATTCTGCCGATATGCCACCGTGTAGTCACGCCACTGATCTTGACAACTCCTGGTCATGACAATCAGTTCTCAAGTCGCTATTCGCCCGTTAGAAAACACCGCGAGGCTAGGAATCAGGGCGAGACCTACATCACTGAACACATCGAGTCCCCGCGCGGGCGCCCCGCCGGCTCGCCGCGCCGCCGTATTACAATATGCAGCACGACGCGGAACAACAACTGCTGGAACCGCCTTTGCTCTTTTGCCGTTGATCTGGAAATGAGACGAATTGTTTTGTTAGATTTGTTTCTAAATGTGGTTCAGCACCGTTAAATTCTACATGGACATCATAGTTCATTGCTCGCGAACTACGCACACTAAGCCTACGATTACCTAAAGTAGCACAATTTACTTAATTTGTCAAATTATTTAGATGGATAATGTACATGATATAGACTTGTCTTAAGTGTTCTTACTAAGTTTAGTACGCTTATAATAATTTAGGCAGTTTTTAACGCGGGGCCGCGCGTTTGAAAGCGCCCTTACTTGAAAATAGGAAATGACAAGGAGGGGAGAACGATCGAAAAGTCGTGAAATTATAGAAGGTAGGGGTAAGAAGGTATCCACGAAATTACGTCAAATTTTGTGGATGTGCTACCTTTTAACTTTACAAGTTTACAACATCATGACATACCTAAACTACATGATAATTTCAAAATACTCTTAGAGGGATATGTAATTTATTTATTTGTAGGTACGGATTATATTACAATAATAAATACCTAATGACGATTTATTGTGAACATCTCTAATGAAAACTTTGTCACGGCTATTAAAAGTGTGTAGTAACATAAATATACCTACAGCGAAATAATATTATCATATACGGGAAATAACTAACTAAAACAAATTAAAGCTAATTTAACTCACAATTAATTAAGGAAACAGAAGGATAGGACAAGGAAGGAAGGTGTAATGCTAGCTCCATCGTACTTCTGAAAATAAACCATATTTGATGTACCTACGTTTAATAATATAGGAGGTAAATATGAGAGATATCACTTTAAGTACCATCTATTGTAATTACATATAGGTATGGTTATGTGAGACTCACGCCATCCTCGAAAAATGGATAGGGCGGCCAGTGCCGCAACTAGGGCGGTGCCAGCGGTGCCCAGGCACAGGGCGCAGACCCTGGAGGGCGCACAAATGACCAGACCACATTTTTCAGGGGCGCACTTTTGAAAGGTCGCACCGGGCGCATGAAAGGCTAGTTACGGCACTGGCGGCGGCACTCTGCTTCATGATGGTAGTCAAGGAATAACCACTAAAAACCTGGCCTTGACACTGCCAGCGCAGTCTACCCAAATGGACAGGCCCTGGCCAGCAGCAGATAACATGCGCCCGGGACCCCTGGGCCAGACAGGTCTGGGAGGGATTTATGGTGCAAAAGTACGCGATCCGTTTAACGAACGATTGATCCTTTTTGATTTTGGTGGTAGGGGCACTGGTCTGGGGGGTCCCCGGGGAGGGTGGCTCACCGTGCGAGTTGGGCTCGGGCAGGTGCTCGCGCGGCACCAGGTGCATGACGGTGGTGCGGCCCAGCGGCAGCCCGAGCGCGCCCAGCGTCACGGAGCTGTGCAGGAACCGCCCCTGGTAGATCAGCCGCAGGATCTCCGCGCGGGAGACGCACTCCGTCGCCCAGTCCGCTGGAAGTAATAAATAAAATATGAATATATTGCTCCGATCCCAAAGTAAGTTGCTTCATCATAGCCTATTGCAGTACCAGCCCCAATGCTGGACATAGGCCTCACCTGTGGCAAATCAGAAGGATATACCCATAATCGCCACGCTGAGCACGCGGGTTGGAGATTGCAGGGCGTAGCTTCTCGGTCCGATGATGCTGCTGCCCGTCATCGGTCTGTAGTATTGGTAAATACCAGCGTAGCTAAATAGCTACGCCTTCAATTGTGATGGCTGTCCCGCCATTCACCACCAAACCGCCTCCCAAGCGTGGTTACTTGGGCAAACGATGATGATGATATAGTTATCATCTGATATGATTAGTACCATAAATAAATCTATAAGATTTAGTCATCTCATTAACAGTTTTAATGTTAAGTAACTTCTTTCAAAGCACTTCTAATGGTCTAAGCACTATTAATGGTCTAATCATTTACTAAACGTAAAGGAACCATTGAAAGCCTTTTTAATTACCAAAAAAAAACATCAAACATGCATAGACGCAACGTGTACGTACAATGTACCTACAATATAATACGTAATTATTAATTGTAAATTTTTTTTTTTTTTTTTTTTTTTTTTTTTTTTTTTTTTTTTTTAAATATAAAATATAAAAACTGTAACAGTTAGTAGTACCTAGAGTTAATGAAACTAAAAAACAATTAGTCACAAATGAACTTCATCTTCAATATTGACTAACTAATTCTCCAATTCCGTATTGCAAATGCATCGCTAAACAATGCACCCAAGCCACAACAAACAACGCTTCGGTTAATTTAACGAAGCTCTGTCACAGCGCTGCGAAACAAAATACCAATGTCCCCTCCGCAACGGGGGTTTAATTAACAACCCACGTTATTTCAGTTTGCATCAAACTATTCCCTGGTGTAGCTACAACGCTGTCTGTATCCCCTTATTATCTTTGTTTGAACTAAGTATTTAAGTGAGTAATGAACGCATATTTATGTCATTTCAAGAAAATAATTTAAAAATTCAGACTAGGTACACTGTTTATGTTAAATATTAAGTAAGTTAGATATTGTTAGGTCTAGTACCTAACAACACCTAACTTACTTAATTTTGACATAAATTTAGCGTGTAAGCATTTAAATGCTAATTAGGAGGATGATGATATGATAAACTGCTGTTAATTAATAATAAATTTCATAGTAATTTATAGCATAAAGCTTAACTTTATAAAAATACTAGCTGTGCTCGCGACTTCGTCCGCGTGGAATAGTTATTTTTTCCCCGTTTTTTTTTTCATTTTCCATTATTTCTTCGCTCCTAATAGTTGTAACTGTTGTGTGTTGCAAGTGATGTTATATAGCCTAAAGCCTTCCTCGATAAATGGTCTATTTAACACAAAAAGAATTTTTCAATTCGGACCAGTAGTTCCTGAGATTAGCGCGTTCAAACAAACTCTTCAGCTTTATAATATTAGTATAGATTAGTTAAGATACATACGCCACAATATGTAACTAATGTAATACAGTTATTATTATGTGTACGTCAATCTCAAGTTTAAACTGAAGAGGAAATATTATTTCTACTTTTGGCTGACCGTACAGACGACCAGCACTCGCAAATAAACCGCCATTGTTGTTAACTCGTCAATTCCCATGCTTCTGTGAAACTGAAAATGTATGTTATTTTTGTTTTAATTGACGGTCTGAGATATTTATAACATAAAAAATATCAAAAGAAAAATCTACCCCCCCTATTTTTCTGTTAAGGGGGGTGTCACCTACAGGTGACACTGGGCATAATATATACCTTTGACTTATGTAGTATGGTAATAAAAAGAATATAACTTATTTTCTTTTCTACACTTTTATTATGTGAAAGTAATGTATTAGATAACATATATATCAGTATATATGTATGTATATATGCTTTATTTATTACTTTTCATGAAATTTGTACCAGTATATTATGTGATGTAAACCTATATTACACCTGAGAACACATTTTTTTTATACGTTCATGGCATAGTTTGCAAAGATGTTGCGCACAATCGTTTTCTGTATAGTCAGCTGCACTATCTGATAGTCTAGTTCAATGGAAACTCTGGATTCAAGAGCCGTATTTGGTGTTTAGTTGAGAGTTTCCCGGGTATTTTTGTAAATACGATTTACTAGAGCTTTGCGGAACTCCCAGTAAGTCGATTACTACCAAGCTTTCCTTCAATCAGCCAAGCATTTTGACAGGATAAATCTAGTCCGAAAGCAAACACTGGAAACCACCATTTTTTACCTCATAAACCATTCGTCATAGAATCGGCATCCCATCAAAATGATCTACGCCACCCATGTATTTGTTACACATTTTTATAAGCGATGGGCGATTGGTTGGATGGGTAGCAACTTAGCTATTTTTTTGGACTACGTTTATTTTTATTTAGTACATCAATATGATCCACTTTCATTATTGGTGACAATCCATGACAATTAGAGGCTGTATCAACACTATTGCGACTTTACTCGGAGACTATTTCTTTTGACACCTTATAAACCAGCTCACTCCTAGGCTTCTTCTTTATCTCTTTCCGGTTCATAAAGTCACAGTTTTCCAGGCAGTTTTCCCTAATACATAGGTCCAGTCCCTCCAATATTGTTTTCATGGAAAAAAGATGCTATCATGAACGCAGGAGGTACAGGCATTGTATTGTAACAATGCCCAGTGTCACCTACAGGTGACACCTGCTAATTTGACCGTTTTTTTGAGAACAAAAACTATTGATTTCTCAATAAAGTTATTTGTATTAAAGGTTACATACCTTAGCAACAATTTGCAAAAGTAATCATTACAGTACCTACCCTTTTGAAATTTGTACAGAAAAAAAAAGTTAGCCAACCGCTCCCGCGCCAAAAAATGTCAGTAACGTTCGAAACAATTGAATAATTTGGCAGTTTATGTATGGATAACTATTGTCAAATATATTTATTTATATACTACCGAATGTATACTTTATTGTAGTTGCATATATTTTCCTTATTTTTTTTAATTTAATAGTTAAAAAAAATCGCCAATGTATGTCACCTACAGGTGACACTGGGAATTGACGAGTTAAAACGTTTCTTTGTATTTCGAACAAATTATTGCGTCATTAAACCGCATACATTAACACTTATAATTCGTATACGAGTAATAAACACCATACTACTTTTATTTGTAAAAGCTTCTATTTATTTTTAATTTTTTAAGCAGTAGATTGGATTATATCAGTCGTAATTTTAATTATGTTTAAATATTAGCTGATTAAAAGAGAAATTAACTCATTAAATTATCTTGTTTATAATATAATAATAGTAATAATTTAATAAAATTACCAATATTTTGCTATAATATCTAACAGAGTCACAATAATAAAATTTAAATTATAATAAACATATTTTAATATTTGGATCTAATAAAAGTAATGCCCCTTAATTCAATAAATCAAACCTAAAAACGATGATATAATGATAACTATTTTTATTATTACGGACAAATATTAGCTAAAAATAATTTAATACATAATTGCAGTACATTACAGCATACAAAATTCAGCAAACAACAACAAAAAGTAAGATGCCACATCTTGCCCCCAGAGAGATTTGAACTCTCGACCCCTGGTTTACAAGACCAGTGCTCTAACCCCTGAGCTATGGAGGCTTACAACGGGTGCGACGTAAATGTGGATTGGTATCGACTTGCCGCTCGCTTACACACACATACATAATGCATTAACACGGACAGCCAAACTAGTATTTAAATGACATGTTTGTCGATAGATGGCGCTATGTGCTATAACTTTTTTGCCGCATATTGTATTTTGGGACTATGTAAGTACATCTACACGACTTATTTCATTCATTTCCTGATTTTATTAATAACATTTTGTATATTCCTAACTTAATAAAATATAATTTCGATATTATGGAAACTACGCAGAAGACGAATTTACTTTGCTACTACTTTGCGTGTTTAAATGAGATATAGAGCACGATCTGTCAAAACTAAATAAAAAACCGTGTTTTAATTAAAACCATAATTTAACTGTCGGTCTATCGGTGGCTATCGGACTTTACGTAGGTACCAACTTACTGCCTGTATCGCGTGATCCGTTACTGTACTATAACCATAGCGGTACGGTAAGACAATTTGAGCCTTATTCCTCTTCATTTACAGTTGTAATGTGTGCGAAGGGTATCGTTGCATTGGGTACACGGTTAACGGTTGCAGTGTAGCCAGTAAATCAGCCCGCGCCCGCTAGGCGGCAGCACTGTTGTAACTTCGGCCCAACATACAACGACAATAACTTGCGAGGCGAAACTATGCTCTCTGGCGAATTCGAATTTTAATTCTGGACTATGTTTAGTTTTGGACTGGAATGTAGGGTGCGTTTTCCATAGAAGCGAGGCTGTGCTGTGAGCTGTGGGGTGGGGATCTAATAAAAATTGACCAATGATAGGTACCTACTGTTCCACTGAAGTGAAGTGGACATGAGATTGAGAATTGTGATTCTGAGCATTCTTATATTTTTGTTGGTTCTGCGTAGCCTCGCTTCTGTGAAACATATCCTTAACATTAGCTCCCATAAAGCTTATGTAGTCCCATGATAAATAAAATTTGTTTTGTACTCAAAATAACGTCTCCACTAATTTTATTAATCCTACTTAAAATTATGTATGCGAAAGTTCATTTCGATGGATGTACGAATGGATGTTTGTTACTCTTTCTTACGAAAGCTACTAAATGGATTGTTGAAACTTTAAGAGTAACAGAACATCAGATTAATAAAACATGAACATTGCATTTAAGACATAAGGATCATTTCGCAATAAATGTTATTCACGCAAGTAAATGGCGGGCTGCAGCTAGTGTTTACATCTATAGGTAGAACCGATCTCTTTGTGCAACGTTCTATATTGCAGATGTGGGTCATAATAATGAGCAGGTAAGCAGGTGTGCCGCAGTTTCGGAAAGTGCAGCATTGCCTTGTAATTTCTTGCTAAGGCTCCCCTACTGTTTCTACAACAGTCAACCTTAGAACGATTTCGTTTTACGAATCCGTAAAACCTACTACGCCATCAGATTTAATAAAATTGAGAGTACATTGTATAGATAAGCTTCGTTTTTGTACACGGTACATTTAATATTACGGTATTTTTATGACGGCACTTCGTAGCATAGGTATTACCAATCCGCACTTGGTCACCGTAAAAGACTAAGATAAGGGCTTATTATCCCCCTAGTAATTTAAGGTAGGATACTACAAGCTGTTGATGTTGATAGCGTATTATATATATGTATGAGTATTAAAATTGCTTCTAGCTAACTAGCTTCTAGCTTCATTTTAGAAGCACAAGCCGCCATAACAACGAAATGAGAAGCATCAGCCTCCAATCGGTCGCCTTACCGGTCTGCAACATGCTTCTTCATGATACGTTTTATGATTTAAGGATTTCATATCAAATGCTGGCAAAGAGTTCTACATTGTTATATCTAGTCCATATTAACTTGCGACAATTAAAAACTTACTTCGCTACTTCTCTGTTACCCAAAAGCCGTAATAAGGTCTTTGCCTGCCAATTAGATTAGGATTTTAAAAGGACATTCGATCTTACGACCTTAAAGAATGCCACTTAATTTGTGACGTGGATGTTAAAAAATCTTTAAGTAGGCATACTAGATTAATTTTCGCAACGGCAGACATCTGGGCGCGTGCGTGACGCGACTGAACAGCTGTTAGGTCCTGACCTTGCCCAAGTCCATGCGAGCCAGATTCGCAGATTTGCTCTAATTGCTTTTGCTCGCTTACACTGACACGAGTGACTCATGCCTTTTGTATCTGCGTCCAAAATATTACATATTAACATACCTACTACGCGAATACAAGACATATACACGGCCGCATTGCAGTAGGCGGCAAACAGTAGTTTTTTCGCTTAGGTAAGACTTACGTAAAATAATGAATACCTACTATATAAAATAAATCATCATCACCTACCGTAGTCCACAGCTGGACGTAGGCCTCTCCAGGTCTCGCTTTGAGTAAAAAGATGACAGGTCGCTCCCTTAATAATAAAAAAGAATGAGGACATAAAGAATACTAAAGCTATATTTCCATCATAATAGGTTTCACTTTAGCGCATCTGAAAAACGTGATAGATAACTATAAATTAAAAATAGTTGCATGGTATGAGTCATCATAGCGTCTATAAATTGAAAAGCTACTTGAGATTGTGAAAACGAAATCAGTAGATACAATTAATGAGACAGATGATTGAAAAATAGTTTTCATCACGTCTCTATAATCATCTTTTTGCTTTAGATCAAATTAATTAAATTGGCTTTTATTTGTTAGTTCCTATTCCACCTGCTTACAGCTTATATTCGAAGAGTAAAAGTTAACTGAGGAGACAGCTAAAACAATAATATTCCGGATTCGTGCCAAACAAGTGTTAGTATCGCGTTTCTAAAATGTTTGTAGGAGACATTGTCGCGAACACTGTGGTTTCGCATCAGTTATTACTTGTGTACAGGTGCAATCATTCCAGTTGAATTGTAGACATCTTAGGGTGCTTTTCCACCAGAGATGTGTTATGCTTCGAAAGCTAAGCTACGAATCTATGTGACCGTTTCCACTGATAAAGCTACGGGCCGAGTTAGATGTGCTAGCGTATCCATAGCACGCATCCTTCCATATGAAAACATAACTTAGTTGAATCTGTTTTCACCAGTAGTATACATGGACCAATTATACTATAGAGTTAAATAATATCAAACGCGTCCATGTTTTTCCACCTGAGATGTGCTACATCTCAGATGGAAAAGAAATAAGAAATAACGTGAAAAGATGGCGTAATCTCGACAGTCCGTCACAAAGTCTAGGTTATACCCATTTCAATAAAGGTTAATCTTTCTCACAGGAGACCTCCACGAATACGTTATATAACATTATAATGTACCTAGTAGGTACATATATACAGACAAGTCCTCGTTTCAGTCTTCCTTCCATTCCAAAGCTTGGTTGTGTTTGTGCAAAGACACAGTCGTGTAAACACAAGTCCCGCGTCGCGTCGGGCACATGTGCACATAACCAGTGCAGTTTCCCCGACTGTTTCCGCAATAGATATCAATTCGCTCGTGAAATGTTTACGCTCCCGACCGTTTAAAGTATTGCAAATTTCAAATACTTTCTTAAACAGGACAATTTATCTTCGATATATTATTATTATCTCTTATAATGGATCCTATATTGACGTGATTGATAAATCTAATAAAGTTGAACTATTTATAACATTTCAGTCAGCAAATTTCCAGGTTTAATGGTAACCAACTAAGTTTTAATTTTTCAATGTTGAATGAATATTTGACATAAGTAACAATACAATGGGGTGTTAAATCTCTTTCGTGGCTTTCTTGGACAACAGGGTAGGGAATCTTCCCGAAGTTGTATCAGTGACAAATGCACGGTCATTTTACTGATTGAAATTAATTATTCAACTTCTAATGATATTGAATCGCGTAAGGCTACATAGCCATGGGAACGTTCTCATAGCTGGTATTTAGTAAGTAAGTACAGTTCAAATGAAGTTTTAGATTGAATTTAATTTCTTTGTCCAAAAAACTAGTAAAAGCATCATAAACACTCACAAGATCTCACAACTAATTAAATTTCCTCTTTAAATTTAAATAGGAAATGACTATGAGAGATCATTTCCAAGCACATCATACATACAATCAAAACAGCATTCGGCACAGCTACGCCAACGCAACTCTTTAATACGTTGCACAGACGGATATTACCGGAATAATTTCCTCATTCCCACTCTGGTGGAAATAAAATCAGACAGCACCCGCGGCCCGGAGTCCGGAGAGCGGCACGTAGGAGCTCCGGAATCCGTCCAACTACGGAATTCTCCGGACGGATGTTGAGAAGCGAATATTATTATTTCTCCCGCGTCTATTATCCCGCTGAAAGTTTCGCGGCAGACGCTTTTTGCCGGAGTGCCACTTGGGACCATTAGAATTTTTCGTTGCGCAACTTCAAAGTAGCTGTAGTATAACTGTCATCGTAATGTAACACGGTGCGGTGAGATGTGGAATTTAATATTTCTTTGAGATCGCCTGATCGGTTCTGTAGATGTTTAGGAGCTTGGTTGGTCTGTGTTATTCTTTAACAGTATAATATTGTTTTACTTAGTAAAGTATAAAAGTGAAGCAATAACACTCACAGTACTACAAATAAACCATAATGAAGACGAGTTAAGTCATGTGTTACACACATCATATTCAAATGCATAGAAATAATTCTAATCTTTTCACCTAGACCTATGTCTATTACCTATGTAATGGACTTTTCTAGGAATAAAATACCTATTAATATCTAAACTAAATTGTGATTTATGGGCCATTCGAAAGAAAAACTGTTTACCTACTTGCAAATGTACTAAACAAAATATAACAATATTACACTACTGGTTTCCACACCTAAATCATTTGTAGCTCTGCTGGATTACCCTAAATCATACTTGAAATTTCTACTCAAAACACTAAATCCATAAGTACAATAGGCAACAAACTTTGCCCCATTGAGACCCGAGCGGCAAACGAGGCACTGTGCGAGAAGATAGCTACACACTCAGCCGGGAACGACCTATTAGGAGCCCAAGTACTCTTTAACCAACAACCAGTCTGGTCCTCCCAAGAAATTCACACTTAACCTTTATACTTTTCGATTTATTCTACCTAGATGCAACTACCTAAACGAAAAAAGTGTAAAGTGGATTTTGAATGCATAATCAAGAAACATTATTTAACTTCATCTCCTCAGTGTACTTCAAAGTGGTTATGCAAATTCCAAAGGCGTCAGACGTAAAAGGAGTTCTAAAAAGCCGCGATAACACAACCCTCATCAACATTAATATAAAACTTGTCGGTCTCCGCCTTTTTTCTACGATGAAAGATATCATTACCCTGGCACCTCATTAATTTCACTGACGGACTTCAAATTTCACTGTGTCATTGGATTTCCCTCCCCGGCTTTTGTGCGAAAAATCCCCATTGCACGGTGGGCATAATTCCTTACTCATTGCACACCACGGCCGTTATTCGGTTTCCCTGGTTGTCTCGCCCACTGCACCCCATTTGGCACCCCACTGTCACCCCAGCACCATAACTGATATTTATTAGTTCATTTCGAGTCGCGTAAAAATAAACGACTACTTTCAATAGAGTTTTGCAATCAATATTTTAGTATGCATATGAAACTCGAAATATTTTTATAGTAACATGAAAGCCTTACACAGTCAACAATGTATTTTGTACTATAACACCATCAGGTTTATACAAAACAAGTGGAACATAATATCCTTAAGCTTCAAGAGGTGTAGGTACAATGTATCGCACCATGACAACACACGCTGCAATATTTTTGGAATGCAAAGACACTCCGAAAATCGATCAGTAACATTATACGTATCAAAAGAAAGCGTTAGGTTCTAGCAAAAATTAAGTAAGATTACCACTTAATTGGAATATTATGGAATGCACTCGTGTATAAAATCTTTCAAGGTTAGGTTAATTTACTCGAACGTTCGTGTAAGCATCTATGCTATGTGTACTAAAGCGCGAACAATTAGTAACAAAGGCTTTGTCCCGAATCTAAGTTCAAAAGCTAATGCACAATCCATATCAAATGCCTTGTAAGTCTTGGAGGTCACATAAATATAACAGCATTAAGAACATAGCGCCAGCTGTTACCAAATGTACTAAAATGTCATTCCGCTTGTCATTGCATCCTAACTTATTTTACTCCATACGGAGTCCGGGGTCCACATAACCATTATCGAAGATGCAACAAATGGTTCTTGGTTTACTATAAGTACCATTTACTAAAATGACGTAATTCGATAGGATATCGAGCCAGGACAACCGATCGACAAATCCAGTATCCGGAACTTGTTGAGTAATTTGGTTTCCTCAATTTCTTCTTTACTCGGCAAAGAATTAGTAGCTTTTTGAAAAGTGTTTTTATAATGAAAAACATGCCTACCTACGGACCGCGTGAAGTGTATGAATTTGACTCAACAGCCACCTGAGCCTGAGTAAGGAGGCAAGATTTTTTTATGACAGAGATGAAAACGAGACGGGGGTTTCGTCAGCTGGTAAGTGACTGAGTTGGAGACTACAGGTGATGTGGTCTACATGGTTCAACGCTGGTTATGTTTGAATTCTTTATGGAGATTGCCATCGGCACGCTAAAAGAACGTGAGATGGAAGTACAGCGTAATAAGGATAAAACGTTAACTCAAATTTTTGTTGTTTTGATACAATTACAATTCTTGTTTATGTTGACCAGTAACATTACCGATGGTTTTAACTGAAAACGAGAGTTTATAGCAAAAGCAAAGGTTTGCTGTAACAATAGCTGAGTGGACGTCATCGTCGCATTGCGCAGAGATTCTTACTATGTTTATTTGCCAAAAGTTGTATTTTTTATTTTCTTTGTGTCATCATCATCTGCCTATTGCAGTCCACTGCTGGACATAGGCCTCTCCAGTTGCTCGCCACTTAGGGCAAACATCATTATCATCATCATCAGCCCATTACAGTCCACTGTTGGACATAGGCCTCTCCAGTTGTTCGCCACCTAGGACAAACTTCTGGAGGATATACCCATAATCGCCACGCTGGGCAGGCGGGTTGGCGATCGCAGGGCGTATCTTCTTGCTCCGGTGACGCTGCTGCCCGTCATCGGCCTGTGGTATTTAGCTACGTAGGGCAAACATATGGAGGATATACCTCTAACCTACCCATAATCGCCACGCTGGGCAGGCGTGTGGGCGATCGCAGGGCGTAGCTTCTTGCTGCGGTGACGCTGCTGACGGTCGTATAATACGTATTTCTTTGTATAATGTGTCCAAATAAAGTTTTTTCTATTATATTCTTACCTTCAGGCCAATTGTCGTAAACGTGAATGGCGATGTCGCCAGCCGAGTCGACGGGACTGAACACGAACTCCTTCGTCTTGCCGGACACCAAGATCAGCCGCAGGTTTATCTGGAACGATAGAAACAAACACATCAGTCAAGACGATATTACACATAGTTTGGTTACATGCCCAATAGCACATACGAGTAAAACAGCATTTTTAACAAAATGAATCGACTTCAATATGGGACCAACCTAGGAAGGATCACGATTCTCGGAGATATGTAGGTAACACAAAGTTACGTGACTTTTGAAACAAAGCAAAAGCGTTTATTATTAATATATATATATAGCTTATTAGTTGTCCATCCTAATTGGCGCTTATATGCATAACGAGCCATTATGTCGAGCCACTATAAAAAAGAAAAATTATTAGAACTGGATGTACCTACATTCCCCCATTTTTTATGTATTACTATGTAGTAATCTAGTAATACATAAAATTATCAGTATACTAGTTGACTTGACTTGTATACTATACTGATAGTTTTATTATCTTGTCAAAATAGTAGGCCCCGCTGATGGATGTACATAATATTTAATTTTATGTTACTTCATAAAATAATGAATAGAAAGAAACTTTCACAATCATAAAAAATATAGAAACGTAAAAATAAGAAACAAGAAAAAAAAATCATTCGATGACGAACGTGCGACCCTGCCAGGATTCGAACCTGGAATCTTCTGATCCGTAGTCAGACGCGTTATCCGTTGCGCCACAGGGCCAGTTGGTTGGTCACTGAAATTGGCTTTTATATTGAAGGAGCTTCGTTACAGTACTCGAAGAACATTATAAAAAAAACTTTTTCAGTTCGCGACCCTGCCAGGATTCGAACCTGGAATCTTCTGATCCGTAGTCAGACGCGTTATCCGTTGCGCCACAGGGCCGGTAACCGAGATTATGAAATTACATTACTTTAAGTATTTTGGTATCGTATGTGATTTGATGGTTCTTACTCTAATTGTAGTACTATTTGTACTATAACAGCAAAACTGTTATTTATGTTAGTTCATAGCTCTTATATTGTTAGACGGAGGTTTAGGTATTTTCTTAAAAAGAATAAACATGGGATGAAATAGTCTTACTAGAGACCGTCAGTGTGTGATATGCCTACTTACCTATCTACTTATTAATTTTTCTTTAAGTTTCAATGTTGATTTTTATACAGAAAATAATAAGGTCTGGGGGCCGTTCTTACAACTCTATACACCCCAGCAGTATATTAAAAATTAACAATGATATTCGAATCAAGTTTGGCTGATGATGATTATTTTACATGACAAAAAAAACATACTACAAAAGGATAAAAAAACGGGTCGATCTATAAATAGATCTCTATTTACAGTATCTACTAGATAAAGAGTGCGTGACAAAATACCGCAACGAGAGGTAGATTTCGCTAGTGGTGGCGTTGGCATCCATATTTCATTTTACCGCCCATTCCGAACCGTCCACCTTTTATTGTCGTTACACAATGTAATTTTAGCGCGAATTGTTTTTATTATTTTGTAATATATTTACACAAGGTTTATAAGGTACATACATATACATGAATTGCAATGAAATAAATACCTATATGCATCGACAATACTCAGAACTACTAATGAGTGACTATTAGGCACTGGAGGCGTCTCTCAGAATATATTTAGAATATGGTGAATGATCGACTTGCCCGATGGCTCATTTGGTAGTGACCCCTGCCTTCTGAGCCAAGGGTCTTGAGTTTGATCCCCGCAATGTACAAACATTTGTGTGCATGAACATGTCTGTATTGGTTTGGGGTGTTTACTATGACAATGTAGGTATAATATGCATTTTTTTTAAAAGTATTCTATGTACATAACTAAGCCGAAGCTTGTAAGCTTCGGGTTAGTTTGAGGCTATATGGCAATGTGTGGGCCAGCGTGGCATGTCTTTAGTTGTTATTTTAATTTAGAAAAGTTATTTTTCTGAAGCGGAAGCGGAAGGTTCTCACCCCTATCCGGGAGTTCACCTCAAGTAATTTTGTATGGTGATGAAAACTCCTCGACGACCTTAACAAACGACGTAAAAAGGCTAGCATTCGATAAAACACCGTACCTAGGTGTACTCGTAAGAGGGCGTGTCTACATTGGGGTCTAAATAATAAACACGATTCTTAATAAAAAAAAATGAATCGCATTCTTCATGCATGCACCCCCGCCTATTTATTGTTTCCCGCTGGTTACCTTGTTTATCCTACGACCGGAGGGGGGGAGGGGGGACACTGCACATAAAGTATTTTCCTAAGGGGCCCCGAGTATTTTATCGAGCGAATTGTGCAAACTGACATTTTGTGACGAGGGAAACTTTATGCATCCATATTTTTCAATTTGGTTGCGTAATTTGGTAATAAATTACGCCTTGGTACTAGGGTACCTACAAAGGTTATGGCATATTACGAAAAAAAAAAGTATTATTCATTGCAGAAATAAAACATAGTCATCAAAAGTAATATACATGATTGGCTGCAATTGAATTGAACATGATACTTAGAAATGATTTTTTTTAAATATGTAGTTAACTTACTCAGCACCACGAATAAAACAATAAAATTTCCACTTAGTCTACTACTTTTAGGTCACAAATCTGTACATATTATGATGATTTGCTACTTGTTTAATAACTATTGATTAATTCGATTCTTCTCACTTGCCTGTGGGGGCACTTAAAAATAAAATAACAGTTTGTAAAACAAGCTCCAACTGAATTGTCTTACATGTCTGGCTATAATCCGGAAAATATGACGCAATTACTTTTGATTTTTTTGTGAATTGAACAGTTAAAAAGTCAATGTTGTGTTTGGTAACCGATTTCGTGAGAGTTGACATGGCAGCTGTACGAAAAAATATTTTATGCAGTAGAATAAAAATTTTTGTGTCATGTCGTAATTTCATATTCACTTAAAACAGTATTTTACTTTTCACAATGGTAAAACCATTGATATAGGTAAATTGACCCTAAACCAGCCAATGTCGGCCCCCATAGTAGTAGTTAAATTGACCCTAAACCAGCCAATGTCGGCCCCCATAGTAGTAGTCCTTTAACAATTCACTTATGAGGCCGTACATGAGTATACAAATCAAAGCAACATTTTGGTGGCTAAAACATTCCGCTGGCAGCGAATGCAAGTGTTAACCGTTATGCAGCCACCAGGATGGGCGGGGCGGAACTAGCCCCTTCCGGCCTTAGGGTTGATGACTAAACTTTTTTTAATAAACACACAGTTTATGTGTATATGTAAAAATAGCATATTGCATTACGATTTATTTTTAACCTACCTAAAAAAGGGAAGAGGCTCTCGATTCGACTGTTCTCGATTTGTTTGTTGTACATTTATTAAATTGCTTTTATTCACATTTTTACATTACTTTTTATATTTTTACATTATTTTTTACTTGACGATTCATAAGTGCTTATTTTAAGTCTATGTGAATTAAGGTATTTTGACTTTGACTTGTACATATTTGTTACAAACAACAAAAAAGTTGTAAGGAGTACTTTGTGGTTATTAAAGATGTCTTAGAAAAAATTTGATAAATGAATATTTACAAGCAATTCTATGAGCATTTGGCTAGTGTCCTGATGTTTAAGGAAATTATTAACGCTACTTCCTAGCTGAAAATATGTTCAGCTCGGTATGAGGCAACCCTGAACGACATTGAGCTAGTGCCAAATGCATTATTTAATAGATTACTGCAGCCTCATTCCAATAACGTTAAATATTTGTAAGTGGCTTAAAAGTAGTTCGATACTAAATTTTAGTGTTCCTTTGAACTTTTTACTTTAGTTATTAACCTATGTTTATATAATTTTTGATGTCAAGTTTAATGATTCGTATTATACACACATGCCCTTGTTGGTTGTATTAGGAATTTTCTACATCAGAAGTTAATAATATGATTAGGGATTTTGGAACAAGCATATTATGTTTAAATATAGATACATGTTCTAGGCAATACTGCTGATCTAACGCCCTTGTCGGTATTTTCATCATCCGAAGCAAACTTATTTACTCCTCCTCGCAGTTATAATATTAAAAATAGGATACCATACACATCATCAAGTAAAGATGCTGTTAAGTAGTACTTGACGACTGACGTAACGCTTCCTGTATTTCTTAGAACCTTTCTAGAGCAACATTGAACCTGACATCTCCGTGTACGCGTATTTCCGCAACCAATACATCATTAAAGCTTCATATAAGACAAAAACGCCCAAGAGTAAAGTTCTCCATAATTATTTGTCATAAATTACTATCATAAGCCGAGTGTTAGTGCTGTTGTTAATGCAGAAATATCTCCAAACTGGCTCATTAGCCTACTGCAGCGACTGGCCGGCCGCCAGGGAATGCGCGCGTGAACTTTGTCGTGTATGGCTCAAATTACTCTGTATACGAGGAGAGGCGCGGGCGCCATCGCGCCAGTGCGGTCGCGCGCCGCCATGTTGCGGAAACACGCGGGAAAACGACTAACGTCACCTCACCAGTGCCGGGAAATTAATATGATTTGGGATTTTGAAACAAGCATAATTATTATGTTTCCACGGTGCGGCTCCGTTTGCATTTACAGTACGGCTGGTACACGAATTCAAGTCGCTCGGCGGGTTATGGAAAGGGTTAAGTTCGGCGTGTATCCGAAATGAGATGATCAGATAGATAATCAAAGTCATCGACATATTTCATCGGATTAGCGAGCATTGGCCAGCAAAGGTCCAGTGCTGGAAATAGGGAGGCCCTAATAGTATTTTCGAAGATTTGCCTTAGGCTAGGCGCGCACTGGTGACTTTTTGTCACCGTGACAGTGGTTTCATCTCCTTTACACTTTTAAAATGAGAAGAAGAGAGATATCTGTCACGGTGACAAAAAGTCACCAGTGCGCGCCTAGCCTTAGTCAGCACGCTTGGTGACAACAAAAAGTTTTATAAGTACCCAGATGACCGCTGCTGCCCGTTTCCTGAAATTCCTGTATGATATAGCCGTCCAAAACCCGAAGATTAGCTTTCAAAGCAAAACCATTAAATAATTTCCATGGCATGTAAAAATTAATATTCAAACGGCTATATCGAGCCGATTAAACATAGATAGGCTCAAAATTAGACATTCTAATGCCAAAGTCCGGTCTTGTTTACTCCGTTCAGCGATTACGTGCGGGTTGTATAATTAGGAGGTCGAATTTAAACGACAGCCGGCGGCACGCATACTAATGTGCATCGGGGACTTTCATATCGGATGACATAACGCCCCGCCCCGGATCGAGCTCGGCGACAGAGCAACATTTTTCAGATTTGATACTTCCTCGTTTTGCGGCGAAGTGGTTGAGAAAAAAAAAGGCGCTTTGAAAAGTAACATTTCGCTGTTGAGTAATTATTTTTTTATGACTATGACAAAGTAAAAGAACGAGCTGGTCATACGTGACGGAAAGCGACAGCGTCTGTCCGTAAGTTGACAGTTGTGTTGCCAAACGTTTTTTACATTATCTTACAACAGCTCATCAAAACAGACGCTCAGAAGGTTGCGGTGTGGTGGTACGTGCGATGACCGAAGAGTACCTACCTATACAAATTAAATTTATGTAGTTTCAGTCTGGTTTAGAATCTCATATACATAGTAGATCAACATAGATAGCCATAAAATGAAATGAAGGGTAGGGTCATAAAAATGGTATCTATTTGAAAAGTATGTATTATAAGTCAAAATTTTTGATTTATAGAAATTGAGTTGTACTATACATTGTTTCAGGTACGATTCAGGTTTAGTATACGACTGTTGTTTCACTCTCTTATTATAAACTAGCTGTGCTCGCGACTTCGTTCGCGTGGAATAGTTCTTTTTTCCCCGTTTTTTTTTACATTTTCCATTATTTCTTCGCTCCTAATAGTTGCGGCGTGATGTTATATAGCCTATAGCCTTCCTCGATAAATGGTCTATTCAACACAAAAAGATTTTTTCAATTTGGACCAGTAGTTACTGAGATTAGCGCGTTCAAACAAACAAACAAACAAACTCTTCAGCTTTATAATATTAGTTAAGATTAAGATTTACGCAATATTCGTACATGAAAACAACATCTCGAGTATTGCAAAAAGGTCATGGAGTAGTAAGAGTTACACATATTTGTAGATATTTAATGAAATCGCAAAAAATGAGCACCCTTCACAAAGTATATCAAGCTTTAATAGCACATTTTCGTTCTATAAAATATCCTTAATCAATTTCTGAACACATTCACGAGCCAGACCTCTGTTTACAATACAAATAAATCGAATAATACTTTAACCTTTAAGCCACAAGAAGTCTGCGCCAACGATTATATCGAAGATTTCTTAAATCGCTCACGGGGGTCGAGGGCTTTAGCACCGACAGTGGTGACCTTTTGGTGGGTGAGGGGAGGTGACGAGTTACTTTATTACAGGACGATGGCCGGCGGGTCCGCCCGGGGTCCGGACAGGTTCGCTAGTCTAGCGGTAAACTTATTAAGTGGTGAATTTCAGCTAGCACGTGGTCAATGACTGCGCGACACGTGTTTGTAGCACAATCAAACAGTATTTATTCGTTATAGCTTTTCAAAGTGTATTATATTATAGTTTTCTTTCATGCTTTTGTCAGTTTAAAACATTTAAAAGTATTCTAGACGATACAGAAAAAAAATTATAATAAGGGGCTGCGCAGACGACAGACTTTTTATGCGATAGAGTCTGAGACATTTAAAAAGAGCATCCAGGTCCCTACAGCTCTGCCGACAGAATGATCGAAGATGTGCGTTGAGTCTGTGAAATATCCGCGACAGATTGTTGCGCGTGGTGTGCGTTACTGCATGTATAATTGCATCACAGACTAAAAAGTGCGTCACGGGTAGTCTGTCGTCTGCGCTGCCCCTAAATATAATTTTTTCCCCAATTCTGTTTCAGTTGATTCACCCCTACCCCTTCTTTTAACTTTCCTCTACTCAAAGATTGTCTGGAAGAGATCGCTTACAGCGATAAGACCGCCTACATTGTACAACATGGATGTTTTATTATACCTAGCTTTTAGAATAGAACATTCTGCAAATAGGACGTGTTTTGCAGGTGACATTTTGCGAACAGGACGTTTTGCGCCTAAACCTTTAAGTCAACTGTATGGTGAGCAATAAAGAATACTCGTATCTTATACACGATTTTATCTCTTTAGTATGTTGTCACCATAGTGTCACCATATTAATAACTAGGCTGTGCTCGCGACTTCGTCCGCGTGGAATAGTTATTTTTTCCCCGTTTTTTTTTTACAGTTTCCATTATTTCTTCGCTCCTAATAGTTGCAGCGTAATGTTATATAGCCTAAAGCCTTCCTCGATAAATGGTCTATTCAACACAAAAAGAATTTTTTTAATTCGGACCAGTAGTTTCTGAGATTAGCGCGTTCAAACAAACAAACAAACAAACACACAAACAAACAAACTCTTCAGCTTTATAATAATAGTTAAGATAGGTACTTACATGTAGTATGAAAAAAAGGTTGTAAATAGTTCCGCTGTACAAACGCTTCTCTTTTCTACTACTATCTTATATCTTACTGATATTTCTCGATACGGTATTCAAAAGCTGTAAATCTTGGACGGAACTTCATACACATGGCCTAACCGGTTTACCATCCAGGCGCACTCCAGGCGATTGTTCATTGTTATCCTAATAGGTCGGTATCGCGCGGCCACTCACTCCGGCTACAGGGTAAATTGAATTATCTCGAACGCACAACGACCCCTCGATGGGATTCAAAAGTAATGCAAGTGCCGCGTTCAACCAGGGATATCGATTGGACCCTCTCTTGTTTGTTGTTACCCAGTTTTTCCTCCTACATTTTCTATGCCTTCCTACCTATCTATAGGTATATCCTCCAGATGTTTGCCTTAAGTGGCGATGAACAACCGGAGAGGCCTATTTCCAGCAGTGGACAGCATAGGCTGATGATGATAAGACCTCGTTAAGATGAGGCGCGTTCCAAGAGCGTTTTGACAGACAGGCCTGATGGATCTTAGGTAAATACTGAACAAAAATATATGTAGGTAGGTGTAAACGCTTGTTAACATACCTGTGAACATACCTTTAGGTAACTTTAACCTAAGACCTTGACAATCAAGAAATTAGACATAATACAAATAATAACAGCATTTTTAACAAAAAAAAAAGAAAAATTCCTTTCAAACACCGTTTCAAAGAAAGTTATCAATATCGGCGAGGTGGTATGTGGTAACAAACAAATAAAAAAATTCAGTCAAAATGAGAACCTCCTCCTTTTTTTTTAAGTCGGTTAAAATATGCCAAATGTCGGGTCGGTCCCCGCCCGGTATCTGCCATTGCGTTCAACTTATTACCTATTTTGACAATCAACATCACTCTTCAGGTTGTCTGGAATAGATTGCTTATAGTGATAAGACCACAAGTGTATACTTTGTCTAATTCGAAGTCAACTTTATGGTGCAATAAAGAGGTCTCTAACTACCTGCTCTGTATTTTATTGATTCAGTGTAAATACACTGGTCTGTTATTGAAAGGTCAACTTCGAGTTAAAGTTTGTTAATTAGTTTCGTTAGGTTAATTGTAACCTTACAGCGACTTTGTTATTACAACGCTACGGTACTAAGGGTTGAATAAAAGGTAAGGTAGTTTATTTGGTAGGTACTATTTCTTACTGTATAAATAGTGATTTTTGCAATCACTGCAATCAGTTGTATTGTATTTTAATAGTCTGACAACGGATAAAACTTATATGGCGACTGAAAAATCCGACACTTTAATCTGTCTTAAATCCATATCTTACTACTATAGACCTAACATTTGAAAAATATAATTCAATTTCTTTTAAAAACAAATCTATGAAGATCTTTGCAAGACTGGCGTTTCCGTGTGGCTAGTTTCATGAAAGCAAAAATTCTATTACCCCATTGACCTCAAACGTTGCGGACCAATCGAAAGGCCACACACTTCGGAATTTCACATTTCTTCTGGCACCTTCACTAGCGCGGTGATTTACTGCGAGCTTTCGGAGTTAGCAGGTCAATGCTGCTCGTCAGTGCTCTAATTCACGCTACAGCTGAATTTGGACTGTATACTGCGACGTTACCTTAACGCTGAATTGGACCATGTTTGGCCCCTTTGGGAAACGGGCGGATTGGAGCACGGGTACACATTCAGAGCTATGTGAAAGTGCATAATTCTAGACTACTACTGTGGCAAATTATACGACTTCATTGTATCTATTGTATCTGCGAATTCATGATCGGAGGGGCCAAACCTCTTCCGTACCTTTGATTCAGGAATGCGAAGAGTTTGTACCTCCTAAACTGTGCCGACTAAAAACTCCCGTGACCTAGTCAGAAATATAAACTTCAATTTATAAGAGAATTAAGAAAAGCAGGTTTTTTAGCCGTCAATAGAGGATCTCCAGCATTCTTCTGCCCTCACTGAGTTATCTTGGGAGTATATCAATGGTCTTTGACGCGTTCCTACTCTAAATCGTCCTCTTTATGATGTCTGTGAAGCACACCAACCAAAGAATTTAGTCTGTGACAATGGAGACAAAAAATAGTGAGACAGTGGCATTAACGTCACTATTATTCCAAGCCCCGTTAGTACCTACGTCACGAATAAAACAGTCCTTAGCGATTGGGAATTTATCGACGCTCACGTTGACATTTACGGCAGTATCTATTTTCATCGCTTACTAAGAAATAGAAAATCGATTGTCATTCGTTCAAGGCTAATATCGAATGTGCTTCAGCCTAGCCTAGCTAGGGACGAAGTTTAATAAAATACTACAACGGAGCAAGCTTCTCAGGCACGTTTTTTGAATTCCTCGCCAGGCGTGTGCTAATATTACAAACATTCACAATAGAGTGGAGGGCCGTGAAGCATTGTCGCTCTAACCTTGGATTGTTTGGAGTGAAAAAATACCATTGATATTAGAACGTCTGGCTCGTTAAGTAGTGACCCTGCCTGAAAACACTCATGAGTCATCAAACGATTCTTTGATAATGTTCTTGAACCGACTCTGAACAATCACACGTGTGATCGTCACATGAATGCATGGCTATAGATAAGTCTAAAACACGACTTCTAATTAAACTAGGCTTTGATCTGTAGAATCAACGAAACAAATAAACGTACAAAATAATATACACCAATCATCAAAGATCAAATTAGAACATAGTGATTAACGGCTGCTCACATTAAGAAGATAGAAAATTCAGCAACATATTTGTCTAGAATTTGGACTGGGCCACGTCATTATTTTACTACTGGTAGAAAACAGCTAGACCTACAAGACAGAGACAAGTATTGGCCTAACGATCGCTATCTTTTTAGAAAGTGGTCAATTTCAGTGTATACCGCTCGTTTAAGGAGACGCGTCACGCGTTGCATGAGACGTCAGGTTTCATGCGCAAAACCACTGCTTTTTAAGCTTTTCCATTTCTTCGTATTTTGATTATACGATCGCTTCGTTCGAACATTCGATGTTTATCAGACTGTCAGTCCTCCTTGTGGTCTCACCGCAATCCCGTTGACTGTGCCACGTCGCTCGCGCCTGCATTCCGAGCCGGGATACCGCGTGTTGTGGAAACAACAGACGGCTCCACAAACACGCACGCCCGAAACAAATATTTGTTTCATCAACAAATGTTTGCCTTAAAGACTCCAAATGGAATCGTTCGCCTTTTAAGATGTGAACCGTATCACGTTTGTAAATAATATTGTGTCTCTTTTATTAACAAAGTTGCTGAAACATGTAGTTCACACTTTTTATCTTTTTCATTTATTTACGAATTAGGACGCAAGGGACTTGATTTACAATTAAAAATAATTTTCGTATCGTGGCAGCGTTTCCTATTAAGTTGAATATTTTTGTCTCCATTATTATAATTTAGACGAATATGATTCTAAATCTTTCCAGGTCATGAAGACATAAATGAAGTAAAAGAAATTCTACGAAAAAAAGATTTATCAGTAGAAGAATTGGTAAGATATTTTTTATTTGCGAGTGCGAGTTTACCAGTCTTCATTTCCAGTGACAATGCTCATGAAAGTCTAATTCTAGTTTAGAACAATGTACGAGTTCACGTTTATACCTTCTAAGGCCACGAAAGATCCTTGGAGACAACTTGTGTGTACATTAATTATTCCGCTTGACGGATTATTCGAAACGGCTTTCTGTGGGAGAAAGTTTACAGTCGCCGAGGTACCGCGTTTCATATTCAAACTTATCGATCGTCATAAAACTTGCTCGGTTTTATTTTGGAGACTGTTCTGAGGTGTTTGCGCCGAACGTAAGCTAGGTAAGACGCGTCGTATGTGTTTTTATTGCTGTCGCTTCGGAGATACCTACTACTATTTTAGCCATTTCATCTTCTTCACCCTTTCGCAGTCCAGGACTGGATATAAGCTTCTCAGATATGCCACTTTGCTTCATCTAGTTTGCTCAATTTATCGACTCCTTAATTCGTTTACTTGAAGCCGGCACTACCATTTCAGTTTGCTAATCCAGTGATCAATGTCGACGACTTTGGTTCCTTGTCAGATCACCAGATTTCGGCTTTGATCCTGCAGAGAAACACCGACCATAGCCCTTATTCCTCCAGCTACTAGGTATTATTTGCGTAATCTACTGAGGTATTCGTGCTATTTTATCAATATATTCATTTTTTTCTTATCTTCCGAGTGCCAACTGTTCAAGCCGAAAAGTAAAATGCGTCATGTACGAGTATCTAGCTATAAAGATTTCGGTTTTGAGATATTATCTATCTTATCAATACTATCTATCGGTAGATAACGTACATTTATTTAATCGGTAATTAATGTTCCAACCTAAATTCGTGACAAAATCTTCCACTTTTAAATAGCGTCATCTATAACTTTTATCAGATAGTTAATAAATACATTACAACTTCTATCTACAGAACTAAAGTTGGCACTTCTGGATTACAATTAAATATGGACTTACTTACTGAGAATTGTGTTTGTAGCCCTTATAAATCCACCTCCACCTTTCTCTGTCCGAAGTTGCTCTTACCGCCTGATGAAATTTATTTAGGGCAGTGGTTTCTTTTCAATTCACAATAGCTATATAAATAATACACTATATTAAAACCCGGGATCGATCGAAGTGGCGAGTATTGGGAGAGGCCTATGTCCAGCAGTGGACTGATGTGTGCTGATGATGATGATATTAAAACACTATGACAATAGTTAACACTAGAACATTCTCTATGATGCGATATACTTAAATGGTCTACTAATAGATACCTACTAATATTAATCGCACATTATAAAAAGAGAAAACTTTAACATTGAGTGATCCAATGTAATGTACACCCCGACTATAGTCCAAGTAAATCATTACAAAATACCGTGACAGATAATTTAAATTTAATAGCGTGTTGTAGTACCTATAGTCTAGCAACAATTTCAATCTAATTAATCTGCTCTTAATTACATTACTACCGCAATGGGTCAGATTGGTAACGATGATGTCATGAAATTGGTGTATCATTGAATTAGGTTATTTATCGTGCATTTATGATTGTTAAAACTGATAGATTGGCGGCTTAATTACCATCATTTTTTATGAGACGCTCGTAGCGACACATTTGTTGATCACACGTATTGTTCATAAAGAAGTTAGGACTCCTATCAATCTCTCGGCAATATAGTCATAGTTCCTTTAATTTGAAAACTTCCATGTTATGGGACCTTTGCATAATATTACTTTCTCAAGATCATTATTATATTCTGAAAAAACACGCCAATTGTTCTTTTTTTTATAAAAATACATACCTACTATTATGTATTTATAATTAATTATATTGAGTTATGACTCATCATAATCCATTTTTATCATTGAAACATTATCACCATCACCCAAATTTAAATTGACAGGTGCCATCTATAGGTTAATATGATTAAGAAATTGATTGTTCAATCAATATCACATTAAAAATAATTGAGTTGTCCTTGTTTTTGGGGTACGAGCATTGCAAGAGCAGAGCATATACTTTTTCGTCACCAAATAGATATGTACGTAGTATACGTACGAAATATGTTTTATAGTTTGTTTTTATGTCATCACCAGCTATTTTATGATGATAATGATGAGATTTATTTTTGTTTGATTGAACTGGAAATGATATAACAATACATAAAATTGCTTTCTATCAAACTGAAACACAACTTTTCGTCATAAGTTCAGATTTTTTACGCCAACATGATTAATATCGTGACGATACTAACATAGCTTATAACATTCTGTGGTGTCAAAATATTAAATATTTTGACCCTTCCCTACCTTAACAAATCAATATCCTACCTATATCAGCATGAATTAATCTAACGATTATCATGTCCACATTTTCAAATAGGATGGAAGATATACCTATATTATTCAAGGTGAATACAATGTATACCATATTAAGAAGGTTGATGCTATCGAGAAGAGTGACTCGAATAAAAAGACATCACACCATATAGGGCACTTAAACGTATTAATTTCTACAACCAATTTGCATTAACAGCTAAATGTTCGAATAAGGTAGCTTGATTGGGCTTTTACCACTGAATCACTAAACACCGTTTAACTATAAACCAGCGTTGAGTCGCAACACGACAGAATATCATGAATAGGATGTGTGAATTGTGGGAGCTCAATTAAATCGATTCTTAGAATATCACATGGGTGTACCTATAAATTGTGGAAAGGAAAATCTTGTCAAAAATTATCAGAAGAGAAGGTGTTCCGTTATAGAACCTATACGTGCTAGCCTCCGTTGTCACAGTTTACCTATATATTCCTTTGCGAACATAATAATACAAGTCCTACCTATTGATGCGTCAGTAAATGTCAGAAGTCATTGCCGGTACATGTGTTATAATATCATTCCATTGACATATAATCCTTTAATCCTTTTACCGTCGAGAAATTAAACACTTTAGTTTATTGTCAGTGTGGCATAATAAAAGCATCACTAGCGTTGAAAGGGTTAAAGGAAATGTTATGACCGGCATGTGCGGTGGTAAATGATAGCTTGGTTTCTTGAGCTTCTCTTACGCTTTCCATCAGACATTATACTTTGTAACTATAAAAAAACGGTCCTAATTAGTAGAACTGCCATAAATATAGCGCCACCACAAAGAAATCTGTCACCGACGAGCAACTAAGTATAAATTCGATTGTCACCGACACCAAACTTAACTACTGCAATTTCAACGTCGATAAATCAAACACCATTAACAAATTAAACTCCAGGTCGCTCTACATAGTTCGCAACTCTCGGCTGGCGGCGCGACCTTCGGATCGGATACCGATTGCTGATTAACATCGTTACACTGACCCAATTCGTTGCGGGAACACGCCCCCCAACCTATCCGGGATTATGACGGAGTACGGACCCACGGAAGTGGATCAAGAATAGAACGTCATGTCTTTTCAAAACCATAACAATAACAACACGTCCCTTCATTATAAACGTATGAAATTCAAACGCTTTCGCAACAGCGTAAATTAGATTGCGCGTCCTGCTTAAAACAAGCGCTAATAAATACATTCAAAACGCGTATTAGATACGAACCGCTCTGAGCCTGCAGACGTCTCCTGCTAGATAAAGGCCTCCCAGAATGTAATTTAGGGGGATTTTCCTTAGTCACCACGTTTGGCAGGATAGTTGGTGACCACAGCATAGTTATATTTGTACCCAGGCAAACGCTGCTGCCCGTTTCCTGATATTCCCTTAGTCGTCTTTTACGACACCCACGAGATGAGGCGCTCCTTACAACAACCGATAGAAAATACATTCAGACGTTTCGACGTTTTACAAATCATACACTGGGCGGTTCTATCCTTGATACATTTCTGTGGACGAACCACTTCTATTACGGGAACGTTTGTAGTTATCGATACCGGAGACTATTAAGAGGCGGTAGGCCATTAAGTAAGAAACATGTCTTCGTATCTAGAGGCTTCGTAACTACTACGTACACCTAAATCCTATCGATAGTACATACTACCTATAGATTCTAATTTCGGATTCAAGTTTATTTTGTTTACGATGAGGGAACCTGTATTCAGATATTATTAAAATCATCGTGCAACGGCTGTCAGGAATCGATTCCTAATGCGACTTTTCCGAATGAATACAACTTAGGAACCTGAACGAACGGGAAAACGAATCGACGGTTCTCAAGGGCCGGCAACGCACCTGTGATTCCTCTGGTGGTGCGGTGTGTATGAGCTGAAGTGATCACTTCAGGTGAAATTCAGGCTCGTTTGCCCATTTGGTTGTCAGTTGGTGATCGCTTCATCGCAATTTGCAAGGCAATAAATAGCAAAGACCTATGGCAGCACCGATTATGATCGAATGCGAAAATCATGTAAGACTGTTACCATTGAATTCCGAAAATGGATAGGCCTGTTGCCGTAAAAAATAAATTTTGATGCCTTGTATCTTTGGTTATTTTTTGTTTAAATGAAAAATGGAAAAATACCTGTCCAATATATTCTTATAATCTAAAATACGGACTAAATAAAATGCAATTATTTTGACCCTGGAAACATTCCTATTGCTACCTGATGAAGCTAAAATAACGAAAGTAAAAGCTAACATTATTCTTTATTTTGTTTTAAACAGGATACTGTGGAGATGCGAGCAGACAAACAGATAACGTTATCGTGGGAATATGATAAAAATGTTCCGGTTGTATGACCGCGAACTGAAAATTAGCGTTCCAAGTACATTATATGAACTTAAAAAAATAGATCAATAACATATGAATAGCTCATTTAAATTGAAATAAAAAAGAAATCCGAAAAATTAATACATTAAGTAACGCATTAGTGTTGGTGCACTATAAAGTTTAATGTGTAGGTACTTGGCTCGACATAACCTTATTAAACCATAGCCGCGAGACAATAAATATGAGTATTATGTTATATCTGGTATGACAAAACTTGGTCTGGTGGCTCATTTGGAACCGAGGGTCGTGGATTCGATCCCCAACTAGGAAATAAATTAAAATGACGACCATTTGTATTTATTGTGTGTCTCGGTGTTGATAATTTGTACTACTTTATAGTGTTAAATCGGAAATTCTACAACACAAATGCGTAGGTAAATAGCTACTCACGAGTCTTTTGGGATCGGATGTGATTTCTGATATTTCATTTCGATTGGATTCGATAGGTCTATCTACAGCAATTCATCCTAAAAATTTAGTATTAGGTTCCCGCCACAGCATCCGCAGCATACTTTAGGATTTGGCAGTAATGTAGCGGGCAATGGCAGCAATAACCGTAAACACGGGATAATTGTGCCAGTGAGCGAATAACGGACTCTAGGGCAGAGCAGCGAGCTACAAAGTTGAGGTCGCAATGAGAGCGCGGAGCGGCCCGTAAAAACACTTTGTAACGCGTATGAATAATATTTGTTTAGTTTAGTGTTAATAACGCGGTTTGCTTCATATGTAGAACGCTTCAGGAAAAGCAATAAAAGACAATAATAATGTAACAATATTTTTTAAGAAAAAAAAAGCCGTTTTCAATATGATGACAATGGGACGAACTAGGAAGAACTATACCCTTTCAATCAAAAAAAGAATTACCTAAATTGGTTCACAACTCTCAGAGATATACATATGACAAAAAAAAATTGAAGTCTGTTAAAAATAAATAATAAACACCCTTCATATCAATCATAGTCAAACAAAAGTATTAGAGCCCGGCCAGACTAACGCTTTTTAATGGCCACACTGCTTGCAGTCCCCATCAAACCCAAAAACGTCCTGGAAAATACCAGTCTGGCACGCCTAACCCAAAATATTCTAAATCGTCTGATGAAAATTCCTAAATGAACTTCATCCGACTCTCGAAAGGCCTCACTAGGAATGTTTAGCCTGTGTATAAGCTTTTACTTAAAAGAACGGTACATAGGAAATGCGACCTCTGGTGACGCAACAGTCAGTCAACAGTCATTACCTACTTCCCGCTCAGGATGGAGCTCCACCCACAGGGCTGGAATCCCGTCGTCCCCTCCGTATATACGACAGAGGAGACCGGTAAATAATATTAATAGTGCCTTTAGTACCGCCACACCGCTAATATACAGTAATTAGTACATCACCACTTCCCTCTCAAGTGTTAAGTTATGAACAGATATCTTGTACATAGTACACTTTGTGTTACGCAGATCTTGGGTTGCTCTGTCACAGTAATACTATCTGTATTACCGGGACGATACGGTGATACTCGTATTATTACCGTGGCTTTGTTATACGTAAAATACAAACTTGCAATTGGAATTCTTTCATTTAAGTTATGTAAATACAAAAGAGTTATTTTTGTTAAGCACGTTTAGGTGTTTCAGAGTGTCATCATCATCATCAGCCTCTATCAGTCTACTGCTGGACAAAGGCCTCTTCCAATGTTCGCCACTTTGTTTCAGAGTGTAATGTGAATAAAAAACACTTTTACTATTATACTTTATATCCCTTATTCTCGCGTCTTCAAATAGAAGTTCGGTTTTACGAGTCATATTAAAGCCTTCCACAACAACTATCCAGAATTAGAAGTAGCCTTCGCCGGATACGGCTTCGACGACATGATTTTATCCCGTTTTACTTTTAAATCTACCGCACTACTCTTCAGTCAGTTCACTACTATACCATCCACGCCGCTAAAGACAGAGTCGGTAAATTAATACCGTACGACAGAAGCGTTTATTGCTACTCAGTAATGACTGAGGAGTACAATTGTAACACTAGAATATCAAAAGCTATTAACTGCCGATACATTTTTCCAGTGTTATTAATCAATACTGCTTTTTAAACAAGGTACACAAGGTTTACAAAAAGGTTGAAATTCCCAATACAATTATTATCCATTCAAAGGGCTCATATTCATTAATTTGTTTTTACATCAGGGATATACTCAAGAGTCGACTATGAGTTTAATTTTGCAGTTATTTGGGTCAAGTAATTATTTTCCGTACAGTAATCACTTACTGATGCGCGGTATTATACCTGGAACAAAAAGGATGAGTCATTAATTATATGCAAATTAAATGGGAATAACTGGAATACAGATACATATTACATTAAACATCAAACTATTATAATTGTAGGAACTATAAAAGAAAGTATTCCCCTTTCTTTTGGGCCTTGCAACAGGTGTGTTGAATGACTGAAACATTTTGTTGGTAAATTAAGATAGTATCTGTTATGTCTAAATATATAAAACTCAAAGGTGACTGACTGACTGACTGACTGACTGACTGACTGACATAGTGATCTATCAACGCACAGCCCAAACTACTGGACCGATTGGGTTGAAATTTGGCATACAGGTAGATGTAATGACGTAGGCGTCCGCTAAGAAAGGATTTTGATCAATTCCACCCCCAAAGGGATAAAATAGGGGATGAAAGTTAGTATAAAACTTTGTCAATTTTAAGCCGATTGGGCTAAGACTTTGCATGTGTATAGCTACTATGACGTAGGTATACGCTAAAAAAGGGGTTTGATCATTTCTACCCCCAAGGGGATAAAATAGGGGATGAAAGTTTGTAAAAACTTTGTCAATTTTAAACCGATTGGGCGAAGAATTTGCATGTATAAAGCTACTATGACGTAGGCATCCGCTAAAAAAGGGTTTTAATCATTTCAACCCCCGAGGGGATAAAATAGGTGATAAAAAGTTTGTATAAAACTTTGTCAATTTTAAGCCGATTGGGCTAAGACTTGGCATGTACTTATAAAGCTACGACGTGCTATTACGTTTAAGCATCCGCTTAAAAGAATTTTGATCATTTCGAGCCCCAAGGGGATAAAATAGGGGATGAAAGTTTGTACGAAACTTTGTCAATTTTAAACCGTTCGGGCTGAGACTTTGCATTCACAAAGCTATACCTTTTTTTTAGGTTTTGATAAGTTCCACTCCGAAAGGGATAAAATTTCAAAATTTTAAATCAACCCTTTATGTCACAAAGCTATACAATGACGTGGTAAATATTGCCAAGAAAGGGTTTTGATAAATTCCACTCCGAAAGGGATAAAATTTTAAATCGACCCTTTATGTGATAAAATAGGAAAAGAAAGGCCGAGAAATAAAATAGCCCAAAACTACTAATTCCTCTCAATAAATGGTGTTACCGGTCAAATTAAATCTAAATCTATATATATAAAAGGAGAAACTGACTGACTGACTGACTGACTGACTGACTGACTGACATATCAACGCACAGCCCAAACGGCTAAACGTAGGCACTTGAAATTTGGAAGGGACGTAGCTTAGGTACCGTAGGGGTGCACTAAGAAAGGAATTCCCGAAATTCCCACGGGAACGGGAATTAGCGGGAAAATCCTTTTGTATGAAAAATCTAAACCGCTTAAGTTAGACGCTTGAAATTTGGCATGCAGGTACCTTAGTAAATATAAAGTTTAGTTATGGCTGTATTTTGAGAAATTCCCACGGGAACGGGAGTTAGCGGGAAAAAACTTTTGTATGTATAAATTTAAACACGCGGACGAAGTCGCGGGCAAAAGCTAGTATACTTATAAAAGGAGAAAAGAAACTCACTGACTGACATATCAACGCACAGCCTAAACGGCTAAACTTAGGCACTTGAAATTTAGAAGGGATGTAGCTTAGGTACCGTAGAGGTGCACTAAGAAAGGAATTCCCGAAATTCCCACGGGAATGAGAATAGGGAAATGCATGAGAAATAGTTACATGTGTTAATCGTAAAATAGATAAAAATATACTATGTACAGTGAAAACAAAATCAAAATTGGCTGAAAAATGGGCGAGATAGAGTCGTTGAAAATTAATATATCCGTCTCTCTCACGAAAACAGATTTTTCTATGGAGTTTGTATGGCGCACACGGTACGTGACGTCATCCGCCACGTCGGACTCTCTGTCTAAGCAATAATTTTTACGCTTTATAACACGCTTAATAGAAAAGATAGTTTAAAAATTCTACGATCTACGAAAAGATAAAAGATGAGATCTTTGATCTTTTAAATTTATAAAAAAAGTCATCCATATTCCCTATTAGCGGGAAAATCTTGAAATTAGGCTTTCAGGCAGGATATTGCAAACTTCCCACGAGATCAGGAGTTAGCGGGAAAACCTTTTGTATGAAAAATTTAAATCGCGTTAAGATAGATGATTGAAATTTGGCATGCAAGGTACCTTAATGAACGTAAAGATTACTTGCAACGCGATATTGCAAAATTCCAACGGGACCGGGAGTTATTGGGAAAAAACTTTTGAATGTAAATATCTAAACACGCGGACGAAGTCGCGGGCAAAAGCTAGTTTATGAATATAAGCAGACAATAGTGACCTTTCACTAATATAATACCTCTTACTAACTCAAATAGAGTTCAGTGTTGCAGTTGGCCAGCATATTTAATATTATATTTATTATGAGGGTCACCAAAATCCAAGCAAATAAAATGAAATTAAGATAATTATCTTAATAAATACATGGTAAATGCCCGAAATTAAATTAGTAAGCGCACTTTCTTTTAATTAATAACGTTTGTCGCTTCTTGAAACACCGCTATTTTTCCTGCACCAATGACTGTCCGAAAAGCACAACAGCAACAGCGGTATAAGCGTAGCAAAGTGGAATATGCCCCGCCATATCTCGTTGTGCCCAAGTGAGAATTAGAGGATATAACGACAAATAAAAACTAGAATAAAAAACATTTCTTATCTGCCCAACTTTTCATGATGTGCCCAATGTAAAGTCAATACTAAATCAACAAATGGCAACTATTCTCGCCTAACCTTCGTAGGCCTATCTTGATCGGCCTTGATTGAATTAAACAATTGGCCCTCGACATATAGACTGCTACTCTAGTTCAGGTCTAACACCATTTACAATTAACTTAAAACTAAGTATAATAGACATTTGTTGTATAATTAGGTGTTATTATCGCTTTATGCGTGGCGAAGCATGTGTCAGCGTTCTGAGAATGATTTAAATTACTCCGTAACCATGGCGATGTTGTATCAACGAAAATTTGGCGGATTATTGTCCAAGCGTGTATGTGCGTACAATAAGGTCGGTTGGCGGACCAGCGACACAGCCGTTTGGCCCACAGCCAACGTTAATAATGGTCAGTTTCGCCAAAATGGAGTTTACACGGCTCGATGTTTGGCCAAAATAACAAAAACACATAAACATCAGGAAGCCGAACTAACCGTTCGATGTAGGACATCGACTTGCGCTGATACATTGTTGCTTGAGAGTCAATAGCCAATAAACGGACGATTTATGTTTGATTATTGTTTACACCCAACTGAAAGTAAATGAAATTCACGGATACGTTCTATTTTGTCGTTAGAATGTATAAAGAATAACGCATTGAATGATATACCAACGAGTATACCACTCGTATAAATGAATAGTTAGTGAAAAATAATCAGCTCGGGAAATTACTTTTCATTGTCCTTTGCCATTGTTTGAACCTGATATGAGCTTCACCTGTTACCAAGCCTAAAAACATTCCTGTATTGACACTGAAACGTATCTCCCATAATAGCTTAATTATTCATGTCGCCTGGAAGTTTCTTCATAAATTAGTTTTTGTCAGCATAACTTTTCCACTGAGAACGACATTCCGACACTATTGTAGGACTCACCCACAGGTTGGTCAGGCGGTAAGGTGACGAATTAGACACCGGAATCAGAAATTAACAGTAATATAATTGCGATATAAACTTTACAATGGTTCCTCAACTTATTAATACACTTAGATCACCTTTTTTGGCGCGCGCACACTTCTACTCTTGTTTTGACACATACTGTCAAAACCAAATATCAGTGTTGCCATACATTTTTACTTAAAGATTAAACATTTTCTTCTATTTTTAAAGAATGTTATTATAAAATTGAAATAGATACATTTATGTAATAATATTTAGATTATAATCGCTAACAGACGGCCGTCCTGGTAGTGGAATGTCCCTATTCCAGTCCGGCCATTCGGTTGTTGTGTGTCTCTATACAATCGCAATACACTTAAATCATATTATTTTCATATACATAAAGTGACAAAATTAATATGTTTTTGTCTAGGAACTACTGTTACTATTAATACCTGATGTTTCGTTGAGCTTTAATTAATTACTTAGAGTAGTTACATTGTAATGTACATGACATTAATAACCCGATTTGTTATTGTTCCTGTGACTCTTCATTTTCTTTCCCGGGAGTCCTGTAAACCAAATAAATCATATAAGTTTTCCTATTTATGTTACACTGCTAAGTACAGTGATCACTACATCCGTAGCATGGTTCACTGGTAATTGTAGAGATCACTACATCCGATTTCTCTGGTAGGTAGGGGATCACTACATACGTAGCATGTTTCCCTGATAAGTACAGTGATCACTACATTCGTAGCATGTTTCACTGGTAGGTATAGAGATCACTACATCCGTAGCATGTTTCTCTGGTAAGTACGGGATCGCTACATCCGTAGCATGTTTCCCTGATAAGTACAGTGATCACTACATCCATAGCATGTTTCACTGGTAAGTATAGAGATCACTACATCCGTAGCATGTTTCTCTGGTAAGTACGGGATCACTACATCCGTAGCATGTTTCCCTGGTAAGTAATAGAGATCACTACATCCGTAGCATGTTTCTCTGGTTAGTACGGGATCACTACATCCGTAGCATGTTTCCTTGGTAAGTACAGTGATCACTACATTCGTAGCATGTTTCACTGGTAAGTACATTCGTATTGTTCTTCTGACTTCATTATCTTTCTCGTGAGTTCTGTAAACCAAATAAAGCATATCGCTTTCCTATTTATGTTACACCGGTAAATATAGAGATCACTACATTCGTAGCATGTTTCCCTGGTAAGTACAGTGATCACTACATTAGTAGCATGTTTCACTGGTAAGTACAGTGATCACTACATTAGTAGCATGTTTCACTGGTAAGTACAGTGATCACTACATTCGTAGCATGTTTCACTGGTAAGTCCATTCGTATTGTTCTTCTGACTTCATTTTCTTTCTGGTGAGTTCTGTAAACCAAATAAAGCGTATACCTTTCCTATTTATGTTACACTGGTAAATATAGAGATCACTACATTCGTAGCATGTTTCCCTGGTAAGTATAGAGATCACTACATTCGTAGCATGTTTCCCTGGTAAGTACAGTGATCACTACATTCGTAGCATGTTTCACTGGGAAGTATAGAGATCACTACATCCGTAGCATGTTTCCCTGGTAAGTACAGTGATCACTACATTCGTAGCATGTTTCACTAGTAAATACAGAGATCACTACATTCGTAGCATATTTCCCTGGTTAGTACAGTGATCACTACATTCGTAGCATGTTTCACTGGTAAATATAGAGATCACTACATTCGTAGCATATTTCCCTGGTTAGTACAGTGATCACTACATTCGTAGCATGTTTCACTGGTAAATATAGAGATCACTACATTCGTAGCATATTTCCCTGGTTAGTACAGTGATCACTACATTCGTAGCATGTTTCACTGGTAAATATAGAGATCACTACATTCGTAGCATATTTCCCTGGTTAGTACAGTGATCACTACATTCGTAGCATGTCTCACTGGTAAATATAGAGATCACTACATTCGTAGCATATTTCCCTGGTTAGTACAGTGATCACTACATTCGTAGCATGTTTCACTGGTAAGTACCTATAGAGATCACTACATTCGTAGCATATTTCCCTGGTAAGTACAGTGATCACTACATTCGTAGCATGTTTCACTGATAAATATAAAAATCACTATTTAATATGGCTTTACTAGTTTTGGCTCTGAATCCGGTAACTAGACGGACTGCAGCCAGTCTGAATTAGTAGTAGATATAATCGTATAACTGGAGAAACCTATGTCCAGCAGTGGACTGCAATAGGCTGATGATGATAATGACTATAATGTTCATCATTTCATAAGTGTCAACGTCATCAATGTCATCATCTTGATTAGTATTAGGGATAGGATTTCTACTGAAAGCATCCACGTGCTGCATATCTCCACATGGGCAGTACTCGATACACAAAACAGTACTACTCCTGGAGTGAAAGCCACCACCTCATACGGGGAGTTAAGTCTAGGTTGTTAATGTTTTCTCAAAACTCGTGAGTGAACACTTTAATTGGATCCGCTATGAAATATGTCCAAGATTTATTCAACGACAAAACGATGGGAAAAGTAAATCGTCCATTTATTGGTGTAGCAAATCAAATCAAAAATCTTCATATGTGGAGTGGTGTGGACCACACATGCTTGAGCCAAGTACTTATAAATCGTCAACACTAAATACATTAAATCAAAAAAGATTAAACTACCACCGTATTTGGAATGCAGCTTCCATCAAGAAGAACCGGCAAGAAACTCGACAGTTACTCTCTTTATATAAACATTCTACAATGTTTGAAAGCTAATACCAGTCCTTACCAAGAGCTTTATTAATCATAATAACATAATGTTGGAATACCGCGGAGCATTGAGCAGGTCGAATGCCATACGTGCGTATCCTTAATGCCCATCAGACGTTACTGTGATGCATCGGGACCTCTCGGCCATCGAAATTAGCTAATACCTTGATTTTAGGTCAGAGCTAGTAAAATAAACCAAGGCCGCTTAACTGATAAATGTAGTATATTTAGCATATTAGTTTATTAATTATAAATTAGGTATTATCTTTTACAGTGTTTCTTTTTACACTCACCGCTCTCACATTTGCTCTCTGCATGATCCAAAGGTTAACTGGTAGAGAATGTTCCTAGCATTAAGTTCGCCTTTTGTACCATTTTGTGCAATAAAGTTTAAATAAACAAATCTATAACTGGTATGAGATGAATTTGTTCAGTTTTACTTAAAGCAAGTTACATAGGCAGTGCTCTCCATTTTTTTTATTTACCAATAATTTATATATATATATTATTATTCATGTATTGTACTATTATTGCTATTTATTTATGTTTACGTTTATTTTATAAAATCTGAATTAGTTGATAGCTCACCTCACTCTTTCCCCTAACTATACTTTAAAGTCACCTTAAGGTTGTCTGGAAAAGGCCGCTCACAGCGACAAAGCCGCCTACATTGTTCAACAAGTGTCTACTATACCTAGTTTTAGTTCACCTGTTTGGTGCGCAATCAAGACTATATATCTATCTATAGGGACAGCATAAGAGGAGTTTGACCCTTGAATTATATTAATATGTAACAGCTTATTTATTATATCGCGTACAATTATCCTCTCGCTGAATGGTAATCGATAAAGCGGATTCCGGAATACTATCTTGGAGTTGGATGTGTATTTCAGATAAATTATAGTTCGGTCGTCCAAAGAATGCGGTCGTCATGACTCATAACATTATACATATGTAGGTATTATGTACAAATAGTACATAACATTGATAATATTGAGTAATATTATTTATTCCATTCGTTCTGCATATTTTATGTATTTAAGACAATACATTTTTCGTTATTTTAACAGTAATCTATTTAATTTTGAAAACACAAAATGTAAATATAATTTTTAATTAATACATGTATTGAATTTTGTATGTAATTTCTGAATGTATAGAATGAAAAAAGAATAGACAATTTACGTGGTCGATTAACTTTACAATTTGCCTCTGACATGACATCAGTTATATGATGTGGTGGAAAATGTAGTCTTCTATATTTCTTTTATATATAAATAGTGCATTATAAATCTTTGTTTTTCAAGTAGGGCATTATATAACTATACCTATTTTTGATTACATTAAGATTAAGGATATTCTATTACAAAAGTAATATTCGATTCAATTGCCTCGTTATTGTGTCACTGCACCAAAAAAAAAGACTTGTAGTAAAGTATTGTAAGTATTATTTGTATGTTTGATAATTGTTTAATATATAGATTTCGCCCAGAATTACCACGCTTATTGTAAGTTGGTATAATTACTCAATTATTCGAGCCTTCAGTCGTTAATAAAGTAAATTACAGTTATTTGAAATTCTGTCGTAAATTTAAAGTAAGCCAGTTCGTAGTTGTATCGCCCGTTTGAAGACGACCGGTCTGAGACGCACTCTACCAGCGGCCAGACCATTGTCGTACCTGATTCATGTAAATTTAACACAAAATAGTCACAAAATTTATTAACCAGTACCTCTTAGGGTTCTTGTTTCTGTTTTCTTTTTTTCCGTTACTGGCTGTACCTAAGTTCAACGTGTCTAAAGTTGTTTGTTCATTTGAATCGGTCGGGTTGTGGTAGCATTAAATCGGTCTATAGAGGTATTAAGCATACTTTAGTCAGAAGTTTATCTTTTGCAAACAATACGTCACTACTGGTATAGCGCACATACATACATATAAAGTACAATCCTGGTAACGTCATAATTTCTTCACGGTACTCACACTAATGCAATTTCGCTATACAGTATATTTAAAATAAATGTTTTTAATTCAAAATGCGACTTTAGTTTAAGCGTAGACTAGAGTTAAGTTTCCGTAAGATGAATGCGTTGTAGATAAATAATTACATTTGTATTCGTCGCGTTACTGCAAGTATTCATTAAGTGACCAAAACGAAATGTTGATTAATCAATAATGAACTTTTCGCTTTTATTAAACTTATGCTTGTAGTAATGTAATGTATAATATTATTATTATTGAAATAAATAAGAATTACACTTTTAGCATAAAATGTATAATAATTATGATTTATTTATGAATTAATGACTGTTTGCCATTTATTACTTATTTTCACTTAACAATTTCTGAACTAAGATTTCAGAATTTATGTTACTTTATTATCATCATTTGTTATGGCATAAAATCTAAATAGGTACTGTTTTTTTTTTTTTAAATTAATGTAAATTATTTTTTTAATAGTCATGAAAATAACTACCTACATTTGAAAAAAAATTACGCTGAAGGTTAAATTACAAAAGAAAGATCACACTGTATTTATAAACAGTAGCAAATCCGTCCCCTTCACACTCATATGCCAGACCGCGCGTATGAAGGACCAGGAGACTTTTCATGACAGATGTCACGCTGTGCGCTTATTCACAGATACTACCCAAGCGCAATGTGTAAATGTGTTGAACGCGCCAACTTTTAATAACTGACCAGTAGCTCTGAGACATTTTGTCTTATTAGAGTATCTGTACTCAAAATTCATTTGGCACTACAGAGTTAGCACTGATAAGGTCAGCCCTCAAGTCAACTTGAACTTTCCCGGTAGACTTCAGAATGCCAGAGGTAAAACCTTTTACAAGGGGTAGACTTTCGCGACTAATAGTCAAGTTTAAATCTTCTGCAACACTGTCTTTGAAAGCTGTACACTGACTTCGCAAAATCGGTAAAAGCTGTTTTCTACTCTCTGTGGATAAAGCCTGTCAGCAGTATCTCTCAGGTAGGCGTCCTGGCCAATTGCATTAGCTGCACTTTTGTAATTCTATCCAACATTTGGGAGCAATAATATGATCTGGTTATGAGGAATGAAAACATACTTGAAAACATAACACATTGTTTTTATACTCTTTGATAATGTTAGTGTAACTGCTCTTTGAGGTATACTAAACTTTCTGGGATCTTTTAATACTTTTAAAAGTAATGATGTAACAACAATATTTCAATAATTTATCTGGTGATTTAAAATTAGGTCCTTGCACATTGAATGTTATATTGTAGTCAGACATTGTGTGCAAGTGTTTCAAACTGCAAGGTATTTAGTTAGGTATGCCCAAGGACAGAAAGGAAGGAAATATATAATAATTCATTGTTATCAAGTAGGTACAACAGAAAACAATCATAAACAGATTGCATAACCATGGTGATTCATCATATATCCCCCAAAGGTTACTTTCCTAATGATCCTTTCGATTAATTGCCACAGTGACACTGACATATTATTCCAAGTATTTAACCTGACTTCATGCAAGGCAAGTGTATAGTCTAATTTCTTAGCCAACATGCACATCAAGTTGTAGCTATATATTAAATAGTAGTTACAGAGATTATATCACTTGCATGATTTGTAATAAGTAGAGGAACATATTCTAATGTCAGATCATAATCTAATTAATATTGGCATTCCATGCCTATATCATGTCTAATCTACAATGTGGTATTATATTAAGGCTTAAGGGCCGCTTGTGGTATCTCTGATCAGACGGTGTCATGTAAACCCCTCTTTAGGGACTTAAAAATCTTGACTCACATGTTTATACATATTTGAAATGGCTCTGTTTGTTCAGTGAAATATAAAGTTATTCTTGCTTAATCAATCCTGTGATTGAGAGTTTATTGTACACCTTCATGAGGTATATCATGGCTGAACTAACTATGACTGTAACAGATTTTAATGTACCTGCCTATGATAATGCAAGAAATAATTTTGAGTCTGAATTTGAATAAAATATCCATAAATAATAACTTAACATCACCCATAAATTAATATTATCACAATTATTTTAATGTTGACACAATTTCATGTCTTAAGATAATTTTCCATGTTCTATTATGATAACCTAGTAAGTAGGTGTCTAATAATAATTAAAATAACCCAAGACACACCACTCCGGGCCACAAATCAACATCCAATCCCAAACCAAGCCGAAGCACCATGGGCACCAGGCAACCGATAAACTCACTTAGATACTCTTCCTTTAGATAGATATAATAGTGCATAATTATATATAGTAAACATCCAAACTGACACAAACAGACACACTTGTGAACACTAATACTGTATGGGAATTGAACCCACGACCCCCGGCTCAGAAGGCAGGGGCCACCACCAAATGAGCCATCGGGCCAGTCTTAAGTCTATGTATTCCGTTGAATATTTTCATTTTACAGATTTGAAAACTAAGTTCCAAAGTTGTACGTATTTATTGTATGTACATATTTTGTCAATTTATCATAGTTAAATTTGACAACATCCATTGATAATTTTCAAAATCTAATATTTTCCAGTCGGTTGATACTTTCAGATTGGTGTAACACCATGATAGGTATATATTTTTTTAATTACATTTTATTACATGGCCAGCTATAACAGGACCATTTTTTCTCCTTTAATGGCTGTATGATTTAACTACTTATTGGGAAATAATTTGCAAGTTGGTGTGCTCATAATAGAATTTCATAAAATCAGTTCAATACATACATAGATGACAAATGTATACAGTTGGCAAACCTATATAAATGTACCCATCCTTACTTAGCTTTGGGTATTTCAGATAAAAACAACAATGGATCACACCATTGGCAAGTTAGGCATCCCTAACATTTAAAATTTAATATGGCCTAGGTTCACTGGGGCAGTGCAGCCTCCCAACAGTGAAAGAATCTTTCAAATTGGTTATGTAGATGCAAAAAAAACAATGAAATGTTTCCTCTCTATACTCTGACCAATATTAGTAATTAGTAATAAAGTAAAATAAACAATATTCAGATGCTTAGAACCCAGTAATGCTTATGTTGTTTATCAGTATGGACTTGTAGGTAAAAGTAACATAATGTAGGTGATATGTAGCTAGTAACCACGGTATGTAACCGTTCCATTTTCTTTGTATTTGGTACCTAGTTGTTGTAAAGTACCTTCTGTATTCAATATACTGTGAAACTGGGTGAATAAAATACGTTGATCAGAGTTCCATTCAAAAGACAAAAACATACCTGAGAATGCGGGCGGTTTGCTTGTCCGATCCCACTTCTGATATGTAGGACTCACCCACAGGTTGGTCAGGCGGTAAGGTGACGAATTAGACACCGGAATCAGAAATTAACAGTAATATAATTGCGATATAAACTTTACAATGGTTCCTCAACTTATTAATACACTTAGATCACCTTTTTTGGCGCGCGCACACTTCTACTCTTGTTTTGACACATACTGTCAAAACCAAATATCAGTGTTGCCATACATTTTTACTTAAAGATTAAACATTTTCTTCTATTTTTAAAGAATGTTATTATAAAATTGAAATAGATACATTTATGTAATAATATTTAGATTATAATCGCTAACACTATTGTCTATTTTGTGTCCGAGTATTATGACAATGGACAGAATATTTACGTTCTTTGTCGTTTTATTAATCAAGTAAAGTAATACCGGGCATTATGTTCTGACGTTTCAACAATTCGGCCGATGTAAACCCCGCCAAGGTTATTCCGCTAGTCTATTAAATAGCGCCATCTCTCAAAGTTATGCTCGTAATTAAATAAATTACGCCGGTGTCAAGTAACACTTTTGTTGGGTTATTACGGGACCTTGTTTGTTGTTCGGAACAATTAATGAGGAAGGATTTGTTTCGTCCGAAAAATGTACATCATAAAAATTACACACATTTTTCTTGAATGTCCCAAAAATTAGCCTACACGTCCAAAAGAAATACTGCTTGTGTTAAATTAGCAGTGCTGTAAAATAACACAGGGTTTTAGGACATAAAATACAAAATGACATTAGGATGTACGTTCGCGTTTTACAATATAAGTTGAAGCATTGCAAGTAGAAATCTTTGAAGAATGAAAAACTTTACTATTACGCTTAATATAGGAATATGTATGACACTAAATGTAATGCAGTTCTAGAAAAAAGTTAAAAGGTACTATAAGGCCCGTATCCAGTGCCCGTATATTGACCCTTGGTATGTCTAAGGAATATGTCATGTACTGTGGTTAGTTATAAGAGAGCGTCAAAGTTGTTGAGCGAAAGATCAAATACCTAACACTCAAATTCAAGAAATGTTAAGGGTAGGCCGCGTCCTATGCTAGCGGATGTTCAATGTAGAAGTCTCTTCAACACTCTCATAAACTTAAGATTACAAAACAAGAACTACGTGTAACATGACAATAAGAAACTAATTTTAAACGAAACTAATAATAGTACGAGGCAAGAATAACCCACTCCGCTCATAAGTCGAGGATACACTGCAAGTTAATATGAGCTTAGGGTGACTAGGCTCCATTTCCGATTTTAGGACAACTGTAATGGAGGTAAATACATGCTGTTCTCTTTAATGAAAACAACTCAATTTATTTTACACAACTAGATTTGACTTCGAAAATAATGATCTTATTATGGTAATGATAAATTATGTATTATCTTGATTTATACATTGCTTTTAGGTAATCTCGGTCCCGTGAAGAAAAATTCGCGCTTCATATACGGGTCAATCCGCGAAATGTGGGATATCTGGTCACCCTACACGAGCGCCTCTAAGTAACACACGTATGAGTATACTGCTCAGAGTAAGTTCGCACCAAGTTTGCACGTGAACAGAATACTGACGCCCAAGTATTAAGTTGATATTAAGTAGAGTGGTTATTATTTTTGAGCCGTGGATGTTAATTGCCATCGCAGCTGTAACTGTTAAGATTTTATACGAAACTAGCAAACCCGGCGAACTCCGTTTCGCCACCAGATGGCTGTAAAATTTTTTTTCCTTAATTTTCTTTGCTATAAACCTCACGGAGCCCGAGACCTTTCTAACGAATGCAACACCGTGGAAATCGGTTCGTGCGTTCTGGAGTTACAGCGTCAGGGAGGAAAACCCGACTTATTTTTATATAGTAGATTATACTGGAGTATACACCATCATCATCAGCCTATCGCAGTCCACAGCTGGACATAGGCCTCTCCAGTTGTTCGCCACTTTCGTCAAACATCTAGAGCCTTAACCCATAATCGCTAGCCTGGCTACCAACAATATTGCAATTAGGACTTACTTACATGTACAGAAAGATTCTCCAGAGTCCAGACCCAAGCAAAAAGCCTTTAAAACGCATTTATTCGAAGTAGAGTTGAAAATCATCTAAATTTACTTTATTGATTTTCGAACCATTGAAAGCTTAAATAGGAAGTTTAACGTACACCTCCTACAAAAGATCGGCCAGAATAAATCTGTCTGGTACCCGAAGAAAAATAAGTCCGAGGGTTGGGTTCCAATCAATATAGGAAGTGGCAGTGGGCAGCTCTTCATTGTACGTATTACGGATCCAATGGTTGCGTGTAAAGTGTCATTAATATCGTTTTAATATCTTCCAAGTTAATATGAGCGTAACTTACATACACAGCCCGAGTAAGTTGGATCTAAGTTTGTACGTGAACAGAATACCTACCCTACCTACTGTGTAGTCGCGACAGCATAATAGTACTTATGATAAGTTTATTTAGGTAAATTCGAATAGGTTTATTAAAAAAACCGGCCAAGTGCGAGTTGGGCTCGCGCACGTAGGGTTCCGTACCACTGATTGAATGAAAAAAAATAGGTAATTTGATTTATGACGTTTAAAACAAAACTACTGTCTAGATTTCATTCAAACCAATTTTCGTTAGTAGTTTTCATAGTAATTCACATCATATATTTTTTTCAGTTTTATCATGCCCATATTTTAGAAGTTACGGGGGAGAACACACACATTTTACCACTTTGGAAGAGTCTCTCGCGCAAACTATTCAGTTTAGAAAAAAATTATGTTAGGAACCTCAACATCATTTTAAAATACTATCCATAGATACAGGTTACCACCACACGTATAGGTTTGATGAAAAAAAATGTTTGAGTTTCAGTTCTATGTATGGGGAACCCCAAAAGTTTTGGATTTTTTTCTGATTTTAAAATCATAATGCGGTTAACAGAATACATTTACGCACCAAATTTCAATAATGTAGCTCTTATAGTTTCGGAATAAACTGGCTGTGACTTACGGACAGACAGACAGACATGACGAATCTATAAGGGTCCCGTTTTTGCCATTTGGCTATGGAACCCTAAAAACGGATGCAAATTGTAGACTTTTCCCTTAGATACTTGAATCCAAGAAGTAAAACATAGGAGACTACGTAATAATAGTAGAGTCGTTATTATTACGTAGGTACGAAAAAAAAATATCTTTTTACATTTACAACTGACTGACGATTAAAATGTATAAGACAACTTTTTAAGGTTTTAGGTTTATTTAATAAACTTGGAAAACACGACCTTTTAGATATTATTTACATAACGTAGGCGTATTTCATAAGAATGGCCGTTTCAATTCCCCCGAAGGAATAAAAAAACATCAAAGTTGAAGCTTTCGCTCGTAATCAAATATTGTTTTACAAAAAAACTAGGACGACTCTTATAACCAATAAACAAAAAAGTCGAACGTAACTCAATTTTACTGCCGGCCCACGCCAATAGTAAAACAATAACTTTATTAACCGACTTGTTTTTACTCCGTTACACCTACCCTTCGGTGACGTCAGAGCCGACACAGTGGCCCGCAGACCGCCATTTGTGGGCAGCCAATTGGGCCAAGGATCCCCCCTTCCCCCTTAATTATTATCACTGTCCGAGGCAATTACGGGGCTTCCGTGAGGAAAAACGCGAAATTGCCCCACACTATGTGTAATCCGAACGTTAGTTGCATTGCGCCATACATTACCCATAAGTACCTGCGAGTATGTGGATATTATTATGTAAAATAGAAACCTCTTTTAATGCTACACATTTGTTTGGAAAACCGCAAGCAATGGGTACTCCCATTGCTTGCGGTTTTCCAAACAAATCATATCAGCCAAATGGTATCAGCCAAATTTCAAAGAAAAAAAATTAGGTTTTCAAAATGCATACGTAATACGATGGTATTCCCACAATCTGAACGGTTTTTCCAGACTTTATTGAAAGATCTTAAAGACTGGTTCCGTATTATATTATGGTAATGTGGTTCTTATATCGGTTTTTGATGGAATTAAACAATATAAGTTATCCTATGTTTGAATTTTTAGACCGTTATTCTGCAAGCCATAGCCAAATGAATGAAAATCGGGTTCCTACACAATTCTATTCTATCCTAGTTTCATAAAATATTTAAAATGTACGTACACTCCACTGACTCATTAACAAAACCATTATTGCTGTTGAGTATTCATTGCGCCGCTAATTTGAAGGATACGAGAGCTCCAAGAGTTTACGCCGCGGTACCGCAAACTAAAACTCGACATTTGTAAAGTAGGTATAAATACCCTATACGCTGATGATGATGACGTCACTCACTATCGTTTCTTTATAAGAAGAGCATTCAGTGTGACCTCGCTCCACCTGATGGTAAGCGGTCGTGAGGTCCAAAAGTTAGGTCGACAGGCATAATAGAACAAACCCACCGCGTCTATCGCCCTCACCCTGACTTCTCCCGTTACCAGGTTATCTAAGTCAAGCGTATTGCTCTCGTGAATTCTGCAAGTCACAATTTGGCATCACACAAATGCAATAAAATAACATATTGGCGGACGCCGACGTCAGACCAGACGTGCTCGAGTGCTGCACTGCGGACAGCGGAGATATTCTGAGAAAGCGCTTTACAGCGCTGCTGACTGCTTCGTGTAAGAGGACGCCCCAGCTACATCGATTACTGAGGAAGAATAAAATCACGTAAGTAATTGCATCGTTTGCTCGTAGTGACTCATTTTGCGACTTTCGCTTGCAGTGGGAAATCGCCTTTCAGCTCTTCCTACGATGGTTATCGTACCAGAGATGGTGATATTTTGCCATAAGAAGTGTAAAAAAAATTACATACAGACGTCCCTACTAACTTTCCCTTCGGTCTATTATTATCAATTGTAATGTAAATGTGAACGCCTACAATTAATGTTCCTAATAATTTCATGTAGATGTCAATTTGATGAACGTTTAGATTTTTAGGCTTTCGCTAATACAGTTTGTTAGCGCAAATAAAAACAGATCGCAAAAAATCGGTCATGCAAAAATAAGCGTTAATATTATTTAAGTTATTTACTGTACCACGTACTCGTAGTACTACACCGTTACGCTTAAATGACCCAGTTGCCATAACAATGGAAAGATTTACAAAAAAACAACTACTGTCAATTGCCATGACGGCCCGGAAGATTCATGGCTCTCTGGAAAGCTATATTGATTGTAATGGATATGACAAGCCACAGTGCGGCTTACGGATCACATCTACTGCGACGCTGCAATACTGCATTATTATTTATTGTAGCTGGACAGTTTCATAAGCGTATTCAAGTAACAAGCTAAAGCGGTTTAATATCGGACGAATATGCCCGCAAAATAATACATTTGTGGAAGATTTATACTTATTAATTAATATAGTACCAGCAATAAACGTAGAGTTAGGTGGTTAGGTTACTTGACATGAATGAAGTATATAAATATTTAGTTTATCAGTTGGTTAGTACGAGTATAGTGTAGAACAAATTTCGGCTTAGTTTGGGATTAAATCGCGCTGTGTAGCCCAGTGGGGCATCTCTCGACTTATTTATTTATTTATTTGTTCCAGCGTTTTTTGTAATTTCGATCACTTCGATAAACGTGGGGGTTATTCTATTTCTGTGCGTCTGATCTGATTTCAAACTAAACTTTTCCCACATACTATGAGTATAGAGTTCCAGATGATGATATAATAAAACATAAGTTTACGGTATCAAATGAGTTCCCACCTACAAGACAAGGTTGTCGCCAAACTTTGTACGCTGTACTCGCCGATACCTCACAACTTATTACAGACGTTAGCTAGTTTTATTGGTGCATCGCCTTTGAAATATGGAGACAAATGGGCCGGGAGCGTGACCGGAATTTTCGTTCGAGGTAACACTATAAGAAATTCTTTTGTTCTGCGTTATGAAGACACTCCGACCAGATGCTTTTTAATCTATCATATTTCATGCTCGATTCCCTCGAGCCTCTTCAACAAGTCAGAAGGAATACTTTTAGACTGGAATCGCTTTTCCATAGGAAATTGAAATTATTTCTGTATTGAGATGGTTTTCGCAAGTGACAATCAGTTTTTATAGGGATTTTAAACGATGTTTAAAAATATAGCTTAGTAGTATTTTCCAGTATCGAGGAAACGCCTATGCATCGCTAATTTCTCCAGGAAATAGATGTTTCTCAGGACCTACGACACTACCTCATAGTTGAACGTAAGGGTTACCTCATAGTGTTATTATTGCCTGGCACTACCTCATAGTGTTATTATTTCCTGCACTCCACCATCTTAAGGCAGGGTGCTGCTCTTCCGTTTCTCAGGGCGGTGTGGGTCGCCCACATAACCCATCACAAAAACAGGGTCTTCACCGCCTAAAAAACATGTAGCTTAACAACAGGAACGAGATCTTGCCTTGGTCGTCCCAGTGAATTTTGCCTATCTTTTTCAAGAAATATAGGTAATTGATCATTGATCTTCCTATCGACTGCCAATTCCAAGGAAAAGATGGAAACTTTTGCACCAGAACGTCAAAAGAGTTGAACCGAGAAATCTTAGGTACGGTAACAATGAAAGAACTATTTCCGGACCGGGTAGGGTTCCCGCGGAAACCGGAATTCCGGGAAAGAGCCACAGGAAATAGCCGATCGTCTCCCTAATGAGAGGTCCAGAAAGAATCAAAGGCGAAGTGGCGAACGGACGCAACGTGTGGAATGAAAATGTTCGCTAATACACTTTGTTTAGCGAGACGTTAGAAGGTAAAACATTTTTTTTCGTGGTAACGGTAACTTTATTCATGAGGCCAAAGAGATGTTGTTTCGCTTTGATTCTTAATGTGCACGCGTAACCGTGTTTATTTTTAAATGTATTAGCTTTATTCTTATTATTACGGGGTAATACGCATCCTTGCCGCTCTTAGCCCGTAGCTACGACTAAAAATTCTCTCGGAAAATACTCGGATGGGAAACAGGGCATAAGTAATAGAAATCCGAAACCCAATACCGAACAAAAGTGTGGAGACACAAGAAATATTACACCTCTGCAAAGGCCGCCCTAGACGACATTATCATCAGCCCGTATCAGTCCACTGCTGGCCATATTCCTCTCCCAATGTCACCTTGATCGATTCTGGGTGGCGAACATTGGGAGAGGCCTATGTCGGCATTACCATGTTCAACGACAACAAAATACATGCATCAACATCAGCTTGCAAACGTCCACTGCTGGACATAGGCCATTCCCTTACATTGCCTCGGTCACCACGTTTGGCAGGCGGTTTGGTGACCGCAGCAGTTTTATATGTAGGTAAACGCTGCTGCCCATTTATAATATTCCCTCAGTCATGACATGAGCATGTGAACATGTTTATTATTTGTAAATAAATTACTTAATTTGCAAACGTAATAGAAGTTATCAATTACAGAATATAGCATTGTGATACCATCACGAGAATACCCTTATTACGTATCACTAATTTCATTTTCATGTGAGGCCCAGGTTCTATTAAAAAGTTAAGTAATGACGACTGATGTATATGTAACATATCTAGCTTTAAATATTAAACAAACACAAATAATACATTAGCCAGTAGAAAAGCCCTGCGGTCCTAACGAACAGTGACGTTACATAATAAGTTCGGCGCTCACTCGCACGCAAAGTTTGCGTTTAATTTGCTCTCTCCCGTCGGCCATGATTGATTCCCGGCTCGGCGTGTGATGTATTGAACGTGTCGGGAAGTCGCCGCGAGTGTTCGCCGATACACGTTCGAGTATGACGGTACATATAGGGATGTCACATACAACGTAGTGTAGGACGCCCCGCAACCGGCTGGGCGGATGACCTTAGAGCTGCTGGCAGTCGGTGTTGTGTTATGTGTTAAAGGAGGCCTACGTTCAGCAGTGGACGGACCAAGGCTGTTGATAGATTGGTACAACGAGATGTTAGACCAAAGTGGCGAACAACTGGAGAGGCCTATGTCCAGCAGTGATTGTGACAGTCTGATGATATACGATGAACGGCCCGGGATATCTTAATCAGTTATGCGAGTTATGTACAGATGGCCACAAATATAGCTCTGCCAAATTTCCCTAACAGTAGTAATAATTTAAAGCGATAATGGACTCTTAGCATTAACCTATAATAGGAGAGGTAGGGCATAGCGAATCTTCGCACGAATTGAGCCGCCCATCCCAGCCCAGGTGGTAGTATTGTAATACAATGCTCGAAGTTGAATGTAGAATGTTACATTAAACGTGATTGCTACCGATGAGGTAGCACCTTTACTTACTTAATAAAATGTGTAAACTATATCGAATACCAATCGTATACATGTATGACTAATCATCGTGAGCTGAGTAATAAAATATTATTAAACTTTAAGGCAGTGAAAAAATAATGGCAGCAAACCAGCACGTTTGATTTGAACTATACTACCTTGGCTTAAGGTTTAAAACCAATTAAACCTTGACATCGTGACGAACAAGTTTGAAGTGTCAGGTTACTCGACATTGTCACGCGGATTTAATACAGAAAATGGCATTAAAATGAGCTTAAACTTTGTGACCATTACATACTTTTATTTTCTTTTTATTATTAAATACAGATGTGACCTTTTCGGTATCGGATACAATTATTTGATAAACAATTAATAATAAATTATTATTTGACACTTTCTGGCGGTCACAAAACCGCCTGCAAAGCTTGGTGACTACGGCGATTCCCTCCAAATGATAACCGTCATTAGAAAAAGCCTATGTTCAGAAGTGGCCGTGATAATGATGATGCAACAGAGTGAGTGCTTGTCCAATAGATGATGAATGATAGAGCATTGAATCAGCAAATACCTATTTAAAACTTAAACCTGCAGAAGCAAAAGTGATACAAATGACCTGGAGTAAAGTAAAGCTCGAACCTCAATACCACTCGGGATGCGACGCACCGTGGACGCCATCCAGGGAACATAGGACAAAAAGCCATAGCCTTGAAACAGCCAAATTGTAGTGACTTCTACTCAGACAAGTGGTAAACTTTATAACATAACCACATTAATTTCTACATCTGCAATTACTTCCAAATGCCTATTTCGAATGTGAGTCTTGCTTAATAGAGCATGCAGTCAGTAAGTACATAGTCACCATAGCCTTAAAAACAAGCATATTATAGTGACTTCGAAAAACAGATCATTGGGAAACTTTATAATATAACCACAATAATTTCTACATCTGCAATTACTTCCAAATGTCCATTTCGAATGAGCATGCAGTGAGTCAGTACCTAGTCACCATAGCCTTAAAACCAAGCACTGTAGTAACTTCGAAAAACAGACCAGTGGGAGACTTTATAACATAACCACAATCATTTCTACACCTGCAATTACTTCAAAACGTCCATTTCGATGTGGGTCTTGACCTTGAGCGATTCAGCCAGCATCGAAGCCTCCTAAGAATGACAATGGATCATTAACCCACTTTTGGCATGTTTTCGGCATCAAACGGGTCACATTACACGGTCGGTGGAACCGCAAATAAGGTCTGATATACATGGAAGCTCTTGGCGTGATCGCTACACGATGAAAACCTAAATGGACTTTCGATACGTTTATGATTTTGTAATGTATGGGGATATTTTAATTTATTATTTCAGAATCGTTTCGAATCGATATGTTTCATTGTGTAATTTTGGCAAACATTTATACTTTGTTTCTACAAGTATTTGCCTTGCACTCAAATCAGTTTTTAAGTCTGCCAGCATTATTCTGAACAGACAAAAAAAAGGCTTTTTCCATAAGCTACGAACCGCGTGTGCACCAAGCTTAACCCATTTGCACTAATTGATTCGCCGTTTGCGCGGTCGAGTAAATCACACGTTCGCTAGCCGTTAAGATATAGAACTAACGGCAAGTTAATTTGTTTCCGTTTGTTGCCGCAAACATTCGTAATAACATAACTGTTGTTGTAACGCCCGATTTTGTCACTGTGTCGTGGCGTGTTGTGGCGCCTGAGAAGGTTTCATACATTTAGTATGGCTAGAAGCACACTGTTTACAGATGCCGCTACAACTGTAATAGTGAGCTTGTCATCATCATCAGCCTATTGCAGTCCACTGCTGGACATGGGCCTGTTCAGTTGTTCGCCACTTAGGGCAAACATCTGGAGGATGTACCCATAATCGCCACGCTGGGCAGGCTGGTTGGCGATATCGCAGGGCGTAGCTTCTCGCTCCGGTGACGCTGCTGCCCGTCATCGGCCTGTGGTATTTAGCTACGCCTTCAATTATGATGGTTATACCGCCACCAGTCGGTAGCCAGCGCCTCGTTTGTTACGTTGGCAAGATGCACCACGGGCAGGTGAGGTTGGCTTGGAGCGAAAAGATGTTAGGACGCTCCCTTACATCCCAGTGAGCTTCTAACTTTACTAAATGTATTGGAACTGATACACTTCGGACTCGTCACGAGACTCCACGACACTTAAGAGTGGCAGAGTGGCGCAGGATTGCTTTGGACGCAGGCCGGTGATTCTTTTTATATCTCTTGGGTGACAAAATGGCTGCCGGCCCACCAATTCGTAAGCGGTAACCACAGCCCATGAACGCCTGCAATACACCAGGGGCATCGCATGCGCTTTGTCGAACCTTTAAAACCTATTTACTTTAGTTTTTAAGTGTCCTGTACTCTACTGCGAAAACCTTGGCAGGGAGGTCATTCCAGGTCCGTTCGTTCTAAGCGATCTCCACTACTCGTACTAGTACTGATAAATAAGGAATATGGACATACCGAATTGTGCGTGACGGATGCGCCTCTTGGTAACGCAGGGGTGTCAAACAATGAAATTACGAGTAATATTGGGTCTCTGGTAAACACTAATTTATTCCCACTTCCTTCCACTTTCCGCTCTGAATTCGATACTAATAAACGAATTGACAATGGCAAAGCATAGATTGGTCCGTGTCTGTGTGGTTTCTGGATTTAGGATAGGACCACCCGTCTTATCCTGTGGGATTCGTCGAAGACGACTAAAGGAACATCAGGAAACGGGCAACCAGCGTTTGCCTGGGAACAAATAAGACCTACTGCGGTCACCAACTCACCTACCAAGCACGGTGACTATGGCAAATTATCCTAAGTGAGATTATTATTATCAATGGGGAAGGCTTAGGTCAAGCTGTGGACGCAATGATGATGATGAGATTTAGTTATGGAATTCGATTCTGTTTCCAAAATGTTTTGAAGAGGGACTGATCAGAGTACCTACGTATTACCTATTTAGGAGGTAAATACCAAAATGGAGATGGTACACAAAATCCATACATGTAAACACACGCTGTCAACCCTGCGCAGTGTGATAGCGGGATAAGCGTCCGATGATGGATAGCGGAGCGGGTCGTGTCTCGGGGTCATTTGTACCGCGTCTGCGCTACAGTGTAGGTAAACGAGTGTTAGCCAAATTAGTAGCGACACTACGCCTATTTGTCGAGATACATACGTACGGTACGAAAGGGCGTTACGGTTGTCAACTTTAAGCTGTATATCCACAGAAGCGGAGCGATGCGGTACGAAGAGGCGATAAAAATTCTGCTATTTGAAACATAAACATGATTAAGCCGAGATTCTAGGGATGCAATCGCTCCCGTGAACAGACAGAATAATACTGTACGTATTCGCTTTCCAGGCACATTACTAGAACTAATTTAGAAGCCGAATTCAAGCGAAAGGGATTTGACAGATTCATGTTCAAACGTCAAATGCAACTGTCAACCAAAATCTAAATGCCATCATTTAACCATTGTGTCTCAAAGATCTACGACTCGGTGAGCGTCTTTTTAACCGACTTCTAAAAGAAAGGACGAGGTTCTCAATGCGACTGATTTTTTTCTCGTATGTATGTTAGCACATACCTATCTCCGAGAAAAGTAAACCGATTTGAAAATTTCTTTTTGGTTCGAAAGGGTGGTGTACTTCGTAGATGGTCCCATTGCCACTATATTGAAGTCGGTTTATTTTTGGGCTAAAAATTGCTGTTATCGCATGTTTACATACAGAATGCTATACTGCTTTAACTTCTTATAGTATGCTATGTCTCCCTTCGACCCGCGAATTCCCGCTCGTAGCGGTCACAGCGGTTGTGTATGGCTGCACGTGACAAATGCTTGTTGTCCCTAAAGATTACTCGTGCCTATGCTGAGTAATAGCTTCCTGTGTTGTTTCCCTTAATATTGGGTGACAGGTGACTCATTGCGCTCACATTGTAAGGCAAGAGTTGAAGGTGTACTAAAGTCATCTGGATATGAAGCTTTTTGAAAACTATATAATCAGTGCAAATTATGACACAGGATATACCCTGGGCGGTATATCGCATGATAAATGTCTGGCGAGTGTGTATAGGAGTTTTATGATTTGGCAGATTCAGTATTCTTATAATCCCGATTTCGCGAACAGACAACTAGACACGAAGAAAGATCCACCTAAGTTGTCAATTTTCCATCTATCCGCAAGAGTTATTCTTATAGCGTTTATGATATTCTGTCTAAATGTTTAGCCTTTATTTGTATGTTGAACCGCAATAAATTAAGCAAATAATAATAATTATTATATTATTTGCTTAATTTAAGGTTTTATTATACTAGCTCGTATTCGTATACCAATCTAATAAACAATAATTAATAATAATGGCTACCTCTTGACTGAATTACCGCCGCAAGCTACAACTAAACATTATGATTTCTTCAATCGTTTGCTACAATTTGATGTCAGATTGAGTTGTGCCACAAGGACACGCAATTACAATAATATTCGTGACAAATGTCTAATTTATAAGGCCAAGGTTTAGAATGACTGCAAAATAAAAGGTCAAAGCTACTGACTTCTCGTAATAACGGCCTAATTACCTCCTACAACACTATTATAATACATGAACTACTATTGAGTCGCTATTAACTTGATGCTTTTCACAGGAAATTCGTTGAATACATTACATTAAGGCCAAATTATGATTACTTAATACCCATTTCAGTTTAATCCGCAGTCAAGTGTACCTAAAACTCATTTGGTTTGTTTCATTACAGGTGTTGAATGAATGAATTTAAAAATGAACGGATATTACTAAGTAGAGGGTAAGTAAGATGGTTATAATAGGTATACTTTGTATTATTTCTTTCCGAATAGTCATGACTTTTCTAATCAGTCATATTGCGCATAATCATATTGTAATCGGCGCGGCGATTGATATAATATGTTGTTTTATACATTACGAGCTGCTCACTGTTTACCATTTATTAATGTATCTATAGTAATATGAATATTATAAAGAGGCATGATTTGTATTTTTGTGTGTGTTTATGTTGTAATAAATAAACTCAAAAGAAATATTTCATAATAATAGGAAAGCTACATTCACCCTGAGTAACAAAGGCTCTACTTATTAGGCTTACGTGAAAGCGAAGCGAGGGCTCTTCGCTAGGTATTTTATAAAAAACACCTGTTTCGCTTTTCAAAAACTCGGTACGACAATAAATTCGGCTCCTGATTTCACAAGTTAAACCAAGGATAGCCATTATCTATCCTCTCCCTTTCGCGTCGGGTTCCCAGCCGAGATTTGACCTTCACGGATCGCGTGGCACGGTCCACGTGTTGGTATTATCAGTGACACACCCTTTATACAGGACAAAACGGAATACAGAAGTATTTTTTATACTTATCACTAAAACTGAATGATCTTCGAAAGCGCCTAGTATACAATGTAAGTTTTAAAATATACCATAAAGGCACAAAACAGCACATCGATCGGTTACATTTCGGGGACTGAAGTACATAATTTGATTCCCGCGGCCCCTTTTTATCATCAGACGAGTAGAAATACGGCAAAGGGCATCGTTTTATGGTGCAAGTTCCATGAAAGCACGGTGCGTTTTGCCTCTTACTTTCTTAGTTCGAACGGGCAAGCTATGAAACTCTTTGTCGAACTTTTTGTTCTCTTTGTTTCTTCAGGTATTTAAGGCGAGAGGGAATCGGTATTTACTGTGTAAGTGCGTTCCATCGTAGGCTTCAATATCACTTAAGGTTCTTTCATTCGTTATGGATTAGTCACCACGAATAAAAAAATATAAATGCCTAGGAAGGAATCGGGATCCATGCCCCCTGACTCAGAAGGCTGGCGCCACTGCCTAATCGACACTAACGGGCCAGTCAAACAGGTTACCAGGTAAATTTTTCACTCTTCTCTACGTTTTAAATTCAGTTTATAAACATGTAATATTTCAAGTCAGGTCCATAACTTTAGGATTTAACCCTTGAAGCTATATTCGAAACAAAGACATTCAAATTATGCCTGGAATACCCACATTTGAAGTGTTAAGCCTCATTTGGTACGCCAATGAAATAACAAGTGGGAATTCCACAAAACAGGTTTTTGGGTAATTACTAACAAGAGTGTATATTACTACTGCATCAATATTTGTACAAGTACAACAATTACTGAGATTTTTTATTGCAAATACAAAACAAATGTACTCGCTTCCTGAGAGGTATTGTACACTGTGATTAAATTATGCACGTCAGATTAGCAAAGTAAGTCATACAAAGATTTGTTTTTACGGCTTATGCTAAAATTCATAATTCCTAATTAATGGCAACTTGTGATAAATAAAACAATAGAAGGCAAACACATAACGAAGTGTCCCTTTACCCATAAGGTTCCTTTTGTGTAACTCTACAATTCTACCGATCCAATATAATCCATTTCATTTAGGGCGTTACATTTCATTCATCATACTGTATGGTATCGATGACCTTTGTAAGCTAGATAGGTTTTCTATCTAGATAGATCACACGTATCTTTATAACGAATGAGATCAATACTCTATAGAAAGTGCTTTGACAGATGCAGTGAATAGATTTTCCAGAGTTCAGTCGTTTATAAAGGCTAAGCCCTATTAAGAGGCAGCATCTATCTCAATATATAAAAGACACATTTAAGTCCAGAACAGTGTCTATTGACCTTAAAGATCCCAATGTGACATTGACATTTTCTGAAGTAGGCACGGCCCACTTATTAACCCTATATAGCATGTCTTAATATAATATGTGAGACGGACGCCTCTAGGGGGGCGTTACGTAGCTCGTAAGGAGATAAATCTTTACTCCAAAAGTCAAGAATATTTTCAATACATAGAAATTTGAGAAAACAAACCCGATCCTAAAGAAAATTCTTTAGTTTCACGTGAAATATTTATAAAGCTTACATTCAGGTGCTAATAAACATCATATAATAGTGAAAAATGAAAAAAATGTAATGATTAGTGTTGTAAAACTAAATTATGGCCTGCTTATCAATCCATAGCTTCCTTAATTTATGGTTTAAAGGATTTTACTATCACAAAGATTATCTACTCTTCATGACATCGTTTGTTGTCAATAATATCGCTGCACCTTTTTAAAATAATAAATATGTACAATAACAGTGTAACAAACAAAATGTTAAATTTTTTCTGGGATTTGCAAAAAACTCCGCCAAAGAGCGGATTGAGAATCCCTGATTTATAGTGGTCCATCACTTTTACAAACTCCACAAAAATATTTCCGCTGACACAAGGCTGGCCTCGTTGCCCGAGTCGGACACACTCGTGGGGTTAAAGCTACATATACCTTTAGTATGTCAGGGTTGACATCGATAAACACCCGTACATTATTAAGGACGTATCAATAGTCAAAGACACCATTCTCAATACGTAGATCAAAACTTGTCATTGTTATTTTTTACAACAATCGTATCACAACATGACCTTGAAAAACCGATAGTAAGCAAAGAAGGAGGCAACGGGTAGGCAAGTTTCATTCGCCTGCAAACATCCATTGGTGGACATAGTCCTTGGGCCTAGTTTGGGGGATATGCCTTAGTAACCACGGTAGTCAGGAGGGGGATTGTTGATCGCAGGAGATTTTATTTGTACCCAGGTAAATTGCTGCCTATTTCCTGAGACTCCCTTAGTCGTTGTCAACGACACTCTCGGGATGAGATGAGTTGGTCTTATTCTGAATCTGCAAACCACACGGACAGGCCGTTTGCTGGTCTGCAACCAATCAAAATAAAGAAATAAGAAACTTTTATTACAAGGATGTCCTTGATGTCACAACAACACATCGACAAAACATAATAGAAAATAAAATACAGAAAAGAAAAAAAAAGAATAATAATAAAACAATCAAAAAGTACACAAAACCAACGGACATGGCGTTGTTGCGACGTCCAGAGTAAAAGGGCCTCACTCAGCATAAGACGCCCCACGGCCATTCGAAAAAGTAATGTTTCTCAGTACCTCTATCGCCACCCCTCGCCATAACCGTTTCAATGCTGAGTGTCCGCTGAGGCTCAGTGGCCTATTTGGCACGCGGCGCGGCACTCGGGCACGCCGCGTGACGTCACAGGCCCTACTGCACTTGCGCTAATGGCCGAATGGGCTCAGCGACCTATAGCGCGAATTATATATTTACAAGCGTTATTTAACTGGCCCTGTTAGAGTTAAAGAGCCGAGATTGAAATATTGAAAGCTAAAGAATTCTTTTGAAATTCCGGTTGAGATGAAATTTTAATGTACGTACAATATGGACTGATCCATCAAACCATGGACCCATCTCATCCCGCTGGTGTCGTTGTCCATGTCGTTTCCCGATTTAGAATGGGACTACCTCTCAACCTCTCCCTTAGTTGTCTTCGGGGATATCATAGAATACGACTAAGGGAATATCGGGAAACAGACAGCAGCGTTTACCTGAGTACAAATAAAACCTACTGCAGTCACCAATCCGCCTTTCAAGCTTGGTGGCTAAGGCAAACCCCCCCTAAATTTATGTCTTTGAGGGTCCCTATGTGCCTCGGAGACAACCATTCTCAATTAAGATTACGTAGCTCAAAAAGGTCAATCTGTTTATGTTATTTTATCCGAAAAGTTTACTTCGCGGAAGGATCTTATCTCCAATTTCCTCCAATGTTCTAGAGTTAACTTTTGTAATATTAATTAGGATTACATAATAAAGATCAATATTCAAATTAAAAAACGTCTCTAGTTTTATAAAAAAAGAACATTTCATGTCTCACAACACAAGATAAGACACATGTAATAACATGTTGTAATTCTGATTCAGTTGATAGCTCCCCTCAAACTTTTTTTTTAACTATCCTCCACCTTAAGGTTGTCTGGAAAAAATCGCTTTAAGCGGTTAGGTCGCCTATATCATACGAAAAATGTCTACTAGATAGATTGATAATGATTATTATCTATCTAGGTAAGAATATGGTTGCGAGGTGTTGATGCCTATACTAGACGTATTCGCGCTGATTATAATGCTGCTATATGAGACAAGGGATCCTCAAGTACCTTGCGCCCGAGTACCCCATTCAGTCGGGAACCCAGTGCCCTAGTTGTCGGTTTGCTCCGTCAGTTGTGACGTCACGCATTCCCAGCTTGTATATCGTTGTTACAATTATGTGCAAATCTTCCGTGCACTATCAATCATTAATACATGAATGGCAGATGACTGATGCATGTTAAGTGACGCATGAAATCTGTTGATAAGGGCCTAAGACTGTTTTCAGTCGGAACAGATGATATTGAATAGTCTATCTATAGATATATTATATCTATTTACTATTATGTAACAATACATAATAAATTAAGTATGATTTTACAAACTAAGGTCCTATAAAGATAATTGTATGACCCGGATAGGGTGTGATTGGACGAATAATATAATTATTGATGGCATGACGTATGCTCAATGTGATTGTTACGTACTCGTACATCTCGTCCAATGTTATTTGACCTGAACTACACTCTAGACAAGGAAGCATAATATTAGACCGACTCGACTCATTCAGACATCCCTCAAAAATTTCTTAAAAATGTTTCTCCCTAAGAGAATTTTCATTTGACATTGACACAAATGCATCCTCCAGAAAGGAGGTTCTGCCATTGACAAAAAAACCGCCTCTTCTGGCCTAGCCCCTTCCGCGGGCCCAGTGCCCCATTTGGCGCGCGGCCCGGCACTCGAACACGTGTGACGTCACTCGCCTGCACTAATGGCCGCTGGGGATGACGTTCTTTAGCACATCCCATTCGAGCACTCGCGACTTCATCTTACATGTCATTTAACGTTCTCAAGTGCTTGTAGTTCAAATAGAAATGCATTTTCCCTTTTTTTTTCTTCATAAAATGAGCTGAGATTTACTCTCGACATAGAAAGCTTTTATCTTTAGAGCGTAGAGCGGATAAATTTTCTTTTTAAGTCGTAAAAATGTCTTAAAAATCAGTTCAGAAACTAAACTGTCCAGATAACCAGTGACACTTGCTTTTTGAAACAATGTGTACAGAAATAAGATGTCAAAATGAATAATTCAATAATGCAGGAATTTTTAAATTACATTTTACAACAATATTGAAAGCAAATCAACAAACACCGCCACGCTTATCTTCTCATACAAAAAGCGAAATATTAATCAAACGCTTTAGAACAGATAATTCGAAATGAAATTCCTTCGTCTACGATAGCTGATTAATAACTCGCTGGATATTAATATCGTTTGGATATTAAAGGCGGCCGACAGCTATTAGCTATAAGACAAACAGCACTATCTAAGCGAGCTTTGAAGTTAAATCCCTGCTTGTCTGCATACATTTGCTTAAGCTGAAACGTAAGTTGGAAGGGATTGTTGCCTATGTTTCTAATAGACTATGTGGGATAGTCATATTATCTTGTAAAAGCGGGAAGTTATTTCAAAATATCTTGTCCTAGTAGTTGTTGTCTTATGTTGTCCAGTCGTGATACACTCAGGCACGTTGCTCAGTCTAGGGAGTTAGATGATAACAGCTTCATTATAGTAATCAATACTGTCTTATCTCGTACTATGTACAAGTAATAGTAGCAAAAGTAGGACGTGCCAAGGCCCTGATGCAAATTCTTAACATGCTAAAATGACGACGCGCAAATGGTATAAACATAATATATTTTGTAATGGACTACTTCTTATAAGTGTCCAATATTCTAGTACTGGTTCGGACATAAATTACTGAAAACTTATTTGTGGCAGTCAGTAGTCAAAAAGTTATAGTGGGATGTAATAATCCCACCAACTTAGGACGTCGTTCTCCGTACGTCGAAAAGCACTTTAATTGAGCAGTCGTGGAACCATCGGATTATGAGAATTAAGTAACAAATAGTGTAGGTTTATTTGCACATACACTTTTGCACAATTAAGTGTCCTGGTTTACTTGATTAACCTTCTACATTTTTTTTTATTTAGCCTGTACTGTCCCACTGCTGGGCAAAACCTTCTACATTATGGGATGATATTGTGGCTCGGTCAGAAGGGGTATTGTAATTATTATGAGATACATTATATATTAATTATATTATATCATATTACCCACCCGATGGAATCATTAACGTAGACCATAGCAAAATCAGGGTATCCCAATGTTTACAAAATCGTATTTTATTCAATCTCAATAAAATAATTGCAGAAACTAAAAGCATTAACAATTCTCTATGGTTGAGCTAAATTGTTTTTTTTCTAGCTTGCACGACCTTCGATTATTGGATTAAGGCCGATTTAGTTTCATGGTTCACGCGTACCGCTTTGCCTGTGGCCTTTATTCCGTTAATTTAATAGACAAAAGCGGAATCAATTCATCCACTACACATCGAATGCCGCATTACAACAATTAGACAAACAAAATTATGATTAAAAAAATAAATTTAAGTATTTTAATAAGCAGCCTAAAACACATTAAGCTGACTATATCTATACTAATATTATAAAGAGGAAAGATTTGATTGTTTGTTTGATTGATATGAATAGGCTCCGAAACTACTGGACCGATTTGAATAATTCTTTCACTGTCGGAAAGCTACACTATCTGTGCTGAACATAGGCTATATTATATTTTTTTTTATGTTAGGGATTAGGGATAAAGTTAGGGATCCGTGCTAAAAGTTGAATAATGTAACCGAAGGTGGGAAAAAAATACCAAAAATCTTTCAAACTGACGTGTATTGAAAATGTTACCATAGCAACCTAAACAACCCGAAGCGAAGCGAGGGCGGTTTGGCTAGTTTATGTATAACTGTTTGATATTAAACCCGTCAATGTCAGTGCTACGAACAGAAATGATGTTAATGTAATTATGTGAAGTAGATAAGTAGTATTAAATACACTAATTCATAATCTGAAAGTATTAATTTAAACAATCCAATGACAAACACAAATTCAACCAGAGACTAAGAGAGACCGAAAAGTAATAATCGGCGGAAACTCGATGACAGCTGTCAGTGTCACCGTAACGTCAAACTTCAACTGTCAACGATTGTGCGTTGACTCCTGGACGTGGCGAATAGTGTTGTGCGTAGTGGTTGATTATTCTCCTCTAACAATAGGTAGTTAATATAACTCTTTATAAGTTTAGAGCCTTTTATCAGCTGTATTAGATTGCACACAATAATTGTGTTTCTGTATTGTCGACAGGTAGTCCTCTGAGAAGCGGTTGCAAATTTCATTTAGTAAAGTGTTAGAAAGATATTCTGCTGATAATGTTAAGAAGTCTGACCTCCACCCTACGCTATCCGCTACCCGATTGTAGAAGACTTCAATACACATTTTATTTTCTTTTATAAGCTTTATTTGTAAACAACACTTGTTATTTTATCAAAGTGCATTCTATGAATAGCGTTAATTAATATGACGGCGCATCGCGAAAATCATTCGAATACCTGACGGCGCATCGAGATAATTATTCGGAATAACCGATTTATTGTAAGCAGGTTTCTGAACGGACCAGAGTGGCACTCTGACGTAACACCGAACACTGGATGGGCGGCCATTTTTATAAGCGATTTTGACATTCAAGTATCGATCGTGGTGACGCGCGCACGCATCCACGTGTTCGGTGGACGTCCTAGGTCTTAATCGTCAGATACCTAAGTGATCTTGTGTAATTATAGTAGTTTAACGTAGTGATTGCCTAATATAATACAGTGAGAACATTATTCGTGTGTTATTTCGTTAAATAAAAGTCTCCCAGCCCGATAACCCACGCACCTAATATACTAAGGGATGGCTGGCCGTTCTGATGAAGGGGAAATCCCTTTATCAGAAGTGGGATTAGGAGGGCCTAATCAAACTGAGGAGACTATTTTAGACAGTGGACAAAGCTCAAAAACGCTCGGAAATAGCACATCTGACGCTTCTAGTCTACTAACTGGGATGGAGTCAATATTCAACCGGTTATTGTCGGCTACGCAAACACCTGTGCAGCACAACTCTACTCAACTTGTCAAATTCGATCCAGATGACCCTGAAGCGGATATTGAAGGTTGGTGCAGAATTACTGAGATAATAGTCACTAGTCGAAAACTATCCGGCGCTGACCTCCTTTTAGCTCTGGTACATGCGTTGAAGGGCCGGGCTGCATCTAGTCTCACTAAGTTGCAAACGTCAGACATAGAGTGGTCTACAGTAAAGCAGATTCTTCTCGCCAAATTCGCGAAGCCAATGCTAATTCAAGATTACTTTGACAATATACTGAGATTTCAATTTGGCGCTCAGGAATCAGCTTCAGAAGCAGCTTTACGTCTATGGAGTCTTGTAGAACGCATACCGCGAGTGGATATGCCAGAGGACGTAATTGCCGGGTTTGTCACGTCAGTCCTTTGTGAACGAGACGCTCTGATCAGGCGGGAGTTGAACTCGTATACAGTAACGACACGAGCGCAGCTATGCCGTATACTTAGTGGTATTTCGATCAAAAGACGTCACGAGGATAACGACAGGTGCGAAGTACTTACGAAAAAGAGCCGTATGGGGCTATATTAAATTCACCGGATCCTGTCGCTATTGTGGCAACCGAGGCCACAAGATGGAGGAATGCCGCAAACGTCGAGAACACCTATCTACCTACAAATTTCCGGAGAAGGAGAAGATTGTTACATGCTTCGCGTGCGGGAAACCGGGACACCTGAGTACCAGTTGTCCAGAAAAGAAGACGGGCAGCGAACAAGCAGCAAGGAAGGAGGTTCACGTGTGTGAGCGCAAGTTGATGAGAGGTACACTATCGACTGCAGCAGGTAAGACTTTTCCATTTTTATTCGACAGCGGCTCAGCATGCTCGTTGGTTCAGAATAAATTAGTTGATCAAATCCCAGGAACGAGGCGCGGTGAGTCGGTGTACTTGACAGGTATAGGGGGAGACAATATAGAATGTACGACTCAAATTCTTAGCACTGTTCAGATCCAGGGTATCACCATGCCAATTTTATTTCATGTCGTCTCAGATAATTCTATATCTGAATCTATCATAGTAGGTAGAGAAATTTTGGATCTAGGTATTCAGGTGCAAATTAATCAAGATTCAATACAATTTTCTACGCGTAAAACTATTAACTCGTGTGATGTTAAGAAATCATTTGATTTTAGTAACATTGATACTGATTTAAAAGGGGCCGATAAAGAGGCATTACTAACCGTTTTGCGTAAGTACTCTGATTATTTCATTGACGGGATCCCCACGCGACGAGTAAGCACTGGTGAGCTACATATTGACCTAATTGATCCTCATAAAACTGTGCAACGACGACCCTACAGACTCTCTCCTGCGGAGAAGGCAATTGTTCGGGAAAAGGTTCAATCCTTGCAAGAGGCTGGAGTTATTCGCGAGAGCTCATCTCCATTTGCAAGCCCTATTATTTTGGTTAAGAAAAAGGATGGCACTGACAGGATGTGCGTAGATTATCGGGAGCTTAATTCAAATACTCGTCCCGAACATTACCCTCTCCCCAGGATAGAAGAGCAGGTGGATCGATTAAACGGTGCACATTTCTTTTCGTCTCTGGACATGGCCTCGGGCTACCATCAGATAAACGTAGCTCCTGACTCTGTCGAGCGAACGGCTTTCGTGACACCCGAGGGGCAGTACGAGTATTTGGCCATGCCATTCGGGTTACGAAATGCTGCATCTGTTTATCAGCGTTGCATAAATAGAGCCCTTAAGTCTCTTAAGGATACTATGGCTTTGGCTTATATGGACGATGTGCTCTGCTATTCAGCTGATGTTACAGAAGGATTGAAGCGCCTGGACGCGGTATTAGGAGCTTTAGTAGAAGCAGGATTTTCTTTTAATATTTCCAAGTGCAGGTTCATGAAAACTCAAGTTAATTATCTAGGATACGTCATTAGGGCTGGTGAGGTGAGGCCTAATCCCGATAAAGTTCAGGCGCTTGCGCAGGCTCCTATCCCAACCACTGCTACCCAAGTTAGGCAGTTTATAGGGTTAGCATCATATTTCCGACGCTTTATCAATCCTAACTTTGCCAATCTGGCGGGTCCTCTTTATCCGCTGACTAAGTTAAAAGGGCGCATTACGTGGACAGCCAAGCATGCGGAAGCGCACGAAAAGATTGTGAAAATCCTTACATCTGAGCCAGTTTTAACGATTTTCAATCCTGAAATTCCAGTAGAATTACATACCGATGCAAGTTCTGACGGGTATGGTGCTATCTTGATTCAGAAATATGATAATTTGCCACATGTAGTCGCATACTTTAGCCGCCGCACTACAGAAGTCGAATCAAGATACCACTCATACGAGTTGGAGACACTAGCAGTGGTCAGGGCTGTTGAGCATTTCCGTCATTACCTTTACGGACAGCATTTCACAGTTTATACTGACTGTAACTCGCTCAAAGCGTCTAAAGCTAAAACAGATTTGTCACCACGTGTCCATCGTTGGTGGGCAATTTTGCAAGCATACGATTTCGAGATCGTATATAAAGAAGGCCGTAGCATGGGACACGCGGACTTCCTGTCAAGGAATCCTACTGCGGCGCCTGTGGTTAATGCAACTGACTCAGACTCTGCGTCAAGGGTTTGTAAGCTTGTAAACTTTGTTGAACTTCACGGGAGCTGGTTGCAAGTCGAACAGCAAAGAGATCCCGAGATCTTAGACCTGATTAGTAAATTTGAGAACAACGAGATACCAGAGACCATTGCACATACTTACGACGTTCGCGAAGGTGTTCTCTACCGTAAAGTCGAAAGGAACAAAATTAGTAGTTGGCTGCCTATAGTTCCTCGGTCGCTTATTTGGACTCTCATTAACCATGTACACAGTGAAATAAAACATCTAGGCCCTGAAAAAACCCTTGATAAAATCTATGAGCAGTATTGGTTTCCGCAGATGTCGAAGTGCGTTCGAAATTTTTTTGATTCATGTATCGTATGCAAAGCTTCGAAAGGACCCTCAGGCGCTCAGCAAGTTAGATTGCACCCAATTCCTAAGGTTAGTGTTCCATGGCACACAATTCATATTGATCTAACAGGTAAATTAAGCGGGAAAAGTGACAGAAAGGAATACGTCTCTGTCATTATAGATGCTTTCACAAAGTACACTCTTTTAGAGTATACTCAGTCCTTAGATGCTGCTTGCGCTGTGAAGGCACTAAAAAGAGCCGTATCTCTTTTTGGTGCTCCAAAAAGAATAATTGCAGATCAGAGTAGGTGTTACATAAGCTCAGAGTTTAAACAATTCTGTGCCAATCATAATATCGAGCTTCATCTGATTGCGACCGGCTCTGCTAGAGCCAACGGCCAAGTAGAGCGGGTCATGCGTACCCTTAAGGGTCTACTCACCATAGTCGAAAATGATGTGAATAAAATATGGCGGGATGAATTAGATGAGGTCCAATTAGCGATGAATAGTACTAAATCTAGAGTCACAGGATTTACACCCACTGAGCTGATGTTTGGTATTCGGGCACAGTCACTAGGACTTGCTCAAATATCTCCCGAGCCAGGTTCGCCTCAACGATCCGATCTAGAGGCTATAAGAAACAGGGCATCAAGCAGTATTATTAGGGCAGCAGAATCACAAAAAGAGAGTTTTAACCAGGGCAAAGCTACGATTCGACCATTCTCACAAGGTGATTACGTCTTCATCAAGAGTAGTGAGCGTAATCAAACTAAACTTTCAAGAAAGTTTAAAGGTCCTTTTGTAATAGTTAGGGTCCTAGAAAATGAGCGATATGAATTAAAAGGCATCAATAAGTCCAACCGTACCTACAAGTACTCACATGAGAATTTGCGCGCAGTCCCAAAAGGGTTCGAGGGGTTAGTAGATATAGCCACAACTTTAGTTAATGCGGAAGAGGATGCCGAGACGGCGGTCAGTGAGAATGAAAGTGGTGAAGTAGAGTCATCCGATAGTGATACCGTCTCAATCTCTAGTGAACACACGTTGACAGCCAGTTCTGATTCCCTTACGGCTTCAGAAGACAATTTTCATGTGGGCACTTATCAGGCGGAAGTACATAGATGTAAGTAATACCTAATTATAGCTAATTATAACTAGTAAGTACATTATATTATAGGCTTTACACCAATAGCTGTAAAGTCTAAGCAGAGAACGTTGCGTCTATTGTATAGCTGGAAAGGTGGGCCTCGTACGCCCCATCCATGCTGTATCTTCAAAATGTCTAAACGGGTCGAAAGGGCCCAGTATGCCCGGGCCACTCATGAGTTTCTAGACGAAGGGGCCTCGTACGCCCGGTCTAAGATTCTTTGTTCTTCTTGCCGCTGGATGGTGGGGCCCAGTACGCCCAATCTAGCGTTTGCAAAACGGAGAATAGCAGCTGGATGTAGGGGCCTCGTATGCCCGATCCAAGGCTGCATTGGACTCTACTGATTGGATGAAGGGGCCTCGTATGCCCGATCCAAGGCTGCATTGGACTTTAGTGATTGGATGAAGGGGCCTCGTATGCCCGATCCAAGGCTGCATTGGACTCTAGTGATTGGATGAAGGGGCCTCGTATGCCCGATCCAAGGCTGCATTGGACTCTAGTAATTGGATGAAGGGGCCTCGTATGCCCGATCCAAAACTGTGTATAACTTTATTGATTGGATGAAGGGGCCCTGTATGCCCGATCCATGGTTGTGTTGGGTAAGTGATAACTGGATGAAGGGGCCTAGTACGCCCGATCCAAGTTATGCACTCGCTTCAAAAACTGTCTGGATGAAAAGGCCTTGTATTCCCGACCTTCTTTTCTAGATCCAGAGTCAGGTAGTCTGGCCGAGCTCATTATAACGCTTATCCTTGTTCAACAGGTCCAGATGAATAACCACGCACGAGGACGTGCGACTGTCAGGGTTGGCCGTGACGGCGCATCGCGAAAATCATTCGAATACCTGACGGCGCATCGAGATAATTATTCGGAATAACCGATTCATTGTAAGCAGGTTTCTGAACGGACCAGAGTGGCACTCTGACGTAACACCGAACACTGGAAGGGCGGCCATTTTTATAAGCGATTTTGACATTCAAGTATCGATCGTGGTGACGCGCGCACGCATCCACGTGTTCGGTGGACGTCCTAGGTCTTAATCGTCAGATACCTAAGTGATCTTGTGTAATTATAGTAGTTTAACGTAGTGATTGCCTAATATAATACAGTGAGAACATTATTCGTGTGTTATTTCGTTAAATAAAAGTCTCCCAGCCCGATAACCCACGCACCTAATATACTAAGGGATGGCTGGCCGTTCTGATGAAGGGGAAATCCCTTTAAATATTTATCGTGTATATTGTACGTCTGTAAATATTTATAAAATATTTATAATAATTGAGTACAATTCGCGGAACGACAAAATGATATTGATGACGATAACTCATTCATTGGGTCAATGATTCCGGATAAAATATTATAATTAAAAACATTTTATTTTCATTTTATCCTTATTATGCTCCTACTGCCTGCTAAACAAATCCGAAAAACAAAATTATGTAGGAAATATTAACCAAATAAGGAAAATCGCAGTTTGTTCGCTATAATAATATACCTACTAGTTGCAGTAATGGTATAATAATAAATACACATCCAAATTGCGTATCAAAGGCCCTGGAGGGCTTTCTTAATATTTGGTCAAAGGTATACGTAACATGAACTAGTGTTAAAATCCTTTTACTTAATTAATTAGCCACTGATATAAGTAAGCTTAGTAGAGTTTTATCGGAACGGTAGGCGACTTGTCATGTCAGATACGATATATATGCGGGCGGGCTACATAATTTTTCAAATGATAACCAACTTTCCCATATCGCTTTCACGCTACTTTTTTTTTAAATCAACGGCAAGGAAACCCTAGACACTATGTCATCTACGTTATATAGTATACCTACCATTTAGGAATTCCTGGAGGCTTGTGGAATTTTTCATTTATTCATGCATAATTAATGTTTACGTTGCGCCACGGTAGGGAAACTTCTTTGATTAATTAGCTCAGCAGTTTACCTGAAACAATATAAAAGCAACGTAAATAAAACATCAATACAATCTTGATTTAAAGAACAAGCTAAAATACCAATAAACAGAACATTATAATAATCCGCCAGCGCGCAATGGAAGCCATTTTAAAAATGTCAACTTCAAATTCAATTCCTTACGCGACACGGATCGTCTCTCCGCGTTCAAAACACGTCGTGATATGAAACGGAGCCGGGATTGCTTCACTCGTACCTATCAGAAATTTCATTTAAATCCTTACCATCCTGAAGATAAAGCTTTAAATGAAATAAAAATTCGTAATCACGCTCTAGATGGAACACGAGTGAATGTGACGAGTGAACGGCTGCAATCGTAATACGGGTGCCGTGAAATAAAATTTAAAGGATATTGCTAGTTCGGAGATTAAAATTTCAACGCTCGATCAAGTTTAATCGTACATATCCACACTAGTTCAACATCTAAATATATAAAACTCAAAGGTGACTGACTGACTGACTGACTGACTGACTGACATAGTGATCTATCAACGCACAGCTCAAACTACTGGACCGATCGGGTTGAAATTTGGCATACAGGTAGATGTTATGACGGAGGCACTCGCTAAGAAAGGATTTTGATCAATTCTACCCCCAAGGGGATAAAATAGGGGATGAAAGTTTGTATAAAAATTTGTCGATTTTAAGATGATTGGGCTATGACTTTGCATATATAAAGCTACTATGACGTAGGCATCCGCTAAAAAAGGGTTCTGATCATTTCTACTCCCAAGGGGATAAAATAGGGGATGAAAGTTTGTATGAAACGATCGTGAGCGTCAAAATCGCGGGACCAAGTCCCCAATTTAAAATATAGCACATGTAAGGGTTTGTACTACATTTGTACTATTTGTACCCGAAACCACAAATTTGTACCTCTAAAGATAAAGGAAGTATGTCAAGGTTTACCTGGTCCCGCCATTATGACGTCAAAGTGGCGGAGCCATCGGAAAGCGCTACTCGGAGGCAGGTAATTCAGACCCGAAGACTTAGTACTACATATGTACTTGTATGTACTCAATTTTCAACGCAATTGTAAGTGCCAAATTAAAGTTATCTGATTAAAACATTGGTCCCGCCATTTTGATGATTCATGTAATCGCTGAATTCATATGAAAATGATACAATTTCTGCAAAATTAAAATGTCAACATTTTGTACTGGTCAGTACATAAAGTTGTATAATTTTCACATTCATTATTTAAGTACATCAAAAGTTATCGTTATTTATTGTTGTACCTAGTACATTTTTACAGAATTGGACAGGTGTATGCGATAACGAAACAAACAATGTTTTGATGATTATGGAAATCCACAATTTGTTTAACTTATTTATTTATTTGTATATAATGCGGTAATTCTAATCATCAATTATTGTCCTTTTATCTATATCTTCTTCTTCTATATATACTTATAATAAATCTGTAGAGAGGTCAATTCTGTAAATGAAATATTTTTTCAAAATAACTATCAGGGTGTGATTAGTGATCGATATTGATGCCAAAAATGCAATCAGTAAAATTTTTGTCTGTCTGTCTGTCTGTTCGTTATAGAAACAAAAACTACTATTCATATTGATAAATTATATGAAAAGTTATTTGTCACCATTAAAAAGGAATTTAATAGTGTGTTCACTAAGAAAGAAATTATTGTAGACAATCCTAAAACAAAATTTAGTGATTGGGCTACCAAAGGTATTTATACAAGCAGAAGAAAGTTATTTGATCTATATGAATCCAAGGCTCATTCTAAGGATGACAGATTCATAGAATATGTTAGAAATTACTCAAAATTATTTAAAAAGGTTTGTGAAAAAATTAGAAAATTCCAATAATAAAGTTAAAGCCACTTGGAAAATAATTAATAAAGAGACTTGTAAAATAAAATCACATAATAACAAGATCTCTCTTAAAGTAGGTAGTAATCACCTTCGAACTGATGCAGAAGTAGCAAATGAATTTGAAAACTACTTCTCTAATATACCTATATCAGTTACAAGTAAAGTAAAGTCATGTGTACATCTGGCTCAGTCTTAAGGACAAAGTAAGTACATGCCAAATCTCATTTAAATTTTCTCATATAGATTTCATCACTATATTAGAGACCTTTAAAGAATTAAATTTAAAAAAGACTGAAGACTTATGGGGAATCTCAGTTGTGGTTTTAAAAACAATTATACCCACTATCGCCCCACATTTGGCTATAATATTTAACGAGTGCGTAAATTTAGGCCAGTTTCCAAATTTAATGAAGTGTAGCAAAATTGTTCCATTATTTAAATCGGGACAAAAAAGTGACCCTTCAATATGTATAAATAATGAACAAATTGAATGTGTCAACTCGACCACTTTTCTGGGTGTAACGTTAGATTATAAATTACAGTGGGCTCCTCATATAACCGCCTTGGCTGGAAGACTCAGTTCGGCTGCATATGCTGTTAAAAAAATTAGGCAACTCACTGATATTGAAACGGCGAGACTTGTTTATTTTAGTTACTTCCATAGTGTTATGTCATATGGTTTGCTCCTATGGGGATCAGCTTCTGACATACAAACTATTTTTGTATTACAGAAGAGGGCGATCCGTTCTATATATGGACTTAAATCTCGCGAATCACTTAGAGAATTATTTAAAGAAATTAACATCCTAACTGTGGCATCACAGTACATATTTGACTGCATTATGGTTGTACGTAAGAATATACATTTATATAGTAAAAACTCAGATTTTCATCAGTTCAACACTAGAATTAAGAGCAAACTTGCTGTTTCCAATCTCAGGCTTCGTAAAACTGGTAACTCATTCATAGGACAAAGTGTAAAAATGTTTAACAAAATACCGCAAAATATTGTTGATCTACCTATACATAGATTTAAATCTCGCATTAAGTCCATTTTAATGTCAAAAGGTTATTATAAAGTACAAGATTATATGGATGACAATATTACATGGACATGATAGTCTGCTCGCTTGCGCTTTTTAAAACGATATTATTGTATTGTATTATATATTTTAAAAAAAGGCTAACTGTTGAGTTTGTTGCGGCACTTCTTCTCAGCAGGCTACACGTCGAAGTGCTGGTAGGAAAAAAGTTTGACGTGCAAAAGTATTACTAGTGAATCTATTTGCTGAAATAAACTATTTTATTTTATTTATTTATTTTAAAGTACCACAGAATATTGTTGAATTACCAATACATAGGTTTAAGTCTCATATTAAGTCATGTCTTATGAAAAAAGGATATTATAAAATACAAGACTTCCTAGACGATAATATTACATGGACATAATGAGCTGCTCGCCTGCACTTAACAAATATTGTATTAATGTATGACATCAACAGTATGATGATTATGTATATTTTTTAAAAAAGCCAAAATTGATGAGTTTCTTGCGGCACTTCTTCTCATCAGGCCTCATCCTTATCACGTCGAAGTGCTAGTAGGGAAAAAAAAGTTTGACGTGCAAAAGAATTTACTTGTAAATCTACTTGCAGAAATAAATTATTTTATTTTATTTCATTTTTATTTATTTACTCAACGGATTTTAACGAAACTTGGTACGATTATAATGAGAAGAACAATTATTCTTCATACTCCTGGGCAGGTTATAGCATACTTTTCATCACGCTACAATCAATAGGAGCAGAGCAGTGAAGGGAAGTGTTGGGAAAAGCGCATCACGCAAAAACTACTGCATGGAATTGAATGCGGTTTTCATCTATGTATTGCTAGAGGTCTAAATTAAAATGTAAGCCCCATTTTATGGAAGTCCGTCATTTTTGTAACCCGATAACCACGCGTGCGACGCCGCCGGCTCAGCTAGTACTTAATACATATCGATGACAGAGACATGTTATTCTATTTTATCTGCTATAGAACTTATAGCTCCACCTACATCCAGCGGCATCGGGCATTATCGAGCTCATATTTCTCGACCAATTGGTAAGTGGGAGTGTTACGATGACTTAAAGACGAAAATTACGAAGAGTCCAACGTACATAGTGCCTAATTGTTTAATTTATGCGCAAAAGTAATTGGATTTGAATAAAAACCAATGTGAGGCAAATCCACTACTGACGCAGGAGTAGAGCTCATCAAACATGTTTTTGATGCTCCGACGACGACATCTCCTGGACTGCTGCTTCGTAGTAAACTTTGCATTGTAGGTATAGACTCAAATTTTATTTTGCATTGTTTAAAATATTTAAAAATGTTGTAATACCAAAACATGTAACAATTGGCGATTTAAAAAGAGTAACTAGGTACCGAGTTTCTTGCCGTTTCTTCTCGGTAGAAATCTACTTTCCGAACACGGCGGTAGCTTCTTTTAAATTGCTTTTATTCACATTCTTACATTACTTTTTACATTTTTACATTATTTTTTACTTGACGATTCATAAGTGCTTATTTTAAGTCTATGTGAATTAAGGTATTTTGATTTTGATATGATTATCAAAACTATTTTGGGTTGTTTCATTTCTGCATAAATGTGTCCATATCAAGGAACGACGATTATTAAATAACTTTTGATTTATATAGATTTATGAATACGAAAATAACACAAATTTATGTACTGACCAGTACAAAATGTTGACATTTTAATTTTGCAGAAATTGTATCATTTTCATATGAATTCAGCGATTACATGAATCATCAAAATGGCGGGGCCAATGTTTTAATCAGATAACTTTAATTTGGCACTTACAATTGCGTTGAAAATTGAGTACATACAAGTACAAATGTAGTACTAAGTCTTCGGGTCTGAATTACCTGCCTCCGAGTAGCGCTTTCCGATGGCTCCGCCACTTTGACGTCATAATGGCGGGACCAGGTAAACCTTGACATACTTCCTTTATCTTTAGAGGTACAAATTTGTGGTTTCGGGTACAAATAGTACAAATGTAGTACAAACCCTTACATGTGCTATATTTTAAATTGGGGACTTGGTCCCGCGATTTTGACGCTCACAAACTTTGTCAATTTTAAACCGATCGGGCTGAGACTTTGCATGTTTAAAGCTACTATGAGGTAGGCATCCGCTAAAAAAGGGTTTTGATTATTCCTACCCCCAAGGGGATAAAATAGGGGATGAAAGTATGTATGAAACTTTGTCAATTTTAAACAGTTCGGGCTAAGACTTTGCATTCATAAAGCTATACTATGACGTAGGTATTGCTAAGAAAGCGTTTCAATAAATAAAATTCCACTCCTAAAAAGATAAAACTTCAAATATTTAAATCAACCCTTTACGGGATTCAATAGGAAAGAACTTGAAAGGCCGAGAAATAAACTCACAGCCCAAAACTACTTAGAAATAGACTGACTTACTAACTGACATTTATATGCCTAAACGGCTAAACGTAGGTACTAGAAATGTAGAAGAGACGTAGCTTAGATACCGTAGAGGTGCACTAAGAAAGGCATTCCCGAATTCCCACGGGAACGGGAATTAGCTGGAAAATCCTATTGTATGAAAATCTAAACCGTTTCAAGCGTCTAGCTTGAAGTTTGGCATGTAGGTACCTTAGTAAACTTAAAGCTTAGTTGCAACAGGATATTGCAAAATTCCCACGGGAACGGTAGTTAGCGGGCAAAACTTTTGTATGAAAAAATCTAAACCGCGTAAGATAGATGATTAAAATTTGGCATGCAGGTACCCTAATGAACGTAAAGCTTACTTGCAACGCGATATTGCAAAATTCCTACGGGAACGGGAGTTTTTGGGAAAAAACTTTTGTATGTAAAAATCTAAACACGCGGACGAAGTCGCGGGCAAAAGCTAGTATTTAATATAGTACATACGTTAAGTGAAGTACGTACTTCAATATGAAATTAATAACTATACAAATATTCGTATTGGCAATGCATTTGTTTTGTTGTGTGAGGGAGGTTTTGTTTACACGAACATACGTTTGAAATTTTATTTTGCTTTTTGTTATTGCTTCAAATATCTGGTTATTTCCGAGTACTCAGTTCCGAGTATTCATATACAAAAGGGTCGAAATTTTTATGTGTTGCTTGTTATATTTGTCCGATATTTATTAAGTTTATTGTCGAAAAAAGTAAAAAACCTGTAAATGCTAAAAGAAATTAACTTTTTTAATAGGGCAAGTTCAAATAAAAATTGTACAGTCAGCAAAAACGTTATAAGCGTTACGAAAATCTGGACAAAAAAAAACGAAAATACAAACTTCATAGCATTGAAACTCATGAGCCGTGAGGCTAAACAAACAAACAGATTTTGCCTTTATGCAGATGGGCGTGTTGTCCGCATACATGAGAGCGCTCCTCCAGTTCACCGGCTGCATACAAACTAGATGCATTCTAGTGATAAATGGTGCATTCGAATGCCGCTTCAATTCTATTCTGAATACATTCTAAAATTGTTTGCAGACGCTTATGGCACGTCATGTTAGTTCACGTCTGCGCCCATATCGTGCTTGAAATAAAATATTTTTCACACAATACTACGCAATAGAAATGTACCACTGGTCCGGATTTTATTTTATCAATTACTTCTTACGCAAGATAGATTGATGTTCGATTACACTATATGTACACAATACTTCGGAAACGTTTTCAAATTTGGTAAGCTTCACCTTTCATTGCATTAGGCAGTGAATGCCATATTAGAAAAAGACTAAATGTTAAATGCTTTCTTGGAATTTCAAATCAAAGTCTGGGCTTTACGACTTTAAATGATATGAAAGTCGGAGTTCCAATTCGCGATGAGTGTTGATATGCAGCTTCAGTCACTATTTCCATCCATTGGGCACAACGATGGAAACGAAACGACGAAAGCTTTTTTTGCCAACAAAGGTTTCCGACTTCGCATTTAGATAACAAAGCTCAAGGGAATACTAGACGGAATTAATCCCAAATACTTTAGCTTCAGCTATTCCATCTCGAGAACTTCACAAGTTGCGGTTGAGATAGTATTCGTTGTGGACTGAAATCCCGGAATGACGTAACTGTCGTTTAAGTAAACATTTATTTGCATAGTTTACGTCACTTTGTTGATCGCTAAGAGCTAAGGATTTAAGCGTCTAGTGATCTTCAAACAAATGTTCTATTCCAAATGAATAAGCAACATTATTTATTCAGAGGTTAAAAGCCATAGTTGAACTTTACACTTTTTAGTTGTCAGTTCTAAAATGTAGTCAATGTTTCTTCACTAAGAGGTAACTCAAGGCGTAAAAATGCAGAATCTGATTCGTATTTCAAAAGATATTGGAATCGCATTTAATTGTAGTATCCGGCACTTCTCGGTAGAAGTGACATTCCGAAACGGCGCGCAGTAGTAGAAATCACATCATTTTTCAATTCCATAAATTCGCAACCTGACGACCAATAAAGATTTATTAAACCTAAAAGCAAACCTTTTAATAATAATATAAATAACCGAGTGGGTATTGAGAACTGCCACCCCCAGTGTAGGTACCGTAAGAAGGCGGTGACGGCTGGTGGCTGTATTAATTAGCCTTTAGATGGTATCATAATTAATAATGAGAGTAACCAAAAGATAGAGTTATAGATAGTACACAATGCTGTTAGTTTGCTGATAATATACAAAATATAACGTTATAACATAATCGAGTGTGACATCTCAGAATAAGATATTCAGTCTGATGAACAGTCTTATAATATCCACACCAGTGAAATCGCTGGCATCACCTTGTTTAAAACACACTTTAAGTTCAAGACAAGTGATTGTAGTATGCATCATTTGGCGCATTTATTTATTATTTTAACAAGAAAACCAACGAGAGTGCCATGTTATACAAAGAATAAATAAACATACTCAACATGTTAACTAATTAACTGTAAAGATGTTAATTTTATTTCACATAACATCATCAATCGTGTTGTTTCACTGAACAATTTAATTAAATCAAATTAATTGGAATTACACGGCGATGAATGTCGAAGCATGTTCATCACTTGAGCCCGGTGGCTAATCTGTGTTAATTTTTGTCATGAAGTAAAATTTCAGCAATTAATGGCACTGTACTTTAATAATATGAAAACGGAGGTATCAAACTTTCTAAGTTAGATTTAGTATTTGGAAATAGTCTTCTTATCCTTTACCAAATTCAAAACTCAGTACCTACTTAAACTCATATAATAATGTTATAGACACTCTGCACCAAACATGTTTGATCTTCACCATAATCACCTCATTCAAACTTTGACAATCAGAATCAGTAATCAGAATTTACAACTCATTAATCCGAAGCTTGGAAATTTGATCATTAATTATGGACAATTAAAAAAGAAATCCCGTTAGTCTACGCCGTAATTGGCAATAAAACTAATACCGCTGACTGCGTCATGTGGTTTTTCGTAATGGGCCGTGTCGTGTAACAGATTTGTTCTAAACTGCATTTACTGCTAAGGGCGGTAAGCGCCGCCTATCGCCGTTACTATGCGAACTGTGGTACAAGCGATCGAAAGTCTATGTATTTATAGTCTTGTTATTTTCCGGTGGCATACTCTTATAGACATTGCATTATTTACTAACTTTTCCCACGGCTTAGCACTTGTAATCCGTTGCCACTAACTTCATTGTACATCCCAGAGCTGGCCATGACTTTTCCGCCATAAATGTGTTAATCAAGATTATTGCAGTGTTAAGCAATCCTATTTTACAGTACTGAATAAGATATTGTAAATTTCTCATGTTTTTACAAAATAAATATTATCTTATCTTAATCAAATTCTTGTAACCACAATATAATAACAACGTTATTAAAATTTCTATGGTAACAAGATAGGTAAAGGATTCAAATCAGAAACAAAGCGTGATTTAGTTGTTTTTAGTGGAAAATACATTACGATGATCTTTTCGTGTTAAATACTATGTAAACTATTACAATGCCACGTAACAATTTAACGTTCACAGGAGCCTACCTGGCTTTGATAGTGCCTACTAAACCGAAGTCAGCTTTTAAATTCCAACATGTTTGCTTTATAGCACTAGCGGATCGCCGGTACATTTCATATGTAAGTAATCAAATTTCCACCAACAATACGGTAAGTACATATCGCTCTCGCTTCACACAAGCCAAGAATTGATTGCCCTAGCTGTACATTAGTAGGTCAACATTATCGCTGTTCCGTTTCCACTTCATCTTGTAAATTGCGCCAGTGCACAGTCCGATTTCAGATAGTACCGTAACGGTGGCAGTCGGGCATCGCAGCGGCATCGCAGTTAACTTTAATGATACGCCGCGCTATAAAGATAGCGGCCACGTACCGCCCTGACCGGCCTTGTCAGTAAATACACCGATTAGTTGATAAATCTTGTAATAGTTTAGCGGTTCGCGCACTGTGCAGGTAGTCGGACATTTGACAGTGGGGGCCCACGTACTGAGCAGCCAATAACTCGCTTAGATATTTCAGTTGCCCCAGCCAAGCCTAGGTAGCTTACACACTGAATACAATAGTGAAGCTTCATAGATAGAAAAGCCGAACATAATATATTTTAACCAATCAGTGTACATTCAGTATCAGTTCACTACTCGCTCTCCAAGCAAACGGAACATTGTCTTACAAATAATCCAAATTCCTATTCATACATAGTTATGAATTCATTTCATTTGCAAGTTTACAAGCGCTGCACCCGAGAGGAGAAATGTTGCTAACTTTATGAAGTTGGTTTGTTCAAGATGAAGAATTCCACTATCGCGCCCGTGGAATCAGGTTAATTCCGGGGAATAAAGGCGGGAACGTATAAGGGGCAACACTCTATCTCGCTTCGGGTACGGAGAGGGATGCTTTATTAATATCGAAGGGCATGATATTAAACTAGAAGATGGTCTGTGAAATATCTTGAAATATTTTTTTTATAAGAAGAGCTTTCAGGATGACCTTACTCCACCTGATGGAAAGCCGTCGTGAGATCCAAAAGTTTGGTCGACAGGCATAATAGAACAACACATTGCGCTTGTCGCCCTCACCTTGAAGGCCCTCTGAGATTCCGTTTCACGTCCCGCCTAAAGAACCCAATATTGTAAGAGGAATGAAACACATGAGCTAGCCTTCTAGCATGACTTACGGGGCAGGAACGTGGAATTAAACCTCTTGGTGCGCGCTACCATCAACTGAATGGTATGCGGATGGCAACGCTGTCCAGTACGTGTTGTTCGGGATTGTACAACAAATGTCCATTATAACTTGTTTTAAGGGAATTGTTTGTGTGCAATAAAGACCATCTTGTCCTTAGGAGGGTTAAAGATACTTCGAATTAATCAGCTGGTTTATTAACCGTTTGGTTTCTTAGATCATTATAAATGCGTCGCACAACGGGCACATCGATAAACCGAGCACATCCCTACTCCGGGTTGATTAAAGAAATTAATTGTTTATACTCACCCAGGCAGACGTGACGCGCATAGCTCTAGACCCCGTCCGATGAAAAGCACGAGTTTCATTTAATCTTGGAAAGTTACAACGACGTTTAGGGACGCGCTGGGAACTTTCTGGTTATTCATTTCGTTATCTTTTGTGTCAGGGTACCCTTCAAATCGCAAGGAGTATTTACGCTAAAATTTCCAACAAAACTTAAATACAAATAAGTTTACGTTTGAATAGTATCGTGCGAAACAAAAGAAAACATTTTCAATAAATAAATAAGTAAATATCAGACAACACCACATACTCATTGCTCCGATCCCAAAGTACCTATGTAGCTTGAGCACTAGGATTATGGGATAGGAGGATGGGTAGGTATCAGATCAATAAACAACTAGACACGAACCAACGACCCTTGGTTCAGAAGGCAGGAGAAAACTTTAAATTACGAAAACGATACGTTTACAACGCATGCTCTATCCTACTAAGACGTGAATCTTCAAGTAGGTATTAGCAATACTTGTCACAGAACTTTGAATTGTTCTACAAAAAAGACATTTAGGAAAAAATGTTCTAAATTGAGAGACCTTGATGAAGATATCATGTAAACATCTTCGTTAATTAGCTAAGTATCAACATTAATTATGCAAAGTATGCCAAATCCTATTTATATCGGTGACATTCAAAATACATACTAATATGCCACGAATACGTTTACACAAAGGTTTCTCATACGTTTAAGAAGTAGCGGTTCAAAGCCAGCGAGCAGGGAGGGATTATTTTGAACATTTTTTTCGAGAATATATATTTATTGTGGGGGGAGTTAATAACAAGCGTTGAGGTACCGCCGGCATTGTCTAGCAGATCCTCTACGGCTCTTCCCTTCATTTTTATGTAGTCGTAATTCCCGTGCCTTTTAGCCACAGACACTGCTTTTATCCACGCGTTTGCCTTATCCCTTATTGTCCTTTTTTCATATCTTTGTTATTACCTTCTGTTGTTCACATTCGTGGCTGCGTTATGCAGCGTTGCGTACTATGTATCGTCCGATGGTATACTTTGTTTGTGAAGTGATTTCATGAATAGTACGTTAATTAAAACTCTTGCTTTTTATTCGCCGGTAAATATTGGCAATGAGGTGATAACTCTACAACAACGTGTGACGAATCAGGCATAAATATTAATAATCCTGGCCGGATATTAAAGTTAGGAAACTCAGAACATGCAAAAAGATAACCTTAAAACGTATTTTGTAATGACTCAAAATGTCGTACGGTCAAATAACGTCTTTCCGAATTCTAGTGGAATTAAGATCGTATAAAACCATTTAGTATTAAATGCAAGATGTAGAAGTCTGCTACGAGGACGTCTAAAAGCATTCGTAGCTATCATACAACTCTCGTACGCATTTAACGTAGGTACTACGGAAACTCGGTCAATGATTTTCGTAATGGACACTTTCCTATAAGACATTTCCTTTTATTACCTCCTTTCATTTTAACCTTTGTAATGGTAATGGTTACACTCGCAATGTTCTGTTCAGTTTGTAAGTAAAAGTGCATTGTTTATTTTATAAAGTCAGAATTTGTTAAAAAAATCACCATACTTACATTATTATCTTAATAAAAAAACTCCAAAATTTAGAAAAATTAGACCACTATAGAAGTGTTTCTCCCATAAAGTGCGATATGTACATAAATAAAAGAAAAAACATCGTCCAATTTGTTATTTACCATACAGAGTGTAGCTATTTGTTCTTTTGTCTGTCTGTCGCGACAAGATAATTTCACACAAAATTTATTCCTCTATGACAATGGAAACATTACAGATCTTACTTACAGGTGACTTAATCCGTGAGTTCACCAATTTTTGTCACTGATCGATATGCACAGGAATATTTAACAACAATCTGATTTACGCCACCACATCGCTGCAAATGGCTGCCAAAAGTGGTTCGCAAATTGAATTTGCTAAAAAAACAATCACCCTAACTCGGAAAATCACGTCTTTCACATTTTAGAGCAATAATTTTTGCGGCATGCTCTAAATCCAATTTGGCGAGAGAGGGCGAGGCCGCTCTATCCTCATACATTATTCAAATTACAGAACGGGGTTTCTTGCTTGTCTGCTTGTTTTGAGGCACGCTGCAAATTCACGCTAATTCTATTGGAAATGTCGGAGTGAGGTTAAATTGGAATGAAATACGCATTACGTACGAAGATGCAGTTCGCTGCGCTCCTCTCCTCGTGAATATTGCATGAGACTGCTGCATTTTGTAAACTGAAGTTATGTTTAAAAAATGTATGCATGTATAATTCGCACAACGATGCGAGTAATAAACATAACAGCGCAAAAAGAGATACGAAATTGTTCAGCTTGAAGTTCATTAACCTTTGAATAAATGGCGCAGCTAAATATTGTATAAATATCAAACGTCAATTTCGCGTCTTGAGCAAAGTCGAGTTGTTTTGTATTTAAAATATAAGCCGCTGAAATGAGAAGGAAGTTTCAAAGCAATCACTTGTACCTCAACAGGAAAATAATTTTATTGTATTATGTTTGGTATTACAATTACGATGGATGGATCGTTGAATCGAATAAAATTCCATCCAGGATTAACAATCATAAAGTAAGCATTACTGTTATTTTTCAGTCATGTTAAAGTGTAATGATTGCTAGACAAAATTAAGTCGTTGTATTTTTTTTAAATTCCTTAATAAATCACGACAACTACTACAAGTGAAAAATTTATTACTTAATATAAGTATATATGCGATTGAAAGTTTACAATTTTCTATAACCAGATTTATATAACGTATTTCAAATAGTAAAAAGGAACCATTTTACATAAAACTTTAATTTCTAAAGAAACTTGTAGGTTCGGTGCCTCTCGTGCAGAATTTTCTTTCGAGTTAAATGTACAATCTCGTATATTTTTTTATATTCTTTGTCGATCTAACCTGTGCATTCGGTTAGTACGAAGAACAATAACCACTAAATGTGTGTTGTCCTCCAGACATTGCTCAAGGTTTATCGTATTTGGCGACAATTGTAATCGTACGGCGACCTTACCATTTCTGCTGCATCATTTTATAGCACATTTCTATATTTGTGTTGTCCATTTAGTTAATTGTGTTATACTCGTAATACTATGAGTTGCGAGTCTGAGATAGAAGATAGAGATGCGGTAACAATACCTACAGTTTATTATTACGTATTTCATTGCTTATTGACTCTGTAATGTCATAATTCAAATGTAGTGCCTACTTCGTTTTTGCTTGTTAGATTTTTATTAATACAGCAGCTATAAACTCGTGTTAAAGCAAGGCGTTTAGAAAGTTAAATCTGCGTTTACAACTTATTTCCAATTTCATGGACATGGTTAGTTTTACGGTGTACTAACGTGAGTGAGTTACGTGATTGTGTATTGAAAATACATATTTAACCTCGTAAGATCGAAATTTCCAGACACAATAGTTTTGACAATAGATTTTGACAGGATTCTAAAAGAACATTCGGTTTATGACTTTAAAATAATAAAAAACCCAAAATTATTTATTCAGAAATCAGTCTCTGTAATTACAGAGACTGATTTCGAAAACTACGATCGTGTTTTGAAGTTTTTCGTCATTTGTTCGATTTTACGATCGTGCTAAAAAAGTACGAGGTAAATGCACCAAATCTTGTCTAGGATGATGTTACTATTTTCGAGTTTAGGCAAAACATGGATCACCGGCAAGTTCCTTGGCAAAACAACGCGGACGCAGCGCAATCGGAACAATGAAACAGCCAGATTCCACTGGCCGCACTCATCAATTCGAGGTCCCGCGAACGCAGACTCTAGGGTTGACTCTTAAAACATCATCAACGGTTCTTTGGAACCAGTTTCTAGCTGTACACCCCTGTAAAGCTAGAAACTGGTTCCAAACATCCCCATGTATAGGTCAATTGCTGTGACAAGTTTATATATGAAATAAGAAATACTAAGAAAAAAGAATATATATGCTCTTCTGTGTTTCAGGGAAAATCATTAGGTTCAATGCCTATATTCGTAGTCTAATGTAACAGACTCACGAGTAGCGTAGGCCTGTATAAATTAGATACTATCAAATAAATATTATTTAGAACTTTAGCTTACGATCAGATGCCCGATCTTGCTCTTCTCGTTACATAATGCTGGGGTTTCGCGAATGTAGCTAAAATTCGTGTTGCGTTGGCGCGCCAAAAACATGACAGTGTCCCGATAACACATCGTCTTAACCCGAATACTACGCGTTACAACGACTTAAGCGACCACACTTATCGCATTAACACGAATATTATAAATAAATAAATAAATAACCCAAGACATGCCACGCTGGGCCACACAGCGCCACCTAGACCCAAACTAAGCCGAAGCTTGTACTATGGGTACTAGACAACTGATAAACTTACTTAGATACATTTTTTTTTGTAAATAAATACATATTATACATAGAAAACACCCAGACCAATACAAACAGACATGTTCATGAACACAAATGTTTGTACTGTGCGGGAATCGAACCCGCGACCCTTGGCTCAGAGGGCAGAGGTCACTACCAAATGAGCCACCGAGCCTGTCTATCGTAATCAAATCAACATATGAATATCAACATGCCCCAGAATTATAAAGTAAAAACAAAATGCTATCAACATTATAGTGTAAAAAACAAATTCCTACATACATGTTTCAGTATTTCAAGTCAAATGCACAACCGGCCCGGCAACCCTGGCCGGTCGCGAACTGCGGCAAAAGGCATTAATCAGCGATATTTTCGGGCGGGTTCACACGTGCGCGCCCGCCCGACCTCGCCCGCAATACATGCACATGCATAATTAATACAATACTGGATATCGACTCCCATTTCCTCACTCGTGTAAGCGCGGCCTTTTAAACAGAAGCTCTTGTAAGTTCTTACGATTCATTTCAGATTTTTGCATAGAAGCGTTCATGTTGGTTTTGGTCCATGTTAGCTTGAACTGAGGTAAATGGTCTGCCAGAGAATTTGTTAATTCACTCTTAAACTAGCCAGCCCACGGCTTTGCTTGTCTGTATACGAGCATTTATCGTAAGCATGGGTATTAAACAAGTATTACACACGCTTAGGGATTGCTTTTCAAAACACGTTGGATTTATAGTATTTTTTTTTCATAACAACAGTTTCCATTACTATATAATTTTCATTCTTCAGTCTTAAAGGCTATCAGATAATGCTACAACAAATATTTTGAAATAAAACTGACTAAATTCAATACTTTGGATCTAATCCCAATACCAATCTGAATATAAGATATAGCGACTCTATCCAAACCCACGCAATAACTTGAGCAGCTAAACACAAAGCCAATTTAATGCTGTACTATCCAGAAATAGATCCTCCGCCCAACAGAGCTCAAGACTCCAACGGTTAATAAATAACCCGGGGACAAATTTTAGTCACGACAAGAGCGGGGGGCTCGCTGCGATGGCGATTAATTCTTTAATTAACCCTACAGCACCGCGGGTCATTGGTGCCGCGAATTAGAAGAAATGGCGACAAGATAACTCTGCCGACTTCATTTGTCTCTATTTCGGGGAGGCAGTGTTGCCAGTGGTTGAAGACCAGAAGTAACGTGAAACCGGTCAAAAGTAACGTGAAACTGGTCAAAAGTAACATTTTTGGTACTTAAAGTAACATAAGATTTTTTGATTGATTTTTTTTTTTGTATTTTGATACACGGCTATACTTTCCTGTTGAAATGTATAAACTTTATTAGCGATGGTAGTCGAAGATGTGATACGAGATAAGGAGATAGTCAATATCTTTATCTCGTTTAGTTTCACAGGCACGATGTTTTTTTTTTTCCCTCTTTTATTGTTTGTGTAATCTAATAAACGTTTTTCTATTATATTAGTTTACCAAGCACAAATTACCTGAGCTATCTACAAGATTTTTCGTTCAGTTCAAAAAAATTTGAACAATGTAACAAGAAAGTAACATGCAAAGGTCAAGAGTAAGATAAAATGTTACAAAAAAACATTCTGGCAACGCTGTGGAGAGGGCCGGTGGGATACGGATGTTGCCGCGAGTTTACAACTGCCTAAGTAAAAGTTACTTTGCAACTGTCTAGATCAATTTCGACTGATTGAAAGGAAGGGTGTGATGGTATCGTTCTTAAGTTATCTAACTGATCATTTATAACTGAGTATTTTAGATGTGGAGTTAATTTGTCAAAAATAAGTCGAAAACAAAAAAACATCTAGAATTTACATCATAGAGTTAAGTACTTATATGAACTACAGGCAATTTCAAAATTAATACGCATGGTACTCCAAATGTAGTTACATTTGAAGTAATCGGATATTGACATATTTTTTACCAAAATTACTTCACATCTAATCGTGAAAATCTAGAATAATAATTTGCGATACCCAAATTACTTAGATATATATATTTATCTAATGTAATGTACCAATATGATTATACCGACAATGAAAAATATAAGTAAACTAATATAAATTAACACTTAGACATATTATGTCTGCCTACATGTCAAATTATTGCAATGTAGATTAAAAATATCAGTTTCTATCCATACGCTAGTGTGTAATTCAATATGATGTGATGTACATTTCAAGGAACATCGTCTTATAAATAATGTACGTAATTACAACTGGAGGAACCTACCTGGGTTACCGATACGCCACGTACATACCTTGTTACTTATGACTCGCGTAACGTACCTTTCCCAAACAGGAGTCGATCAAGAGTGTATAATCGGCGATTGTAACTGCCTCACGGCACGCCTTAATAAACTAATATTGATGGAACATAATTAACATGCAGCGCCGAGCCAACGCGCTCCCAGCTAGGGGCCTTTACACAATTATAATTAGTAAAACGTAGGCCATCAAAGGGATAAAGGGAGAGCTATTAACTGGATATATTAGGAAAACGTGGTTCATGTTCGGGACGGTGGGAGAAGCATTTGTAAACGCCATAAATTTCAGTTCCTAGGGCGGTGGAATTACGAAAGGTATTTTTAAGGGTTCCCTGCTCTTTAGCTTCTTTAAATTAAATGTATGTACTATAAATAAACAAACATATTTTCCATAATAATTAGCCATGATTACAAATGTCACATATAAATTCTTCTTTCTATGAACAATTGTCATAATTCAGGGCAAATTCTGGGGAAAACGACCATTCGGAAGAAGACGTACGTACATCACGGCTCAGAAATCTTAAGACATGTTTCAATCTGAGCAAGAGATCGCTGATCCGTGCCGCTGCACTGTGTGTAAATTAGAAAAGAAAAAAAAAGAGAATAGAATAGGTCTAATTATGATCGACCTCCGGTAGGAGATGGCACTTCAGGACGAAGAACACGTCAGTACAAGTTTTATTACACCAGCTGATGTAATTAAGATCCCCCTTAAATGTTCATTTCAAAATTCAAATGTAAGCACAGAGCGTCACTAGATTTGCTGGGGAACTTCGCAAAATTATTGAGTTTAAAAGTTCCAACTCGACGAATTCATATTAGCTGGTGCGGAGTTTTACTTTGTGCGGGTTTCCACCAAATGGTATCGAGAAATAGACCGAAGTTAAGGTAAATTTCGCGAGAGCTAAGTACCTAAGCGCGCTCGTGAAGATTTCCAAATAGGCCACATAATTCACTTTAAAATGCCTGATAAAATTATATGAGTATGTAAAGTATGATAGTTCACTAAAAAGAAATCTTTCATAATCAATATCATCATCATCAGCCTGCAGACATCCAAATCTAGACATAGGCCTCTCCCAAACTCCCAATACAATTGTCGTTAAGGGGAATTTGCCTTAGTCACTACGTTTGGGTAGGTGACCGCAGTAGTTTTTATGTGTACCCAGGTAAACGCTGCTGCCCGTCTCCTGATAGTATCTTAGTCGTCTTCTACGAAACCCACGGGATGAGATGGGGTGATCCCATTCTATATAAAATATGAATTTGCAATAAAACTTCCGAATAGTAAATAGCACTATTCATAGTCTCTCAAATACAACAGAGCTACGAGTACAATGCACGATAGTTATGCACACAAAATTACCCCAAATCCAACCGAAGCCAAGCACACAACTATGTCTCCTACATTGTTGCGAGAACACACACCCGATACAGAATCATGTCTCAAGTTTCCATTGCGCACCAGAACGTGCATATTACATCAACTCGGATCTAGCTCATATGCAATTCGTATGCAGTTCGTGCGAAACCACCCCTTTAAACGATACGGTAACAGTTGGTGGGTGCATGCAATGAGAATGCATCCGTTGCACTTCTAATGTTATCCGCAGAGGATTGGAAACGTGACATCCTATAACTGATATTACTTGTACAGTATAGCAAGACGCGGTTATTGATAAGATCAGGTTTTTGTCAGTAGATGGTATGTGTTAAAGGCTCTTATATTCATCTTGGGTCGCTGCGTCTATTACGTAGGTAATTGAAACCTTTTCTTCTTAAGGTCATTTTCATAGTGCAAAATTTTCGCAATGTTTAGTTTCTTTGGATTAATTTAATGTGGATTGAAATTTTGTCCTTTGCAGTGCTCAAAATAACGAAGTACCTATATATTGTATAGTTAAAAGACGACAACCTTTATCGCCACTTTTGTCCACATCCCTGTTCTCTTCTTCAAGATACAAACACGAACTCGATGGTAAATTGGTTAGACGGAAAGGTTTCTCATGTTTGTTAGTTCTCGGAATTGTCCTTTATTAGTAGTCATCGGGCTTTCATAGTTAAAATTACAACCCGACAACTAACAAACCAATAGCGTTTTGCTTAGTGGATCTAAATAATTATATTACTTCCAGTCAAGTAGAACAAGCCATTTCGCTCAAACTTGTTACAATAAACAATAAAAGTTTATTACAACAAATTAGCCGAAAGCGGCCAGTGACGATTATCGAATAAAACACATCAAAGTGTTCAGGTTTCCATCAACACCCGCACTCCGAGGCTTAAACAAATGAACGGTCCTCGTAAACCTTCAAACGTTCACACAGATGGGCAACCATAAACCCTGGGATGCATCGGCGGAATTTAAATCTCGAGTAATTAAATGTTGAACGTTATGCAAATCCTTTTTACGATCCCCGCAGACGAGGCAGGAGGCGCGAGTGCGCTGTTGTTCCCAGCAGCCCCCCCTTCGGCAATCGCCCTATTGGTGGGCAACAAACTTTTGGTATTAGAAATGTCTCAGTTGCCTCCAGTTAGCAACAAGCAACGGACAAGGAACCAAATCATTCACTTGCTAGTTGCTACCGGCATGAATTTTTCTGGCTATACACCGATTGTTCTATAAAGGCGACCGAAGTCCCTTGACGAGTTTCACCCAGTATGCGCCAGCAAGGCGGGTACTCGCCTTACAACCGGCTGAGAAGCTGACATCTCAATAAGTCCTATACTTGACTATATGACACCCATGGGAAGAAAGCTAATTAGCTTCTAATTGACTTTTTCTGTTGTGGCACCGGAGACACGCGGTACATTTTTACAAATAATTCCCAGTTGGCTCTAGGGCGCGAAGATGAAGTGGGGGCTACTGGGCATAACAGCCGAGTGCCGAGCGCGAGCCCCAATCAATTCCAATCTGGCACAAGTGGCGAAACTTGTTTGGCGGCCAAATTGAGACGAAGGCATCGCGGACCCCGGGTCACTCGTCAATTAGTCGGAATTTTTAATAGGTTTTAATCGAGGTATCGGATACGTATCGAATCGGGGGGTTTCGTAATCGATACTAATTTGGGCTATTGTAACCGTTTGTAACGAGTCGAAACATGCACTTTAGGATGTGTTTCGGTCATCGCCCTTAAAGTAGCTCTTGTTAAGATAACAAACACAAAACGTTTTATGTTCATAGACAGTATTTTAATAGAAATTCGACAAAACCATAAGTTATCACCATATTATTATGGAAGTAGAACAGGACATACAATTGAACAGAAGGAGCTTTGTCTTGATCACAAGAGAAATAAGACGTTATCAGTATGAATGATGGTCGAGTCCCGTTTGAACAGACGCCGACGCGAACTGCGTCTGATAACAAAGCTTGAAAGGGTTCCGACATTAAACTCTATAACATAGAGAAAAACTCATCAAAATCTCAATTGGTATTGAGACAAACGATATCATACGAAAATATGAAAACAGTAAAAATATAACGCTGGTTTGAGCAAACGTGAACATAGGTAGTATTTTTAGGTATATACGAGTATATCATATGCCGGGGAAAATGCTAATAGGCATCCCCGTCACCCGGGGGGAGTGACGGGGTATGTGGGACTCACCCTGCCTCAAGGTGGAAGGGAGGCAGGCAATACCCACTAAAAACCCCTCCGTCAAGCACCTATGGGGATGGTGTCACGGGACCCGGGAAAACTAGGACTGCCGCGGCACATCATCACTCCACCTGGCCTGAGGACGTCCAACACTACGTTTGCTAACAGTCTGCACTCTGTCTGTAAGAGAGGTAGGGCATAGCGAATTGAGCCGCCCGTCCGGGGAAGGACCTCCACCCTATAGAATACCGCAGTCAAATTACCTCTGAGTCGTGTTTCTGCCGGTGAGTAGGGTTTCCGGAGCTCGTGGGGGATTGGGGTTGGGCCGGCATGGCAGTGGCAACTGACAGGTAACTGACCAGTTACTTGCCCGTTGTCACAGCGACTTGGGCTTCTCTTTCGCTTTCCATCAGGCGTAGGGAAGCCATTATGTCGAGCCACTTTAAAAAAAAAAAGAAAAAAAAACACACACCAGCACTCGTTTCAATTCTGTTATAACTCCATGCATAATTTAACTCAGTATACCATTTCGTACAGTAGAACGGTATCCGCCACGCCCGCTGTGCGACCAGACCTTTAATAAAGTATCAACCGGCTGTTTGCTATTAATACACGGAGTAATTACCCCATTGCAGCGACGTGGCATGTACGAGATTAATTGCCTTATTTAGTTCGCCGACTGTCGCTCGGTCGCTGAGGTCGTGTCCGATGTAACTTGCTAGATGTTCTCTGCAAGCTGGCATTGTCGGTCGTGGGACAATGCATCTTGTTACACAGATCAGCGGTTCGTTGTTAAAACGTGTTCTCAGCTGAAAGTAATGGTAATTTCCACGGAGCAAATACAAAGAGATTTTGAAGCAATTTGACTGGCTCGATGACTCATTTGGTGCCTCGCGAACCTAGGGTTCGATTTCCACCAGGGACAAACATTCCTGTGATGAACATTTGTGTTTGTTCCGTGTCTGGGTGTTTGTATTTCTATTTAAGTATATATATTTGTGGTACTTTCGTTATACCCATAACACAAGTGCATAAGCTACTTACTTTGGCATAGGCATCTTTTACTTTATGTGATGTTGTCTGATTTATTTAATATTATCTATTAAACATTGCGTTTCATATACAGGGGGTGAGAGGATTTATTATTTAGACAATCGTTTCTTCATGTTTAGGTATCTGCCAGCTACACAGTGCACACTCTCTCGTATTTTTATGTACCTAGTTTAGCTATCTGGTACTAGACGTCAGCAAGTATATGTAAAAGGGATGTACTCGATATCGGTAATGATCACGACCCTGGCATTTTGAAACTTTTATGGTTCTTCTTCACCTTGACAACAGATGTTAACTTCAAATGCGAGTATTTCCGACATGATTGAAAAGTTGTTGTTCCAGGCGAATTCAACAACCTTTAAAGAGTATATTCCATATGGACATGATATTCCCATGACGTTGCTGTCCTATAATAATACCCGTCTGACTCTTTAGAGACATAAATGCATACAATGCAATCTTCCGTGTTACCATTGCAAACAAATTATTCTACGTGGCGCTCGCTCGCGAATGTAAAGCTAGCAGGCTAATTTGAGCTCGTAGACTTAAATATTTGCATTAGCTTAAAACTAAGTTGTGTCTACGTTCGCGAGAGTAGTATAACGAACTGGTTAGTTCAATTAAGGTAGTTTTAATGAACTGTCATAACCAACCTGACTAAGTTGTTTCATACATTTCGGTAGAATTGTTTATTTGTGATGTAGTAGTCAATTATAAAGCTGATTTATTTGTTTGATTAGCTATTTAATAAACATAAATGTTTAGTGAACATAAAGTTTGCATGATTCTCTAGAATACCGCGGCCAAATGACCTCTGGGTCGTGTTTCTACCTGTGAGTAGGGTTTCTGGAGCTCACGGGGGGTTAGGGTTGGGCCGGCATGGCGGTGGCAACTGCCAGGTAACTGACCAGTTACTTGCCTTCAAAACCGTGTCACCGAAAGGCAAAATCAATAAATAAACAACATAAAAATAAAAAAAGAATGTCATGGAAACTCTTCAACATTCAATACTTGTTATCGCAGCACGAACAATAGCGTCAACACTAAACAACCTTCGAACAAAAACAACGGACGAAACAAACAACGGCGCAGCCACAGCCAGCGGAAATTGGAAACGTGAAAATAAGCCGGCGAAAGAAATATTTTTGGTTAAGTCGTAAACTTAAGACGGCCGCAAGATGTCGCCGGAGCGGCGATATTTTGACAAAGTAATATCCGCTCGCGGAATGCCTCTTATCTCTCTCTCTCATTGTACACAAATAAATATTAATTTCGGGCGAGCTCTTTAAAATCCCTAATTTGATCCATTGTTTTGCATATGTAGCTCCTTTAATATTTAATTAATAGTTAATCTATTCATAATGCAGTACTTGAGCTGCTTGTGTGATATAAGTAATAAAAAAAACTGCAGCTAGCATGTAACTAAAACAAGGCGCGCGTTGCATTGCGGGCAATATTCTTCATCTTATCAATATCCATAAATTCAGCGAACAAATCTGCGTTCATTTAAGTCGTATGCTGTTGCTTGAATAGTAAATATAACATAACATGTACTTACTTAGGTAAAAGTAATTCATTACTTTCTATTACCATTGAATTTCGAAAATTAAAGTCTTTGTATAGCATTTTACACATAACAGTTATTGCTAGTTGTAAAACATCAAAAAATTGCATAACAAAATAAGACACAAACCTTCAAATACCAAGTCAATCAGAAGCCAAATTCCGATACGAAAGTATCATACATTCCGAAGATGTAAAGCAAATAAAGACAGATGCAGGGTGATGCGTCACAAAATCTTTCTTTTTATTCGCGACAAATAAGGCAGCCAGTCTCGATAACAGGAGGAGAAGTTGCCGTAACATCGTTTTCAGTTTGTCCAAAGCGTTGGAAAAGTTGTAGCCCCCGAGACTCGCCTGTCGCCTCCAGTAATCAAGCGTGACCCAAATAATTTTGAACGAATGACTACGAAATGGTTATAAAAAGAAAGTCATTTTCCCTGAGCAACTTAGTCAAAACAAAGTGGGGATATAAAACCTTAGACATCTTAATAATGCTACACTATATTTTTAAAATTAGTGTGTTGTTTTGAATATCAAATATTTTTAATATTCGGCTTTTTTCAGAGACAGATGCACCTGTGTTTGCGCACACACTTCTCAACTTTTTAACGTCCTACGCACGTTGGTTAGTCTCCATAGATATTTAAAGCTGTGGCAAAAATTCAGTCAGGTGAGTTATTATTATTATTGGGAAGAATATAAATATGCTAGAACATATCTACAAACACTAATATCATTTATCCGTTTTCTAGAAAGTCAAAATACAAAGCCGCTTTCTCGCAAACTAGAAAACGCCATAAGCATTTTCCTAATGCAATATGTAATTAAACTACATTCTGCCGGGCACATCTGCGACGCTGGCAGTGCTGGCACACGCGTCTAATCAGGCTGACCTGGATACGGTCTTTGTTGGGTGCTGAATGAGAGCCGCCACTGAACCGCACGCTAATTGTGTGGCTGGTAACAAGTCGCCCTGTCTCCGGGAAAGATCCGACAACTGATATGGCCATTGCATTTTGCGGAGACTGCGAAATATTATTTGCGAGAGTTACATTTTCAAGCGGACACTAAATTCGTTAACATTTTTTAAATTGCAAACCCACTTTAGAAAGATGTTATCTTGCTCTTATGTCTGACGCTAAAATAGTTTGTCGTGGGATTAATTTGTGCAGACAGCAAATTAGGAGATTGGGTCAAATTAAATTATCTTTAATTGTTGTTGGTGAACACAGAGGTGTTCCACAAGTCAACAAAATTGTCTCTACATTCAGTCTTTCGGCATGCAAATATACTACAACAAACAGGAATGAGAAGATGCGTAAAAAGGCAAGCTGTGAACCCGATTAGTAGATTAAAATTACAATACGTTGAAGAGAGAACAGAGGTCAGAACCATATCCTTCCATACGAAATACAGCGAAAATGTATCTTCCACTTCATGGTTACGAATAACAATCAGAATATTCGATGTTTCTGTGGAATTGACAGGCTCGGTGGCTCATTTGGTAGTGACCTCTGCCATCTGAGTCAAGGGTCGTGGGTTCGATTCCCGCACAGTACAAACATTTGTGTTCATGAACATGTCTGTTTGTATTGGTCTGGGTGTTTTCTATGTATAATATGTATTCATTTACAAAAAAAAAAAAAAATATCTAAGTAAGTTTATCAGTTGTCTAGTACCCATAGTACAAGCTTCGGCTTAGTTTGGGGCTAGGTGGCGCTGTGTGGCCCAACGTGGCATGTAAAAAAAAAAAAAAAAAAATATGTAAAATAAAAAAAAATTAAAAAATATGTGCATGATAATGACATGTTGATAATCTGTTAACATATATCATAATTTCCGTTGAATGAATGTCATGCTCCATGTCAAAGAAGAATTAGTAGCGGAAGTGATGTTGATAGATTGAATTTTAATTATCGCGGAACAGGAACTAAATATTGTCTAACAACTGGCAGATATGCGATACTAGTTCACTTTCGTTTTCTCGAATCGATTGCAGAGTCATTAGAAATTTCTATGAGTGAATCATCTACCAATGCAACGCGTAACGTATTACGCCTTTGCTCATTTATGGAAAAACATATCAATCTGAATTCGACTGGAAAAAATGATTCCTATACATAAAAATAAAATACACTTTTATAAAAAAAAACAATGCAATAATTGCAAATGTTAAACTGCTGAAATTAAACATAGGAGACTAGAAAATTCCATTTGGTAATAGATAATATTGAACGAACGATATACCGGTGCTCACAAGCGTATCGTAATCGTTACTATCAAATTACTATCAGGACCTAAGTATCGAAGACAATGTACTATAATAAAGATATATTAAGATATTTTTTTAAAGTAAAGGGAATATTTCACAAAGACTGCGACAATGGAACCCCGTTTTAAAGTAAATTTATGTGTCCAGTAGTGTGTTAATCCCTATGAATCGCGAAGAATTTTCCAATTTCCGTAACGCCGCGGGCCCGTCTGAATTATTCATGAAACGTGTCACCGGAGTGTTAAACGAAAACATATTTTTTCGCGGGCTTAAAACGTCGCCGTGCTATATCGTATTGGACACTAATCCCGGCGAACACTCCGCTGATGGGAAAATTTCCGACTGACCTGCCGCCAAAGCCTCGCCGCTCGCTACGAATTAAACCGACTACTCATTACACGGGAACGTGCACTGAGGTAACATGTGGCCGCTCGTCAAACAAGAATTAGTGCTGCAACGAACACTAACGAAAACATACAACAAGCAGCTTGCATGATGCACGAAGTCTCTTGATAGTTTGATGGTGCAAGTACTGTTTTGAAGTCTCTTGATGCTTGTACTGATTAGGAGCGCGGCTTGATGCATCTCGTGAAGTGTATCTCTTGGTATAACTTCAGTTTGAAATTAGAGCTCCCGCCGCCTGATATACGTATACAAGTCATTACGTAAAGCATGCAGTAATGTTCTCTAGAAGCTTTCATCTTTAAATCTAAATCAGCTTAATTCATTGACGACTGCAGAATGAAATATACCAACTACTTTGCTGCTGACTGTAAATTATCAATAGGCCTTCTAATTAAAACGTCTAGCCGTAAAGCAGACAGATACACTTCCTTATTAGTAATATCAGTGTGAATTTTACTACATTATTTAGGATAGCTCTAGGAAGCGCCTTGAAACCAAAAGTGTGCATTATGGGTGAATTAATTTCGTAAGCAAAAAAATAACATTCAAGCGAAGTAGATGGTCGTAAAACGTAATATGTTGGTCTGTTAAAATTTATTTATTGTGAACAGAAAGATCGTAAATTCCAGATTAAGGCCGTTCACAGAATGACCTTCGATAATAAATTCGCGAACGAATACGACGCCCTATATCGATAGTAGATATTTGTCGCATACCGCAAGCATTTGCTCTTGGTATTTTTTTAAATAATAAAGCCGTACAAGACAGTGAAACCAGCAGGATCGTAGAACTAAAATAAAGAATGCTCAAAATGCCATCCAATGATGCATAATTACATACCAGCAAGCTTTAAAGGATTTACACATACGTTCGATTAAGACAACGTCATTGCGAATTTCGTATTGTGCTTCGTTATGCAATGCACCTGTATAATTATAACCTCCATAAACGTAAGTAGAGCGAACAACAAAGATGAAGCCAAACAAAATCCCAAGGAGAAAATTGATACCTTCAGGGAAACGAAAGATGAGTAAGTTAATTATGCGAAGGCAACTTCCAATTGTTGTGTTAATTTATCATTACAATCTGGCCGTCACTGTTTCCTTACTAACCAAACAGGGAAATCCTATTAGAAGCAAATTAAATCACACTTTTTAGGCAAATCGGTTCTCCTTTTTTGTTCGCCAAACAATGTAAACGTTTGTGAACGAGGTCACGTTCGAATCATAGTCCAACTATTGGTCGATGTTCCTTATTAGAGAGGTTGTAATTTATTTGCCTATTTTTTCATGCCTAATGCAAAGTGGGTCACTATTACCTATAGACTCTTGCTTCATCAGATGGAGCCTAGTTTCATTTCTTTCTCGCAATCCACTGCTGGACATAGGCCTCTCCAATTGTTTGCCATTTTGCTCGTCATAGTGGCGTTAGCCGTTACCGCATCCAGCACTTGCCAGACATGTTGCACAAATATACTACCATTATGTAATACCATTAAAATAAAAGTAAGTACTAGTATTTTTTTTAAACATTCTAATGTCGTAAATAAATATCGCATTTTAAGACAACAGGTAGTAAAGCAGCTACTCGGCGTAGATTTCACGTTTGTTTAATTAAAAAGATAAAAGCATCAGATAATACACTCTAGGTCGCTTGATCTCAGACGAAGGTTTTCTCAGAACCATATTATGACGACCACACCGGATGTCTGAGCGCAAGACACTGTTATGAATCGAGATGTTGTTGCAAGTAGCAATTTAATAAGAACTTAACAGTTCTGCTTAATTTCACTCAACGACATGTATGACCAAGTTTGTTTCGCGAAAAATATTGTCACATCCACTGCTGGACATAGGCCTCCCCCAAATGAGAAATTTTGGGGGGATTTGCCTTAGTCACCACGCTTGGCAGCCGGTTTAGTGACCCTAGTAAGTTTAATTTGTACCCAGGTAAACGGTGCTGCCCGTTTCCTGACATTTGCTTAGTCGTCTTCCACGACACCGACGGGATGATGTGGGGTGGTCCTATTCTAAATCCGGAAACCTCACGGACGGAATCCGGAAAAATATTGTACGAGCACTTCAAAGGATATGGCCCGATTGAATTTTCTGAATTCAGGTGTAAAACACAATTAAAGACTGATGAAGACTGTTCAGGGGATTGCGTTCGTTAGTTCCCTCCGTGTAACGCGATTGCCCGCATTTCGGTACAAGCCAGCAGTTCTGGCTCCACCCTTATTGCTTAAATTTCGATGCTCAAGCCACTGACTCGAAAAAATGGGACGTGACATTTCACAAAATCTTCCGGGGTTCCTCCGCCGAAGTGGAGTTTATAAATACAATATTTTGTTGGCTTTCCATTGCTTTACCAGATGACAAAGTTGTAACTGGCTCAGAAGGCTTGAACCCACTCGTAAGGTATCATAACAGGATAACAGTAAGTAACCGGTAAAGTCTCATAATATGTGTGTCCTTTTCTTAAAACGTATATTAAGTATAGGATATCCGTGTTGCGTGTGTGACAACAAGTAAATGGACGATGGTCCTACTCCATCGGAGGGAGGAATGAACACCTTGTTTTGGGAAACGAAGTGTAAAACACCCTCCAACACAATGGGACGATGACGAACGACTTGGGAAAGATGGCTTGTCGAGAGTGGATGTAGAATGCCCAGGATCTGGATGGTTTGCGTTCTTTGGGGGAGATTTATGTTCAGCAGTGACGGTAATGGGCCGATTACCGTCCACCGCTGAAAGTAGACATGACAAATTACTAAAAGAAGCAAGAATAAAAAAAGAAGCAAGAGTTACAGAAGCAAGTGTTACAGACTCGTAAAACAAAAAGCTCATTAAGAAAACTTTAACACATTACTACTTGTTTTTAACTTAATTATTTCACAGTTTAAAGCTTGTAGGTGCTCATTTTAACTTTATAGAAAGCTGCAATTAAATTTAGTGCAAAGCTCAAACAGAAAATTGACACTGTAAGTTGGAAAGTTTTGTAAAATAAGACTGACTTTGCAAGACAAAATTAGTATTAAAATTCAAAACTTGTTTTATATGATACAAACGAATTCTAACTTTAGTAAAAATTGAGTATAAATTTACATCGCTTTAAATTAATTTAAGATTTCAACTAGTTAGTTAAAAACTGCCAACATGATATCTATATATATATATAAAAGGAGAAACTGACTGACTGACTGACTGACTGACATATCAACGCACAGCCCAAACGGCTAAACGTAGGCACTTGAAATTTGGAAGGGACGTAGCTTAGGTACCGTAGGGGTGCACTAAGAAAGGAATTCCCGAAATTCCCACGGGAACGGGAATTAGCGGGAAAATCCTTTTGTATGAAAAATCTAAACCGCTTAAGTTAGACGCTTGAAATTTGGCATGCAGGTACCTTAGTAAATATAAAGTTTAGTTATGGCTGTATTTTGAGAAATTCCCACGGGAACGGGAGTTAGCGGGAAAAAACTTTTGTATGTATAAATTTAAACACGCGGACGAAGTCGCGGGCAAAAGCTAGTCTTTTTATAAAACGATGCAAAAGCTTTTTAGCAAAATTACTTTTTCGAAAATGATCATTAACCCATTTCAAATCGCGTGCAGTAAAAGAGCCGTAAAGTCCTTTATAAGTTGCATTAATACTAATCGCGGCAATATGCCGTAACGATGTTTCATTTCGGGGCATGGTGAACGTTCATTCCTTCATTTCGGGACAGAAAATCAAAGTAATCGGGACAATAATAAGTCTTTAATACTTAGGCGTAAGAAATTTGTTATGCCTTTATTTAACACTAGCTGTGCTCGCGACTTCGTCCGCGTGGAATAAGAATATTCGGAGCGCGTGGCAGCTGCGTCTGCGTCCGAGTTCCGTCGTGGACTCCGCTTCCTGGCGTCCCAGTGCTCCAGGCGGCTGAGAGGGGGCGGTACGGGGCAGCGCGGGGCATCGCGGTCGCGGATCGTTTCCCCCCGCCCCCCGCGTTGACTAACACTCCGCGCTCACCTTGCGCGCGAACATACATTTTTCATTATATCTTCGCTCCTAATAGTTGCACCGTGATGTTATATAGCCTAAAGCCTTCCTCGATAAATGGTCTATTCAACACAAAAAGAATTTTTCAATTCGGACCAGTAGTTCCTGAGATTAGCGCGTTCAAACAAACAAACAAACAAACTCTTCGGCTTTATAATATTAGTTAAGATATAGTTAAGATGTCATCCGATACGAGAATCATCTATATTGTCTGTAATTTTAATATTTAAATTAAATGATTATAGGGCTAGGATCATTATGAAATATACATTATATAATGTATTATTCGAATCTTATTTTCGTAAAGGTTTCCACTGAAAACCAGCGCTATAGCAAAGGTTTGCTGTGACAAATAGCTGAGTGGATGCCAATTTGATCATATTGCGCTGAGATGCCTTGTTTTCTTTATTATGTTTATTTGCTGAAAGTTGAATTTGTTTTTCTTTGTGTTATGTGTCCAAATATAGTCTTTTCTATTCTAAATCAAACCACCAACATGTTAAATATAAGCGAACAGAACAAACAATTTGAGTGCAAGTTAGAGACATGTTTTAAATGTCAATTTAAAAAAATATTCTACGACCGCCATTTAATTTTTAATTTACATTCAATAACAAACTGAAACAGGGACGTCCCGTGCAAATGTAACCTGGCAACACTAGTCGGAGCCCATTTCCCCTGGTCGCCATTCGGCATTCGTTGGCGCTGCGTCAGCGGGAACCTTTTTCCGGTGAATCCCATCTTTTTCTGCCACAATTAAGGCCCTTGGTCGATCTTCGATTTACATTCATTCCTTTTACTGTGACGTCTTATTTTTCTTTCTATCTTACATCAGATTGTTATCAATATAGTTCAAAAGTGAGTTATAAGTTCTCAATTTGTGTTTTAAAAAACAAAACTCTGAAAAGCTTGATTCTGTAGTTGCCGTAATAGAATTAAAACTTCAAGGAAGTCAAACGGAACATAATTTATGTAGTAGTATATTATGTACTTCCAGCTTTACCGTGGTCGCAAGCAATACTGGCAGGCCTAATAAATGTCGCGTTTAAGTCCCCTTAATTAAGTTTTAATTGCAATGGAACGCGAAAGTTTCAAATCTTATATGTGTTATCTTATTGTGTGGTCACTCTCTATCTGGAACAATGTCCATTTCTAGTTCAATTCCAATTTAGCCATATCTGAAACAGTAGCACAATGAATAAATAATCTTCAGTTATCGTGCTTTCATACACGCTTTCAATATCTACTGCTACCTGTTTCATCTCAACCGTAAGTTATTGAGGTCACCCATAAATCCACGTAATTGACTTGGGCGAGCTCAAGCAATTTTCACGTTTACCCAGTGATCCGGGCGAAATGAAAAGAGAAATATTTCTTTTGTGTGGCCAAACTAGTACTTTTACTTTTGTTCGACGCTAGTTGTAAATTAAAGTTGGCCAAACTGAATCCATTTGTTCAGGCAAGTTATCGCGCCGCTCCGTAACTCAGTGGCTCATTTGTTCGCAGGTTATCCCTTAGAAATAGGGCAGTACGCTTTAAAGGTTATCTGCAAGGAAATAAAGCCCTTATCCAAGTTGAGATTTACTTTAAAACAAAACGTGATAACGCTCTTTTGTTTTGGGGAGCAAGGGCTTTTCTGGATATTTACGCAGTCAGTTCATTAACTTCATTCATCCAACTTTTATTATTGCTTACTTCTGTTTTTGTTGTGCAGAAAGTTGGGACATGAAGAGTATGGATTATTTGGTTTATTATGGTTAGTCCTGTTTTCCTTGATAAGGAAAAATGTTGCTTGCCATTTTAATATTCACGGTCGGGCTCTTAAGTAAACAGAACAGTATTCTTCCCCTTTTATGTAGCAAAGAAAACTGCCTTGACTTAGGCCGTCAAAATTGCTCGCAATATTAGTGGCGTATCCCACGGAGCTGCAATATATCGTATTGTACCCTCGTTCGCTTGTCAATTACTTGTGGAGGAGGATAACCGAGCTCAGGTGACGTGTCTCCCTCCTTCCATTGAAATGTGAAAAAAAATCAAATAAACTCCCAATATCTCTCTCAAGTCTGCAACTTTAGAAAACGGACGTTAATATAGCAGAACCACTTCTATGTAGTTGCAAGCATGTAATTCGAATGCTACATAATGTTATGGTCTAAAAACTTCTTGTGATGCAATTTAATTGTGTACAGTGGCAGATAAATATGTATGTATGTCCAATTACACCCGACAAACAGATACCAACAGTGTCATTTTAAAAGCGATAAATACGCATTCTTCAGTACAGACTCGGTCGTTAAGTTTAACAAGCACAATAGCTGATTTGTAAAACAACTGGCTGTCAGAAACAATTGCCCCTATAGTTGAAAATTGCAAACACTTTTTTTGTGTTTGCTTTCGACACAATGCAAAAGCGTTTGAAACTTTGCTCCACATTCGTTCGACATATGCCAACAACTTGTATCGAATCGCGGTTGAATAGCGAAGCCAATCGCATATTTCAAACGGTCCCGCGTACGTACTTGTACAAACATTGTAGGCTTTTATTTGCTGATCGCACACAAACAGTATTGTTTCAGCAGGTGTACACTTGAACCTTTTATAAGACATTAGAACGCTAGCGGGGAAGTGTTCCAATTTACTATTGGGTGTATCCCCTTCCACAACGATGCCTCTACCTACACACACATGCCCGATCGTAGTTTGTCTCACCAAATTGTGTTTTTACCACATTGATACAGCAAAATTTAACACATATAGTATCTGCATAACATTGTTATAACCTTACATTATCTGCATGGCATTACGTAGTGCTTAGAATCTCGTAATATTATACAACCGACTATACTATTAAAATGCCAACGAATTGATATGGTGCAAATTTTACACTAAACTATTTAATGGCTTTGTATTAACAAAATATTAAATTTTCTTCATAGTTTATTTATAATATCCTTACAGCAAAAGACAGAGCTCTAAATGAATCCATCTCTTGTATAAAAAAGCTTGCTTACTTGCCAGATGAAAAGAAAGCAAGGGGAGGCAAACGTCCCTTTTGAGTTTGGGCAGAATATAACTGAATTAAATGGCAAAAGGTGTATTTATATCATCGTGTGTTTTACATAGTAAGCTTTAATAAACATACCTTTTATAGTATCGCAATAAACTTGTAAAATACCAAAGACTTTAAAGAGTAATCATAGAATGCTTGAGAATTTATCAATTAAGTATGATTTTTGAATGTCATTTGCACATCTTAATATCTTGTACCCAATGGCTAAAATGTAACAGACATATTCCCTTATACATTGGTAAGCTGAAAGAGAATACATCCCAGTAGATGATCTAAAGTCCTCTTGTAGTACATTTCTGTATATTAAAATAATGACGGAACGATTTGGTCTACTAGGGATCTATTACAAATAATGCACCTAATACTTTATATTTTTTATAAAAAAAATAGAACGATTGTTGTGAACAGAGAGGAATTTAAAGACGATGAGGCCTAATAAGAAATAAAATAATTGCCCAATTACTGTAATCCGTATCAGGACAATAATGTTAGCAATTTCTTGGGCGCAATCGCGTCAACAATTTCTTGAGAACAATACGCGTTATCTTGTAATTGCGGCCAATTAGTGTAACTATAAATTACACGACACGCGCATATCACAGTTCTGATTTGATTTATATTAGTAGTAAATCTTTTATGATTGCAAATTAAATCGTAAATGATGGCGGAGGTCAGATAGTTTGTATCATACAATTATGAGATTTGCTGTCTCCAGTCATAAACTAGCAAAATAGTAATAAATGTTGAAAAATAAGGTGGGTTTTGAAAGTCATTTATAGAAAATCGGACAATCATTTGGTAAGTTTATGTTTATACATTTCCGTGAGTTTTTAAATATTGGTAATTTAATTTTTTAATCATAGTGACGCCTCCTTTCGCCTCCGTATTTAATATAGTGGCTCCAGTAACCCCTGAAAACATTCCATGTAACTTAATTTCTTCGAACCAAATGACTGTTTTATTTTAAAAGTGAAACAAATAATTAGCCAAATCTCTCATTGGCCTGTCGAACGAATTCTAAATGTTATCCGTCAGTCCGTTCCCGGGGTTTGACGAGTGCTTAATTAAGTTCGTAATCGGGTCTAACCTAGACTAACTACACAAACTGCCTACGTGGAACTTGCTTGTACAAACGGGGGATTCAATTAGCCAGCCAGCAGTTAGTCCGTGAGATAATTTGGCTTTAAAAAACATAATTGCTTAGCGCTGAACGCGTTTGATCAAACACTAATTAAGGCGCCTTGGTGAATTGAAATTCTGAATTTAAAGTCTTAATTGTGGTGGGATTTTCAAAAGTTTTTATTTGTTATTCAATTGTGTTGATTTTTATGTTTTATATTGTGAATGAGGCGAAATTTTTAATCAAGCACACCTCTCTCTTCCTCGTTTTATTTATTATATCTATCGTGTTATTCAATCTATCCTGGAACCTACGTGAAAACATATAAAAAAATATTTGCTATTTCCTACTTACTTAACGAAGATCGAATTCAATATTTGCATTACTATTTATTACATCATGAAATTAGATATCATTGCAGCATCTGGATTAAGAGAGTTCCGCCTGACCGAGAGTGTAAGGTGTGGTCCTAGTACCGGTTTCTAAAGATGGCTGCGGTCGCGACAGACAGTGCGCAAGAGCATGTCGCGTCACGTGTGACCGCGCGCACGCATCCATTGCTCCGTACTACCTATGTACCTCGGCCCAGCCCGCATATGACTCAGAGCACGTTGACCCGTCGCACGCGCCGGACGTCTCCGATATGCCACTGTAATAATATCGTACGATAATTTTACAACCAGTTTTACGCGTATGGAACTGTTATGATTAGACGCGATTGTTAACACAGTTACTCGTGTTAATGTTCCAACGTGGGTAACGGCTAATAATTATAGACTAACAGGATGTAGGTTTATGTATAGAGACAATGCAAATGCAAATAACGCATACATTTTCATAGTATTTTAAAAGAAAAACTTGTCATTTGTTTAGGCAAATGAGCATTGACGTGTAATGACGGATTACATTTTACTTTTACAACCTCGAAGTTTCTTTAAGTTATGTATAAATGATATAGAATTTGAAAACCAAATTTAACACGTAAATTTTGAAGATAGATTTAACCAAACAGTTGAATTACCCAGTAGTAATTTTTAAACATACCTATGTGAATATTGCACAATGCACATCGACGCACTCAAAAATCCCACAGTGATTCACGTTAGGTACATGCAGTTACGACGTCGATTTATTCCATTAACGTAGAATAAGGGGATCCTGTGATAAATCAGGATGGACGATTTAAGGCCAAACAAGTTCCAACTTGTCTTTTGCTCTAGATTCCCATCCCCTGAGAAAACATTTAGATAAAGAGACAAAGTTTGCACCAATATAGGTAGTGAAAGGATGAAAAATGAATTTAACTGATTGGGGGTATTCTAGACTCAGAAGATAAGTTATTATTAGTTGAATTTACCCTGTTTAAAGTTCATTTTACGCTGTCCTTGTTAGCTAACTCAGCAACTTTAGATCGCCATTAAAATGTAGGTACACTTACCACATGCCGTCAAACGAAACAAATTGCGTTTACATAAAAATACTCGTGCCTACATCTCGGCAAAACGTAAGTGTTTGTCGCTCATGTAACAGCCACTAAGGCGGGCACATAAATTCGGCAGTAAAGCAACATTGTTTTTTTTTCATTTGCGCGTCAAGTGTACATCGCCCGTAAAGAAATCCTTTGTCGGCGTCAATCGAGGACCCCCGTTCCTTGTAACTCCTGTAATGTCTCCGTGCCACGAGGAACTTTTTTACGATACAACTTAAGACGGCCGACCGGAGGAACTATTTTAAAACGACTTTTATATCACTATTAAAACTTTCCGGCGAAGTGTAATAGATGGTTGCGGGGTACCGTGAGATTTTATTGTATTCTTTAAAAGTTATCGCGTCCTGGAAAATTTTGAAGGCGCACTTTATCTTCTGGCCGTAACAATTTCGCGTGTTAGCTTTAGTCTGGTTTGGTACTCGAAAAGCGACCTTTCACGTACTTTAATATTTGAAAAGATGATTTACTTATTAAGATTCACAATAAAGATATTTCTAAATTAAGGATTGCATCGACGAATCGTTAATGCCGTATAAAAATTTATTAGTTTTTTTGAACAGGAGAGATGGCCATAATTGCGCCGAGAGATACGCAGATATGTACGTAATAATGAGAGGCTTAAAGTGGATCAAAGTGACGAACAATTGGAGAGGCTTGTGCCCAGCACCGGACTGTGTAATTTTAAGATGATAATAATGAAAATGAAATAATGAAAATCGTTGAAAAACCTCAACGACATCAGAGCAAAAGTAGAATAGCTTTGACAACCTATGAATTTGAATTTAGTAAGATGCCTTTGAGAGAAAGATTCTCTTTAGTAATTGGTACGTCACCTCACCAGAAAGGCGTGTCAGCTATACTCGTACATAGGTTTTCATTTTTTTTTTTCTTAACGTGTACAAATGTACAAATGACAACTTATAAACGTCTCTAACAAAACAAAACGTTATTTAAGTTTCAATTTATATTTAAGTATCTATGTTAAAATTGTTTCCTCTACTCAAATCAAAAAAGGTTTTTGGAACGGAAAAAGTTGAATGAATTTCGCCCACGTTTCTGTTTGTAATGTTAATGGCCTTTTCATTGACACAAATAAAAGAGAATGCTTAGCATTAATTGTTTATGTAGACCATCCGCCTACGTCCTCATGAAACGTTATAAACATTCTGCCCTCTGTCGCAGTCAAGTGAAGCTGTGGTACCAAATGATTGAGTGGAACTAATCGTAACTATTTTAGAGTCTGTCGTAATTCTCAGGCATTCGCTATTAGGCGGTCGGATGCCAGTCGCGACCTTGTGTGACCTTCCCTATGTTACGATTGGACAAGAGATTGAAGGTAATTAAGTTCACTTTCCACTTTCATGATTCGCAATCAAATTAGTTTTTGAAAGGCATGTCCATACTTGACCTTCAACCTTTATTACTTGATTAGTATGTTCACTCCACGTCATAATTCACGCCATTTGTATTAAAGGGATGCTTGTGTGTTTAGTTGATAAATTGAAGTGATTAGATGATAAATTCACCCGAAAATCTTCACCAATTCCAGTCTACATAATACTTAGCATACCATTGCATGCATTGTAATTGATTTTTTTACAACTATTTTTGTTATTGTCATCAATGTATGTAATGTAAGAGAGGTAGGGCATACCGAATCTTCGCTCGAATAGAGCTGCCCGTCCGGGGAAAGACCTCCACCCTATAGAATACCGCAGCCAAATGACCTCCGGGTCGTGTTCCTGCCGGTGAGTAGGGTTTCCGGAGCTCGTGGGGGTTGGGGTTGGGCCGGCATGGCGGTGGCAACTGACAGGTAACTGACCAGTTACTTGCCCGTTGTCTTAGGGACTTGGGCTTCTCTTTCGCTTTTCATCAGGCGTAGGGAAGCCATTATGCCGAGCTACTATAAAAACAAAAAAAAAACAACAACAACAATGAACAAGTATAACTATACTGGTCCATTTACACAACAATGGTTATGTGTAAAGTGTTCAAATTCAGGAAAACGTACTATATGAAACAGAGTTCATGTAATGTAATAAAGATACCCCGTATTCGTAAAATTTCAAGAATTCTTGTATATTGATGCCATCTGCATATTATCTACGATGATCATATAAGAGACTTTTATAGTTTATTGGAATTTTTATGTCGGAACACGATCCGTCTGGGTTGTTTCATACATTTATGGAAGGAGATAGAATACATAATGTTGAAATGTGGTTTTCTTTACCAGTAGATATATAGGTCGGTACTTGATATGTTTTTCAGCTGTCCACAATAAGAATGTTGTATGTAGTACCTGAAACAAAAAAAAATAGCATTAAGTAAAACGTCAACAACATATTTTTTCGAGTGTGCGAGTTTGATGGCATCAGTGGCGAGCTAATTAGGAATCATTTTGACCTTTTTATCCTGTTTAGATCAGTCTGATGTTTATTTTACAGTAGCAGAACGTAGAGGCCTCGCGTCTACCTGAATAAAAGCGAAAAACAGGCTGAATTCGTAACGGACAAGTAATCAAATCAATCATTTGACCGATGAATCCGATGATGCTATGCTGGCATGGAAGATTAGATGTTCATTGTTATTAAGCAGAATTTATAGAAACCTTGATGAAAGCTTATTGTTAGAGCTTGAAGTTGTTGGTGATAATGAGTGTAATAAAAGCAATGCATAGCTTGTCGTCTCATTAAAGCTCTTTATCCTTTGATCGCCGAGCAATGAGACACAACAAAAGAAAATCAATTGTTATCGACTCAAATAAGTTACGTATATTCAACGTGTTACGAAACATAAAAATAGCCCCAAGGCAACTTTGGTTACTCGCAATTTATCACAAACTAGCTGTGCTCGCGACTTCGTCCGCGTGTAATAGTTATTTTTCCCCAGTTTTTTTTTTACATTTTCCATTATCTCTGCGCTCCTAATAGTTGCAGCGTGATGTTATATAGCCTAAAGCCTACCTCGATAAATGGTCTATTCAACACAAAAAGATATTTTGAATTTGGACCAGTAGTTCCTGAGATTAGCGCGTTCAAACAAACAAACAAACAAACAAACAAACTCTTCAGCTTTATAATATTAGTTAAGATAGTAATTTGTGACATATAAAAGTAATAATACGGAAGCCCTTTCGTTCGCGCCAGCCACATACCTATTCTAAATGAGACCGCACGTTTGCGTCGTGCAAACAAACCGGCCGTCCGTATCGCATTGACGTCCGCAACACAAAACGCACATTTAATGAACACGGGCCTGTGCCGGCGCGACGCCGCTGGCCGCTTCGGCCAAGTTATTGAATCGCATACCGGCCGCAGCCGAGTGGATATTCTATTCAGCCACGACTCGGTTGCAAGGAAATGGGATATGTACGTACGGGCGGGCGGCCCGCGTCGAGAGTGGAGCGACGAGCGGACTGTAATCGAAGTCCATTTCGTCAACGGCTATAATATTATGTTCCCATCGTGGTGCCTAAAGTAAACAAAGGCTATCATCGCGAATGCATTAGGCAACTTCATGCCGCCGGGGGCCGTTAGCGTGGTGTGTGGGACACACACTTCCCGGAATGGGAGGACTCGCCACTACACCACTAAACTCGCCAGTGGGCAGCAACTTCCATGGACTCAGATATGCATAGGCAAGAATGGGCGTGCCCTGGCCACCCGCAGATGACAAGCGGCCGGCATTTCTGGTCCGGGGACGGCATGTACCTCTATCGTCTTCGGCAACCACCGGTCAAAATCGCTGATAGGAGCGCTGACAATTTTTTTTTTATTTAATCTTTATTGCACAAAAGAAATAGTGTACAAAAGGCGGACTTAATGCCGCAGTTATCTGACTCACTGCGTCTGCCTGAACTCTACAAACGAGCAGGCATCAAATCCTCTCAGTTGAGTTTTGAGAATACGAATAGCTTTCCTATAAGTTTTTATACACGAACTGCAGCCGAGGTTTAGGAGGCGAACGTTAGGCTGTCATTATGCATCGAGAGCTCACCGCAGGCCGTTTAATAGCTTGCTACCGATAGTCGGCTGCAGTCAACATAGTGCTCGTGAGCTTGAGGTGTGTTAGGGAACACTTACATTCTTAACGCTTATTCAAATGACGATCCGCTGATCGCTCTTCACGTGTACCACTGCGACGTCGCTGTCGGCAGCGCTGACAACTTTATCTGTGCTCACTGCGCGGCCAGTTTGAGCTCGCCGAACGCGCGGGCACCAAATCCACTGTGGTGAGAATCGCTTTACTATGTAGTTGCGAATTAAGGGCGACACTCGATACCCTTTCTCAATCGCTTCACGGGTCAGCGAGCGAATGTCATTGGTCCGATAGCTCGCCCGGTGGAATTGATAAGTCATTCATTAGATAGTATTATGAGTGTGACCCTTAGATCGGAGAGTCGAATAGTTACGATTAAGTGGTCAGGGAAACCCTTGAGGACGTTAAGATAATGCAATTGTTTATTGCGCAGCTCGCAATGCAATTGTTGCAATGCAAATAATAACGGTATATCTAGTGAATAGTAACGGTAGACATTTTTATATTTCGTTTACCATACTACTCGGTAGGTCTGCGAAAGTTGACATGCCCGATATGATTTCAAATTCTCCTTTCGGTATCATTTACTTATGCATAAATACCATACGCTACGCACGATATGCACAATCAAAGTTGCCTGCTATACAAAGTATCTTAAAACCACGCATTGGGCCTTTTGATTTCCAACTATGTTGAGAATCTAACCATTTTGGTTGCTGAATGGTTAAAATTTCTGAATGTACTGTAAATCTATGTAGTGTAAATGTACTCCCACCGATTCAGTTAGATTTTGTTCTTTAAAAAAGTTATACTACTCACCCCGTTTATTAAGCGTAGACTTATTTATACGAAGGCAGAAGCTAGTGATGCGATGCGACATCGCGAGAATTCCGAACGATCCCCCCAAGATCGCTGCGAAATAATCTCATAGCTTTGGAAATATTTCAGATATCGTAATGGAATTCTTCTGTGTACATTCCACTTTTTATTAACCCGTTTGGATTGCATTCGTTTACTTCTAATGAGAGTTACCCGCGTCGCAAATTTACGTTTCCGTTGAGTATGAAGTAGCTCTTTTAAAAACTATAAAAGCTAATATGAACCTCTTTAGTAAACATTTCGAAACTACAGCATTTTCATTCGATTAATGTTATGAAATGTGAAGTAGGACTTATTTAAAAATATTTTCATAACTTCGCTTAGCAAAGTCCGGATACTTTCAATGCAATTACTGTGCAGTGAAGCACTTTAAAATAGAGGAATCTAATAAACTCTACCTACTAGAAATGGAAAATTCTTCCACTTACATTAGAATAACTTAGCGAATAACTTTTAAATTAATTAACTACTGTAGAAAAGGAGAAAATAAATGTTCTAGCTGGTACTATGAACTATTACCTACTTTCTGAGTAAATATTTTATAATAAATTGCAATTTTTACTTGAAAATTCTTGATTTGATCATATGACTTCTTGTTTCGCTTTTGGTTGATAGTTTGGTGACCGAAACTCTCCGTTGTGTCGTAGTCGGAACATGTTAACTGACAATAGTAGGGTCCTACTAGGGAAGAGTTTCGTCCAATTGTAAAGTACTCAACAGTGATCCACTAGGTAATGTCTTAATTGTATCACCATCATCATTTAGACATACAATATGATCACTTAAATAGGCGCGCAGGCGTCGAATTGCGGAAAATGGCCCGTTCTAACTAACTAACTAACACCATCATCGGCTTTCCAAGGCCACATGTACGGTTAAATATGAAAGAGTTTTTTTGGACGAGCCGTGATTCGCCATGTCTGACGCTTCACGCGATACTCTATACGCTGCATCTTGTTTTTATACCACTAAGGTAGACAACAAGCCTACGGCCCGCCTGATGTTAAACGGTTACCGCAGCCTATGGACGCCTGCAACACCAGCGGTATCACATAGCCCACCTTAACTCAGATGCAGCCTCACCCACTGGCTCCGGAAACCTTACTCACCGGCAGAAATACGGCCCGAAGGTCATTTAGCTACAGTATTCTATAGAATCATCTCGTAAACTAAACGAGCCCTAATAGTCTAGAGATGTTGCCACTACAGTTCCTGTTGTAACATGACAGCGGTCAAAGCTAATGCCGGTGAGTAGCACGGACAGGCCGGACAGCTACTAATCCGGGGAGGCTGCCTGCTTGTTATCTGCAGCGCGGGGCGCTACAGCGTAATCCACACTGAAATTTGTTAGTGCGGTTCGATGTCTACGTTCTAGCCACGAATGATGTTGTTCAAATGTTCAAGAAACAAACGAAGGTGGTAAAAAATAGTAAAAGAACCTTTATGTAGATTTAAAAACGAATCGTTATTCCATTCGAGACGGTTTACGTTAACCAATTTTCTGACGAAATTTTTATTTATACCTTAAAAAATGGAGTGCATGGCAGAAGCAAAGCAAAAGCAGATGCCGCTAATATAGATTCTACATAATAATAATATAATACGGTAGTAGCACGAGAGCAATTGAACTACTTCTGGGACAGTAGTATTGTAATGTCTTTGTTCTCTTCTTCTTCGAGTCGATGACAATATTTAAAGCCCATATTTGAATTTTTATCTTTTTGCCGGCTCCCACCCGGTCGTATTGCGTATTACCTTAAGAAAGTAAGACTGTCTAAAAAAATTTACGCACAATACAAAAGGCATTTTATATTCTCTGTTTAAATAAATATGTTGCGCTATATGAAATTTTCCAGGCCTATATCCAGCAGTGGACTGATAAGGGCTGATGATGATATGCAATTTCCGTATTTCCCTCACACAGTATCTAAGTATTTACCATCTGTCCAGGATATCCTCATTAGCCGTAGGCATACACGTCACTTCCACCATTTCGGTAGCGACTGACGAGGCCCAGACATCGGCTCGCCGCTCGTTATCTCGCGAACCCGTCGCACTGATTACGTACAGCCAACTCTAACTATGTTTGTTCGGGCCCGGCATTCTCTAATCGCAGATTAGCACTGCAGCGTCCACGTGCGTGATTTATTGCGCGTCTCGTTAATGCCGAGACAAGTGGGGGGACAGAAAAGGCATTGTTTACGGAAACGTACGGGGAATTGAGACAACAGTTTTTGGCAAGGGAGCATGATTTTTTTGAGGCTGTTTTTTTACCTACATTCACGGACATGTCTTTATGTCAACGTTGTGACATGATATTTTTGTGGAGTTTGTTTTCTTGACAAAATTTTAAATTAAGTGGTCATGACCAAGAATAACCCATTAGATGTTCTTCACGCCAGACTTGTCCTAGGGCCGTTCCTAAGTTTACATATCAAGTCTCAGAGGTCTTAAAGGGGATGGACCAGGTTCCATAAAGACCAATGTCATTTCTGTCGCGGATATTTCACAGATTCAACGCACACGACGCACATCTTCGATCATTCTGTCGGCAGACCTAGACGCTCTTTTTAAATGTCTCAGACGTAGACTATCACACAAAAAGTGTGCCCTCTGCGCTGCATCTTAAGGGTATTAGAACAACGAAGGTACCATAAATACATATGTACTTAAATACAAATCATCATCATCATCATCATCAGCCTATTACAGTCCACTGCTGGACATAGGCCTCTCCAGTTGTTCGCCACTTAGAGCAAGCATCTGGAGGATATACCCATAATCGCCACGCTGGGCAGGCGGGTTGGCGATCGCAGGGCGTAGCTTCTTGCTCCGGTGACGCTGCTGCCCGTCACCGGTCTTTAGTATTTAGCAAAGCCTTCAATTGTGATGGTTATACCGCCACCAGTCGGTTGCCAGCGCCTCGTTTGTTATTCGGCAGGATGCACCACGGGCAGGTGAGGTTGGCTTGGAGCGAAAAGATGATAGGCCGCTCCCTTACATCCCTACAAATACAAATATGTATTTGTAATTTACTTACATGAAATGTTTTGTTTTTTGCAATAAAAAATCTATCTATCCAACTGAATATCAACTCTACATTTTATCCAGCATCAAATCCGCCAAGAATCTTTATCTCCCAACTGAAAGTGTAACATGTCGTAATAAAATTCTCCACTTCGATTCAATTCTTTGCCGTGACACGAATAGCGCGACGCGGCTCTCCGACAAATGCAATGTCGCATCGAAGACAAAAAGGATTCTACGACCATTGATGCCGCATGCACTGAGAAGTGTGTATAATGATGTGTGTATGTGAAGAGGTTTCACAGACCTGCGCGGAATAGAGACACGTCCAATTCAATTCACTTGTTAATATTCTATTATGGTTAAATATTGTAATTAGTCCGTCTTTTAGCTTATCTATACTTATAATAAATCTGTAGAGAGGTCAATTCTGTACATTAAATATATTTTCAAAATAACTATCAGGGGATGATTAGTGATCGATACTGATGCCAAAAATGCAATCAGTAAAATTTTTGTCTGTCTGTCTGTCTGTCTGTCTGTCTGTATGTTCGTTATAGAAACAAAAACTACTCAACGGATTTTAACGAAACTTGGTACAATTATTTTTCATACTCCTGGGCAGGTTATAGGGTACTTTTCATCACGCTACTATTAATAGGAGCAGAGCAGTGAAGGGAAATGTTAGGAAAACGGGAGAAATTTTTTGAACGCGCATCTCTCAAAAACTACTGCATGAAATTGAATACGATTTTCACTAATGTATTACTAGAGGTCTAACTTAAAACTTAGGTATAGGTATAAGTATTTTATGGAAGTCCGTTATTTTTGAAACCCGATATCCAAGCGTGCGACGCCGCTGGCACAGCTAGTTCAAAAATAAAAGACACGTATTTTTTTATTTGTAAATTAGACAAAAACCTACAAAGTTATAGCCCGTTAAAATTACGCGTGACGTCACTCGGTGAGGCATTTTTACGGGAGCGAGTGACGTCAAAGACTCGCACTTCTAAAGTTTGATGCCTTGTATCTTTGCTATTGTAAATGTATAATAGCCTATTGAAAGCATATGTAATGAATCCATTTTGAGTTCATTAAACTTTACATGTTAGGTACATAACAGATTAGACTTATACTGAGAGTTCATTGTTATCACGGATGTGATAATTTTCTGTCACGGACCAAATCTCGCTCCATGTTTTTTTTTTAAATTCTGACAAATCAGTTAAAAAGTTAAATCAGGTTTTAGGATCATAATATGTACTCTAGGGTAATATATAGAGTGGTAGCATGTAGTAATCGCTAGTAATACATGCCATTACTCTACCTATATAATGTTATCGAGAAACACATACGATAAATCTATTTCTAGGTACGGGTCCCCAAAACTGATCTTTCTATATTGCATTGGTAGCAAAATGATGGTAATCGGTTGCCGCAGCTCATGAATGGACGTCAACCCATTGCGCTTTTCAGGGCACAATGCTAGATCACACCTATTATAGGTACACACTATGATCTAGAATGCTAATTAAAAGCAATATATACTGTGTGGCGACTGTGTGTCTGCTGAGATATTAAGTAAGTTAATTTTAAAAGCCACAACTATTTCGACGTAACGATTTTAGATAATTTCAGTAGCGCACCGTCGGAAATGGGGTAAAGTGGCAAACAGTGCATTACAACAGTAATACAAAAGGCACTTTGATAACTTGAACCGCTAAGCCGCTTTAGCAAGCCGCTGCACCGTCTATTTCAACGGGAACAGAGTGATCTCACCGCTCACAACATCACAAAGCGCACAGCTGAAATAGGCGATGCCTTAGGTTCCTAACCTTTTTTGGACAACGGCTACATTCAATCAATTAACAGCTGGTCCGTCCACTGATGAACGTAGGCTTCCTTTAATTCAAGCCACACATTTCTCTTTATAACTAAATAAATTGTGATTCTTTGACATGTTGTTAATTCATTCACCTTTCATAACTAAAATTGAAAGTGTTTTGGTACAAATATTACATCTTTTTAGTAGGACCGCCTTTTAGCTCAAATGCAGTTTTTTTTAAGTAGGAGGCTAGCTAGATAGGAGAAAGACGCTTTCTAGTGGCCAAAATGCGCGTTTTCTTGTTTTGAAATGTTCACACTCACACGTTCGATCACGCAACAAAAAGCGCCAGTGTGGGTTGAGAGATAAAACTCCTGTGATAAGAGGATCATTACATCCACAATTACCTTTGCACCCGCCTCTGAAAAGTCTACCGCCCCCGTTGAGAACCTATGGCGTAAACAAACCGCAGCTCAGCGCTCATCTCAAATTTTGTTCCAACTTAGTTCCCTTGGAATAAAGTCTCTTTTTAACCGACTTCGTTGACCGTAGTTGGTACAGAAGCACAAAACAGCGCGGTCACTTATCAGCAGTGCACTGAACCAAAGACGAGTGCCCACCGTCCATCTGGATTACGCAGTCCTCTACCGTCGGACAGACCAATTCAATGTACAATGACATTTTTTTTAATGGCAAGCAAACTCATTGTAGTTTAAAAAAAGTATTTTTTATTATTTATACATAATACGATTTCTGTTGCACTCTCAAAAACGTGCATTGGTCGCCGCCGGTACATATTGTGTTTTCATCTTCCTACAATATGGGTTCTTTTACACGATTCGTGAAGAAGCTACCCACGGGCTGGCACAGGTAATTTTGGAGCCCTTTTTCAAATACCATCAGTATATAGGGAGACACTATGAGGTATTACAACATAAGAAAGGTAAATGTTACATATACAATTTACAAAGCAAATTACTTCAGATTCATTTCGGGTCCCGAAAATATTTTTTCCATATCGATATCTAATTTAAACAACCGACGCTGGAATGCCTTTCATGTTCTCACATGAGTATCTCGATTGATATCATATTGATCTCAAATCAGCCAGATCAAATCGGTCTCTAGGCAAAGTTCATCGACCCCAAATCATTATTGTCTCCGTATCTCACCCCAGGCCGGGGTTTGACCGCGGGCGGCGTGGCCCTCGGTCGAAATTAATTACGCGTCAAATCGCTTTTAGCTATTTCGTGTTCAGAACACGTGAAAAGTGTCGACAAAACATAACATGATTTCGGTAAATATCATGGTTAGTATGGTTAGTTACGAAATTTGTACTACGAGTATTCCTGTAAGTAACAATAAGTTCATTACATCAGGGTATAATGATTTAACCAAAGGAATAATGTAGGCCTTTCCACTCGCAGTATTTTATTGCAGGTAGGTAACCTACGTAGGATATTGATTAGATTTTAATTATCTATAACTACAATTTATACCTATTTAAATGACGTAACAATGATACAATACCACCGACACAACACTGTTGATTATACTAAAAGTAAATAAAAAACATAAACATTAAAAGGTGCCTTATTAAAATCTATGCCATTCCTTCTAATGCCATCAAACCAGGGACATGAATCTAATTTTCATCTTCAAATAGGATTATTTTATATGGTACAATTAATTAGTACAATGCTGTGTATGACAAAAAGGAGACGTAACGAGGTTGCCAGTAGTTAATTGTCAAAGGATGCAATTTGTGCGCTCCATTACTCACACAATGACGTACAATATAATGGCCTGCAAAAGAATGTTCTTTCTCCTAAACAAAGTAAAGGCAATACATAATGTATTTCTTCGCTTTGTGTCGCATCTTCAAGGAGAGTTGGTAGAGTAAAATGTTTCATCCGTTCAAAAACGACTGTGTGTGCACGTGTGCTTTCGAGATAACGTGATTTACTTAGGTAAAGCACGGGATACATCAAGTTTGGAATCAGTTAATGGGCGTTATTTAATGTAATATCTCGTGCATTTATGTCATTCTAAAGTATAGTGATTCAATTTAAAAAGAATTAAAAGGCTTATGTTGAAGTTTGTAATATAGACGTAGGTAGACATATTTTCCTATACCTACGAGTATATTTCGTTCTCGTTGGCCTAATGTTCTTACCATTTGTCCACCAATGGTGGAATTCAATAAAAAAGTTGCTACCCCCGGGGGTACCGAAATCTCCCTGTTAGGCTCTACCGGTAGACAGTAGGAATAAATGAATTGCTTTGTCCCTCAGTGGCGGACATTGCTACTAAAATGTTCCGTTGTACCCATTATTAGTTATCTTTTAATGATTATGGTTATTAAAATAATATACGGTCGGTTTGTAATTTAAATGTGAACATATCATTTAACGATGACAAAACCGCACGAATTTCTACAGTAAACTCACATGTTTTATACATATGGCATAGGGTGGACAGTTACTGTCTCTAAAACTAGTATATTCCTTGGTACTGCGTAGTAACCCACATGATGTATAGGCATCCTTTTCATCGTAAACGTGCAGCTAGGAACGCAAAGACTGTAAAATCTCCTGCAGGACGGAAAATGGGTTTTCCGAAAAGGAAATGTTGCTGTACGTTAGTTCGCTCCAGGTGAATGAATGAGCATGAAGGAGGATTAAGTTTATATTTAAGTAATAGCATTAGAGTTTATTGCTGGTGTGCTTCTGTATGAAGTTATGTTGGAACTGGTCATTAAAAATAAAAGGATTATTACTTTACTAGCTGTGCCAGCGGCGTCGCTCGCGTGGATATCGGGTTTCAAAAATAACGGACTTCCATATAATACCCATCTATACCTTGTGCCTAAGTTTTAAGTTAGACCTCTAGCAATACACTGGTGAAAACCGCATTCAATTCTATGCAGTAGTTTTCGCGTAATACGCGTTCAAACATACAAGTTTAAATTTCTCGCGTTTTCCCAACACTTCCAGTCACTGCTCCGCTCCTATTTATTGTAGCGTGATGAAAAGTATCCTATAACCTGCCCAGGAGTATGAAGAATAATTGTACCAAGTTTCGTCAAAATCTGTTCAGTAGTTTTTTTTTCTATAACGAACATACAGACAGACAGACAGACAGACAAAAGTTTTACTGATTGCATTTTTGGTATCAGTATCGATCACTTATCACCCCCTGATAGTTATTTTGAAAAAATATTTTATGTACAGAATTGACCTCTCTACAGATTTATTATAAGTATAGATTATAAGATAGTTGACTGTTAATCTCTTCTATCTCTCAATTTAGTTGCTTCAATTAAATTGGTAATAAATGATTGATTAAATTAGAACAAAACTATGAATTTACGAGTATATAGGTTGTTATCAGCTCAAGCAAAGGACACAGCTAGCGACTTCCGAATCCATTAGTCCTAGCCGTGATTTGTTTTACACACAACTTTAGTAGTTTAGTAGCCATTAAGTTCCTAGCTTTCCGATCGAACATGAAAAACTACCGTTTAGTATTCCGTTACAGTCCGACTAAATAGCTAAGCAAATTGGTTTACCGATTCAATAGCAATCGAATAGCGAGAAAATACATTTACGCGTACATATCTAAACAATAATAATTACAAGACCGCAATCGCTGCGAATGTTGGCCTGCCTTAATTAAACTAGCTACTACCATTAAATTATATATTCAATTGTCATTTGCGTTTAGGGGATTAAGCAGCCAAACTGATGGCCTATAAACTATAATTGGTCGTTACTAGCAGGACCAATGGACTGTGGTAATGGATTTTGTGAGAAATATTGTATTTAGTCAGAAATCCAATGGGGCATGCATAAATGCTATATTGTAATTATGTATGTAATGTGTATCGCTTTGACGTGTTCGGAAGTGTAATAAGGATTTACAATTTGCAAAATAGTAATCCAGAGCTCAAAATTTAATCGAGTTGAAGAAAATTTCACATGTTTTGGCAGGAGGCTTTTTAAGCCTACCTTTTAGCTTAATTTAAGTAGTTAGATTGGAGTCAGTTTTGAAGTTATTTGGAAGTTCTAATGAATTTTCATTATACGAAGATGCTCATAAAATCAGGTATGTGTAGCCTGGCCATAAACAGATCCAGTACCAATACAAATACCATTTGCAGCCAAACACTTTCTTAGAAAGAACACATCGACCATGTGTTATTTTAACACATCGACTTTTAACTCAACGACAGATTGATCAGCCGGTTGAAAAAGGCTTAAATTAAGTAATTAAGGTAAGCCGCGATTAATTACCGTTTTTAAGCCTCTGATTACAGGCCATTGGCCGTTATAGTTTTCCTATGACAAAAATCCTAGATTACCATCGGCTCGTAAATTCACCACGGCCGTGTTTAATGCGGATTCCTGTTTATGCGCCGCCGCCGATTTATGGCGGGCGGGCCTTTGTGGAATTGATGAACGGGGCAATTACGATCCGTGTTAGGACGCTGCGCTCGCGGTACGAGATATTTGGCTATTGAATGTGGGCCAACGGCAATACGAGATATTATTACCTACCAATGTAAGGGTTTGTTTAAAGAGACGTCACGCGTCGAAGTATGGAGGTGTTGATAGGGAAGCGTTTGTTTTGGAAGCACCGCAACACGCCACGCCTTATGCGATAGACCCGCATCTCCTGAAACGGGCTCTAAGGCTGGTCTATAAAGTCGCTCAACGAAGTATGAAAAGGCGTTTCTTTGTGCGATCGAAGTGGCGACTGCGACTTGGCAAACACGCAGGACGCCCTCAGGTCATATCACCCGCAGACAGAAAAGTATCAAGGATTTCTGTGTAGAATAGTCATGGATTTATCAAGTGTCACTCTTACGAGCGATGGGAGAGGCCTATGTCCAGCAGTGGACTGCGAGGGGCTGATGATGATGACTCTTAAGGCTCTCTTAAGAGTGTAGAAGTAGTGTTTTTGATTACATATTATTTTTATTAAACGATTCAACTTGATGACTACTCTCCATCAATCGTAATTAACAGTCGACCGTGAATAAGTTTCATTTTAGGTTTTCTTTGTTCATTACAATGACCATTTCGGATTACTGCCTCACTAATTAATTAGTGCCAATCTTCATCAATGTCAAGATCGGCTTCCATTACAATGCAAAAGCAATGTCAATAATGGCATTATGATAATTAGTAAATTAGTGCTAACTGTTAAGTGATAGAATGTCCCCTGAAATTTAGTTAATTATAGCAATTATACAGTAATTTCATCGTTTGAATTAAATTGTCTCCCAACAATGTCAATTTTGCATTTGGCGAATAGGAATTACAAGACTTCTACAAATTATTAAGATTATGGTTCGTGTCGTTAAGGAATTAGGAACGTCGATTAAGGGTCGATGTTTCATCAAACCAGATTACTCGTAATCGGACACGAGAGTAGGTAAGAGTAGGTACGAGCAGTTAATCTCAGGATAATATATTCCTACATAACATATCCTAGGCGTAATCTCTTATACATACTCTACAGTAAGATTTACGCTTCTTTGGTGAAATCAATCTTTAAAATTGTAACTGATATGTTGATTAATAACGTTAAGTGACAAATCCAAGGAATTCTGAAAACCAAACATCTTTTATTTGTGTACGTTAAAAGTGTTTCTTCATTACTGTCACCAGTAATTTAAAAAGCATTTGCCCAAGTCTATCTTTCGCCATTCATAAAATGATAAACGATCTCACGCTACCCATTCAGAGACATCTTTTGAGAGGCTGAACAATGATGGCGAGGTACCTACCGGTGTCTAAAATGAAATAGTTGTCATTGCGTTGTTTATAAACTCTGTGGAAGCGTGGGACACCGGCAGCGAAGGGTCAAGTTGACATTGCGGCGTTAAATTTCTATTAACTACCAACTTTAGTGCGTAATCCGATAGCGTTTGAACAATGGAATACCGTTTTGGGGATTCGCCAGTACCTATTGTTGCGTTCGGATAGTTTAGATAGATACTATTCTTTATGTGTGCAACATACAAAAAGTACAGAAAAAGGTATTATTACAGTTCAACACGCATGATGCATTTCGAGATTTAGACTTGTTTATAAATAATTATGTAAAATAATGAGGTTCTCCATTCACGGGAATCTTGTTACATCGGTTGATTTTTATGGTTACGGCTGGTTTGGTGTTTATTTTTTTGTTGTACCTTATGGGTGGCGTTATGGTATAGTCATAAAATTGGTTGACGGGACCCACCATGAGAAACTTAACCGAGCTCTAATTTTTGTAGTATGAGCTACTAATTAAAATGTCAAGAAGAAGCTTAAAGTAGAGTTTAAACAAGGTTCATTGACTTACGCGAAATGATAAATAATATTGACTTACCGTTTAAATGCTTAATGAAATACATTTCGACTTTCAAAATAGGCGAATTCATTTAGAATAAACAATGACGGCAAATTGGATCTAAATTAGAAATTTGTTTACCCATGTTCAAGCAAAGTACATTGAAGGTGATATTAAATTGCGTTAGCTCTCGAGGTTAAAGTTCTCTACCAAATAATTTACCCACAAATAATATAAAATTTTCATTCCAGTACACAAACAATCTCAAATTTAACCGTTTGTCCGATGGGAGTATGTTTCGACAAACATCAACATTAACCAAGTGGGTATCGTGTTTAAAAACTGATCAATTATACGAGTAGGTATATATTTGTTTTCTTGTTACATATGAGTACTAGCTGCAACTCGTAGATTTCTAGCAATTTTGAAAATATAATGCAGCCAAAATAGGCTAGTGCTCCGGAGAACATACAGCGGAGTAGCTTAACAACTGCGAAAGAATTTTTCAAATTATGTAAATTAGTTTCGGGGCTTATTCAATCAAACCAATAAATCCAATCATTCCTTTTTATTGTATTAGCATAGACCATGCTATTTCTAAACTACAGATCTCTCTACTTACGGCAGAGTGTCACATTTAATTCTAATAAAAGTACATTTCCGCGTCACCGACTTTCAACCTCTTAAGTGCCTCATCCCACACCGTATGGAGATTTCCAATTATTCCCGAGTCTTTTCCAGCGTAACCCCATAGCGGCGTTCCTGTCGGCATCGGATATGGCAGTCTTATACTAAGCAATTTAAATTCCTCGCATAGTTAGGGCCGCTGGGTGGGAAAGACGCCGCGAGTCAAGACTCTGGTCGCTACACTACACAATATTATATTGTAACGGAATGCATGGTTTCATTTGTCCGCTTCGAATAGTATGTATTTGGTTAATCAGAACTGTTTTTTATTTTAACTTGACCAAAAAATTTATATTCTGCGTCTGAAATGCGGGCTTAAAAAGTATCGTGCAGGGAAACGGCGAATGGACACCGTTAATGGTGCAAGTTCTAAATACTTCCAATGCGTTTTGCCTTAACTTTCATAGTGCGAACGGCCAAACTACTTGACGTACTCCTTGTTCTCCAAAAGATAATACTCTTTCGATGTTCAAGGCGAAAGTGAAACAGTTTTTGCAGTGTGAAAGTGCTCCATCGTAGACTGCAATATCGGTTACCATCAGGCGAATTGCAGTCAAACAAACGCAAGACTTTTTCGAAAACAATGGAGTATAAAAATGAATAACTCTAAAATAAGAGTAGTATGTATGTATACTATCGAGTTTCTGGCCGATTCTTCACGGTAGAATCAACTTTCCGAATATGGCAGCAGAATATTTTTTACATGACGAGTGATAAATGCTTGTTTTAAGTCTATATGAATAAAGATATTTTCTATTATATTCTGAATAAAAGCAAAAAAGAATACGGATGATGACAAGGTATGAAAATGAAGAAAATAATTAGTCCGTCTCTTAGATAATAAAAAAATATAAGACCCGTATTTTTTGTTTTGTCGAAATAACAAGAAAATACTTAGATATAGCGCATTAAAGTTACGGAGTGGGGGCTAACTACGTCACGTTAGAGTATATTTTGTACTCTAACGTGACGTCATGTGACATTTAAAATCAATGTATCTTCGTAAGTTTTTGAACAAGAGGCAAAATAAAAAATACGTATCCAATATTTTTCATTAATCTATCTGATGGACATTAAATTATTTTTTAGTCATCATCCCAATTATGTGTATGATCTAGAAGAAGGCCCTACAACATTCACTAAGGAAGACATGACTGTTACGACCATCTCTGCAACAGATGTCAACAAAACCTGGCCGGTTACCTCACGCCATTGGCGATCATTGAGCTAAGTGTAAGCTCGTAATTCGAGTCGTATTGGTTCGGTTACGCAATACAAGACAAAGTCGAATAAATATACTTTCTCCTTTACTTTCTATATATACTAAACTGATTTAAGCTCGTGTGGTAACAGCATATTAGTACAGCTTGTTATATATTATGTGATATATGTCATACATGTCATGGTCTGACTATACATACGTATACGATCCGAGACACAAAAAGTCATGCCCGTAATGGAGTAATAATCTGACCTCTAGGCTTGGGAATAGGAAAAGTATAACATTTACCTTCATACCGAGTCAATGGTGAAATATAGGTAAATTACAATACAAATATATTATGATAACAATAATATATATATTACTAATTATGTTAATTGTTTAACTATGCAATCAAGATTAAATAAATATCGTAAAAAGTTTCATTGGTCTATGACTTCATACAATAAAATATGTTATTGCATTCTTTTACAATAACAAAGCCTGTAAGTGTTAATAGCGTCGAATTAATGAACGTTACCTACGTTAAGATTGCAATTGTTCTAATTAAAAACTTAAGCCCGTCCTTGTTTCATCACCTTGAGCGAGAACCTTTTTCATTATCAATTAAATTTTAATTAAGAGTCGCCCGTTGTTCGTCGGGACTGCGCTTAAATGTGTTGTTTACGAGTAAGCTTGGAACTTTGACAGGTGGGTACGATTCTATTATCGGGGAAGAAAGAGAGAAAGGGGGGAGCCTGATGCAGGTCGGCTTTTGTCATTTGTTTTGTGCGGTGAGCGAAGCGAAGTAAAGCGCAAATTGAAAGCTAAACTTACTCAGTGACTATTTTAACCCGTAAGGTTGCGGTAATGAGAGTCTGAATAAAATATTTCCATTTAACGACGATGTCAAAAGCATTTTGTGTACCTAATTAAATTTTAGAAATATTAGGTTAGACATAAAGTGATTGGACTTCAGAGCAAACGATTTGAATGTGAATTAGCCATTCGATCTTGCTGGACAATGTAAGTACTGGATTATTTAATCATGATAACCAAGGCCCAAATAGGTTTTGTAATCATTGGACCTTCAAGATTCTACCCAAAAAGCAAAATGATAAAATCTAAACCCTGGTATTTTGGATACCCATTGGCTACAATGACTAGTTGCAATCATCATAAGCCTATTGCAGTCCACTACTGGACATAGGCCTCTCCAGTTGGTCGCCACTTAGGGCAGACATCTCGAGGATATACCTATGATCGCCACGCTGAGCAGGCGGGCTGGCTATTTACTATTCGGCAGGATGTTGGCTTGCAGCGAAAAGATGATAGGCCGCTCCCCACTTGCAATAAGACTGTGGTATTCATTCAAGTTTCAAGGATTTTTATTACAATGATTGAGGGTCAGCTAATGGTACTAGTGCACTCAAGAACACAAAGGTAATTGGTTTACCTTTGAAAAAATTGTAAGGCTGAAAATTGTACTCGATAATTTTCACCATTATAAACCAAGCGTGCCAGAAACATCCATAGCTTTCAGATCATTACACAAATGGGCTGGTAGTTCCACGTATACAATATTAATAAGAAGGGAGTGGGACGGAGGGCATGCCGACGTAAAGTTTTTGACACGGCACGCAGGTGTTTACCCGCTCCCCCGTCATGGAACACCGCAGACTTTCACGCGCAAAACAAAAAGGGAAATTAAATAACCACAGCTCAATAACTGCCATAGCGATTCGCGACCGGCCGCAATTGTAAAACATTCGCATCCGCGCCTTTCACGGCTAGCAAAATGGATGGCCGAACACAAATTGGACGTTTTCCAACAACAAAACACATTGTCACAGTAACACTAATACCGCGACGGCAATACGGGTGAAAACACACTAACACGGTTTACAAAACGTTGCAATTTTACAAATTACAAGCGCAAACACACGCGAACACGAATATTGGTGTTTTAATATTCAATTAACACATTAACGGTAATGCATGTGATGTTTAGGTTCATTCATAACTCTGTTCGGTATACGATTGAGGACCTTTTGTTGCAATCAATAAAGGCTAGCGATAGATCGCATCAACACGTCTTACCGATTTGTGCACAAGGCAACGAGAATGAAAGTTATGATGCGTGAATTGATTATGTATGTTTAATTTGCAAGTGTAAATAGTATCATTATGCATATTTCCGTTTGTGTGTACGAGGGACGACGGAGCTCGACGCTAAAGAGCTGGTAGCTGCCGCGTTGTTTTAATTTTGCATTTGAGGAAATGTGTTCCGCGTTAATTTAGCCACTTAAAACCAATTAGGCAATTAAATGCACGTTCAGTTAATGCGAGCACAGTGGAGCACTAAATGGTTGCTCGTTGTATATTATACGTATATAGACATGTATTGTGTGTGCGAGTATATGACACTAGATTAGATTCTGTTTTTAGACAAAGGGATCGATTAGTTCTCAACTTGGAGCGGAGTTCGTGTATTTATAGCGAGCGCTTGGCGGACATGCTACCTATCTTCTGGTTTAAATCTTGCACTTTACAAATATGATTGAACTAGTAGGTCTTTTCGGACCGGAGAAGCTGCTGCCCGTCATCGGCCTGTGTTATTTAGTTATACCTTCAATATTCATGGTTATACTGCCCACCGGTCGGTTGCCAGCGTCTCGTTTGTTATTCGGCAGGCAGGATGCACCACGGCAGGTGACTTGGAGCGAAAAGCTGCTAGGTCGCTCTCTTGCATCCCGTCTGGTATAGAATCTTGAAAGTTTGCAAATGCGATTGAAATAAGTAGGTACCTACTTACATCTTTCATGCGAGTAGGTACATAAAGCGGTTAGCAACGGCTTTTCCTCTCCGCAGACTAAAGGCACTTCATCAGCACAATGGGACGTAGTTAGGGGCGTAATTGCCGCAGGCGGATTGTAAACTTAGCCGCTTTGCAAACGAATGTTGGACCGCTACGTAAAATAGCGCTTTGTGGAAAAATCACAAGTCTGCGCTTGATGAATACTTTATCAGATCTGGTGAATAACATAAGTTTATTTTAAATAGAAAGCAGTGTTTAGTAGTCACTCAGCAACATGAAGTCTAGCGTCTTTTGCGTAGGTAGTAAATAATATGTAATTTCTTGAATGCATCTTTCGAGATACTGTTAATTCTTGCCTAGCCTAGGTTAAGGGTGAGGTTCCACAGAAACGGTATTGCGCAGAGTTAAGCTAAGGCTAACTAAAATTAACAAATTATTTTGCTCAAATCCCACATGTCATCGGCAATAGCACAAAGCCCCGGTTCTTTGGAAACGCACGAACTGACTGTATCATTCTGGCTATAAGAAGTACACAGGCCAAAATAAAACAAACTTTTTTATGCAATAACTTCATGTTCATAATGTCAAATGTTGCATAATTCGTCACTATTACGAAGTCCACGACGCATCTACGTTAATGGGAGCAGTAAAAATGTTGTTAAATTACGTTGAATGGAGTGTTATAATAATAATGGGCACACTTTTATCTTTTGACTGTTAAAATGTAGTCACTATTTCGTGTAACAAAACCGTTATGATAACTGACTTTCACTTTGACGCGTGTTTTTTTTTTGGTAAGCGTTGCTTGTGAAGTAGTAAAATAATGTCAATATTTTTAGGGTTTTCACTTAACGCATACCACTCGAAACTAACTAAACCCGCGGGTTAACAAGTCATCCGTTTAAATATAATGTACCTAAAAGCTTCTTGTTTTCTATTTTGAAATGAACCTAAATTTTCTTTCTTGTACCTATACATATTGTTTGAAAGCTCGACTAAATATGAATTCCCAAATAGTTGTTTTCAAATCTGTACCCGGTATACCGACGGTTCAATTACCTAAAATGTCTAGCAAAATCTGTACGCACCTCACTCAAGCACATTCTATTTAGACCAAAAGAAAACCCAACGACAGAAATATATACTTCGTTAGCGAAGAGAAAATACTTGAATAATAAACGGTTTGCAAATGACGTGGTTACTAGGAGGATAAAGAAAAGTCACTTAAGTTTCTTTGAAGGATAAAGTCTGTGAAGAAAAAGTAGCCATTATAGTTCCTTAGAATGAAAGAGATTTAAGTCGGAGAAGTGAAATCCTTAAGTAGGTAGACGGAAAGCGCTAGGAAGGAAATAAATACATATTGAATACTAACTAGCTCGATGGCTCATTTGGTAGTGACCTCTGCCTTCTGAGCCAAGGGTCGTGGGTGCGACTTGCGCACCGTGCAAACATTTGTGCTCATGTACGTGTCAGTTTGTATTGGTCTGGGTGTTATCTATGTACAATATGACTGTTATTATTTCCAAAAAAGAAGTATTTATGTAAGTTTATCAGTTGTCTAGTACCCATATTACAAGCTCGGCTTAGTGTACGCTAGATGGCGATGTGTGGGCCATCGTGGCATGTCTTGCGTAATTTATTTATATTGACTAAACAATAAAATGACTGGAGGTATAATAATACAATATAGAGATATAGTTTTATTGCATGGTTTCCTGCTGCGATGCTTACGCACATATCATCTGGTTTTGACTGGGGCTAGCTGACAGGCTAAATGACGCACATAGGGTTAAATCTGTATTAAAACAATGGTCTTATAAGTCTCTTATAATGTTGTAGTACAATGCAGGCGATAAGAACTCCTAAATTGTGTCTGTTATACCACTACAATATGTCTGTAATTTACCTTTTCCTGTAAATGTTTTATTTATGTGGTAAAATAAAGAATGCCTATCTATGTATGTAATAATAATAATAATAATAATAGCGAGGCCACAGGGGATGCAAGGAACAACTCATAATTGACTCTTTAATCCATAAACACTCAACTACAAACAAAAGAAATTTACACTGTACATTCATAGATTATCCTACCTGAAGGTTGTCTGGAAGAGATCGCTTACTAGCGATAAGACCGCCTAAATTGCACCACTAGTTGATTGTAATACCTTGTCTGTAATGTTTGTTTTTGTGCAATAAAGAATATCTATCTATCTATCTATCTATTATCAGAAAGCTTTTGACAGCATTCCACACTCCTGGCTAATACGCGTTCTACGAATATATAAAATAAATCCAGTCATAATCGATTTTCTTAAAAATATAATGAACAAATGGAAGACAACATTACACCTCAAAAATATAACTACTAGAGAAATTGCAATTAAAAAAGGTATATACCAAGGAGATTCCTTGAGTCCCTTGTGGTTTTGCCTCGCCCTTAACCCAATATCACATATGCTGAACAATCATGGAGCAGGATATCGCCTAAAACAGCAAAACAAAGAGACCTGTATATCACATCTAATTTATATGGACGACATAAAGCTATACTCAAGATCTGAAAGAGACATGAAAAAATTAATAGATATAACTGCAATATTTAGTGCCGATATTAACATGCAATTTGGATTAGAAAAATGTAAAACAATTCATATTATAAGAGGTAAAATTCAACCAGGTGATTATGAGATAACAGGTGAAGACAAAATTCAAGCTATGGAACCAAATGAGCTTTACAAATACCTAGGGTATCATCAGTCAAAAGGTTTGGATCACAGTAAAATCAAGACAACACTAAAAGACGAATATAAACGCAGAGTTAATATCATATGTAAAAGCCAACTAGCCGGAAAAAACCTCATAAAAGCGATTAACACGTACGCAATACCCATCTTGACTTACTCATTTGGAATTATTAAGTGGACCAAAACCGACATCAACCATATAGAAATCTGTACAAGGACCATTCTCACAAAATACAACTGCTTACACCCAAAGTCTGCAATAGAGAGAATGACGCTCAAAAGGCAAGTAGGAGGTAGAGGCCTAATTAACATTATGACACTTTGGACAAAACAAATTGCAAATCTTAAATCCTTTTTCCACCAAAAATCTAATACCAGCGAGATACATAAGGCAATAGTTTGTAATGATCTAAAATATACACCATTAAATCTTACAGAAGAATTAACACATGACACACATACCGATAATGAGAAAACTAGAATAGAACAATGGAAGTCGAAATCTTTACATGGCCGGCACCCACACGATTTGGACCAACATCATATTGATTCCATAGCTTCTAATAAGTGGCTCACCGTAGGAACCCTATTCCCGGAGACAGAGGGATTTATAATCGCAATCCAAGACCAAGTTATCAATACTAAAAACTACAGAAAGCATATTATCAAAGATCCTAAACTCAAAGATGATAGATGCCGTAAATGCCACATTCACTCTGAAAATATCCAGCACATAACAGGAGCATGCCCCAATCTCACGCAGACAGACTATACCCATAGACACAACCAAGTCGCAAATATCATTCACCAGAAACTCGCACTAAAACACAAACTCATACCAAACACAGTCACACCATACTACCAATACACACCAAACCCTATTCTAGAGAATAGTACCCACAAAATGTACTATGACCGCGCCATACTAACAGACCGAACCATCCACTTTAACCGTCCAGATATAACCCTTCAAGATAAAGTAAATAAAATAACCTACCTTATTGATATCGCAATTCCCAACACACACAACCTGCAAAAAACAATAGCCGAGAAAATCCACAAATACACCGACCTTAAAGATGAAATCACTAGAATATGGAATCAGCAAAAAGTATATATAGTCCCGATTGTTTTGTCAGCTACCGGTATTATCCCCAATTATCTCCACCACAGTTTAAAGATGATAGATCTCAACCCAAATACCTATATCTTAATGCAGAAAGCTGCAATTCTGAACACCTGCCGCATCGTAAGGAAGTTTCTCCAAATTGACGACGAGACCAACGGAACCTAGCATATCATTTAAAATTGACATTTACTTGGCACTGCCCGTAAATGACAATTATATTACCAGCATCTTGCTGAGCAATCTTAACAGATCCTAAAAATAATAATAATTCATTTATTTGCACACAAAAGTTACATACAATTACAATGTCAATATCAATATTATTAATAAGAATGAAAATATTAAACTAAATAAAAATAATGTGAATTTAGTTATTAATGTCAAATTACAATATCTATTCATTTATTTCAATAATTGATGTGGTCTGACATGTCCGCTGGCTCAGTTAAACTATTTGGTATAAATATATCGATCGGATATATGTATCGAAGCGTTAGAGATATGACAAAGTTATCGACCCGATAGCTCATTTGGTAGTGACCCTACCTTTTGAAGCAGGGTTCGATCCCCATTCAGCACGGACAATCATTCTCGTAAAGAATATTTGTGTTTATTCCGTATCTGAATGTTAATATTGTACAGTACTTAAGCAATTTAATTTGTGTACCTTCGTTGATTCCGATACCAATAACGAAAATTCTTTAGTACTGATAAGACAGAGACCGAAAGGTGAGTACAAGTGACAAGATGAATCCCGAGAAATGTAAAGAAGCTCTCAAGTTATATAGTTTGTACACATGGAAATACTTTCTCTTAGGACAAATAAACATTTTTTTTTAATCTAGTCTACTTTGCCCTGTTTCCATCCGTCTTCGCGAAATTTTGCGGTGTACAGACCTAAATTCTAAAGCGCTTCTGTAACCAAGATAGATTCAAGTGTTTCTATTTTTAAAAGCGCGGATGTTTTAGGCTTCAAAGCCATTTTTTTCGTCACCACTCGGCCTGAGGTGTCAGCGTCACACGGGCAAAGGCAACCCTTTTTAATGCAACGTTGTACATTAGAACTTTTTTTCACCATTCCTTTGTTGGGAAAAAAGCATAACTCATGCTTGATTGATTTAATTTGAATCATAATTATTACTACACCTAATTTAAAACATATTCGTTCCATTTTAATTTCAAAATGACGGCGTCATATTCACTGAAATAATGCTAAAGGTGCTTCCTAATAGTAAAAAAAAAAGTAAACTGTGCTCAAAGTTTACACATTTACGGAAACTGAGTTCAAATCATGGTTTAGGGTGTTATATCTACATGTAGACTAATATTTAAAAAAGGAAAGGTTTGTGTTTTCGTGTGTGGGAATGTTTGCAATGACATACTCAAAACCTACTTTGCCGATTTCAAAAATTCTTTCACCATTGGAAAGCTACATTCACCCTGAATAACAAAATATTGATGGATATAGACTTTGTATTAACGTCTTACAAAGTCATCTTTCATACAAAGTGGATAAACATAATATGGTTTCATGTTCATTCACTGTACATGAAGACGCTAGATATGGGGGCACGAGAGATACTCCGGTCTGACCTCAATTGAATATGCACAGATTACACTCAATGGATTTCGACACGAGTGGGTCATCGCATCGTATAGTTTTAAGGTCATTTCGGGGAATGGTCGTGGTTATACATATTTTATTTAAACGGTAGCATTCGCAAAGACTTTGTGAGTTCAATTAACACCGTACAATATCGAGTAATTACCACAATTATTCTTATAAATACATAAATAAAAAATTTCATGAAATGGGTAACGGTAAAAATTAAACTAGATTATTCATTCTATAAAGGCATAGACCTGTTGTACAATTTAAGCGATCGATTCCAGACAAACCCTTGGGTAGATAATAGTTAAAAGAAATGACTGAAACAGAATTGATAATAAATAGTACACAAATACAAGTAAAATATATACTACTAAATATAGAATCGAACAGTGCAGTGCCAGTTTCCGAAACAAAGAAAGAGAAGTGAAATAGTAGAGGAGATAGCAGTACGCCAAATAGTGCTCTTTTACTCGAATTTTGAAACCAGGCCGGGATAGTTACAGTCTGGCCAATAAAGAATATCTATCTATCTCTAATGTATAATGGTTATTACTTAATTCCTTGCCCTTTAGGCTTGTTATGTGCCCGTCGGCAATAACGTCCGACCGCTTCCAGCTCAATATCGGCCGCGCTAACCCAATTCCTACGAACCAATAAAACCGCAAGCTAGTTTTCACTTTCGTTGTTAAATTGATCCTAAATCCACAAATTGTTACCGATAAGCGATCGAACTTACTAGCTATATTTCACTAGGTCCACTGAAACTTATCAAACTTGTTGTTTAACACTTATCTAATCGACAAGTCTTTAAAGATGAAATTAAATAAATAATGCGTTCCAGTACCTATTGCTTTATGAAAGTGTTTGTTATAGAATACACCAAGCATAGTTTAGGTAACCTCTGTAGGTAAACTGTGGCTGAAACAGAAATTAAGTAGAAGACATAAACATAGTAAAGAGCATTAGCAAAATGAAAGAGCAGTTGGCAGGCCATAAGGCATATCACGAAGAAGTGTTGGTCGTTGGGCAGGAGAAGTACTTGCACAGAATTGACACTGAACAAATGTTGCTTTGCTTTATCGTGGAAGCAATCATCAGCCATTACTGTACTCTTTTGGGTCTTCATAAACGCTCATAAAGGCGAACTCGATTATTAACCGAAGTTTCACCACATAAATCAACAATCGATTCTTAATAAGCGCGCAAATAGTTCAATCAGCCGGCAGAGCCCCCGAGGGGCTTCATTTTGTACGACTAGTATTTCACGAGCAAAAGGTTCTGTTTACGTCGCAGCCGCAGCCGACTCGGCCGCAATCTCGACGGTAATTAAAAACTCGCCCGGCCATTTGCGCCAAACTTATCTCTTCCACTACAAGCTAACCTAACTAATACCTACAGTAATAATTACGAACTAATGATTTCGAGTAGAATAGGTTATTAGGAACCTTGTCTAATTAGTTTTGTCGTTTCCAACTCATGACACGCATAACTCACCGATGTTTCAAAACATATGTAAAACATGAGGTAGGTATGTACCAACTTACACTATGTAGTTAGTAGTTATTACCTACAGTGGTGAAAAACATTGTAAAGAAAACTATACTAATCAAACATATTCGGATAAGATCCGGATGTGCAACCACGATCAAATCTGTCTGGTTCCTATATCGTATTAGACAGATAAGATGACAGTTGACTATTAATAATAATCTAGACCAGACTACTGGTGATACTGATCTAGTGGAAGTAAAGGACAATTTAAAAATGAGGACACTTAGCCTTTGTAGATGATGTCCATTATATAATGTACATAATGTTAGTCTATAAACAGTTTGTGTGTTTTATTGTTAATACAAAAAATATGTAAGACACTCCAGAATTTTGCGTGTTACCTTACGGTGTGATGTGCAGGGGCAAAGCTTATTCTCCTTCATTGTATTGGTTCAATCCCAGTAAATGTTTTGTAGAAGTCTGTGCTATGTACTGCAGAAGTCATTACTTAGAAATAATAATTGGTAGCTAAAAATCGATACGGGTTACCCCATAATAAATTTAAAAAAAAAAGTTAATTTACATACACATAGAAATTTAAAAAAGTAAGTTTTATTTACATACGTAGACAAAATACCACAAACGTGTAAATATTCTAGGGAGATTAAGTCTACGGATTCCTATTATTTCTTTGATGTGGAATCCGATTCAAGCAGATGATCCCTCGAGGGCGCGCCGAGGGTAAGTTTCTTATCAAGGATGTCGGAGCGCAAAGTAATTTTTGCTCTGCTTTTCACGCAACTGAAGCGTGAAAAGGAGTACGTGGGTTGTTATACAGAATGTTTTAAAAAGAAAGGAATCAATCTGATGATTAAACTCGGATTGAATTGGCGGGCATAACCCTGGATATTTTTTGTAGCCAAAGCCAACCCGCCTGCCACACGTGGCGACTAAGGCAAATGACATTGTCATTGGGAGAGGCCTATTTCCAGCAGTGGACGTTTGCAGGTTGATGAATCTAGCGAAAAGATATGATGGATGTAAAAGAAACCATGAACCATTACAAGGGGATGTAAGGGAACGACCCATCATCTTTTCGCTCCAAGCCAACCTCACCTGCACGTGGTGCATCCTGCCGAATAACAAACGAGGCGCTGGCAACCGACTGGTGGCGGTATAACCATCAAGGCGTAGCTAAAGACCACAGACCGATGACGGGCAGCAGAGTCACCGGAGCGAGAAGCTACGCCCTGCGATCGCCAACCCGCCTGCCCAGCGTGGCGATTATGGGTATATCCTCCAGATCTTTGCCCTAAGTGGTGAACAACTGGAGAGGCCTATGTCTAGCAGTGGACTGCAATAGGCTGATGATGATGATGATGAAAAGAAACCAAGAGTTTAAACATAAAAAAGGGTTGTATAGAATGTAATACTATCTTCATAACCTTGCATGCCAACTTAGCGGTGGCAACGATTGATTCATGACTCATTTCGTTACTTATCTGTTGCTGCAGCGATATAGGAATGGGAGGCCTTGCCTTTCCGCTTTCCACCAGGCGTCAAGAGGCCACAATAGTAAGGGAGCCCAAGGGGGGATTTCGGGAGTTACTAAAGCGCGGCAGATTAACATATAGGGAGATACCTTGTACCCGATTAAATACTTCCACCAAACATGAGTCCCGTAAATGCGGCCGCCCGTCAAGGATAAAGGATCAGATTAGTAAAAAAAAGTTGATCATCAGAAATTCTTGAGCACGTCAGATTAAGGTAGGGTGAGTTAGTTACATGCTAAAAAGTATATATTCCACTAATCTGACAATTTCCGATTGTCGTTAAGAAGTAGGTGGGTTACAAACTTGTAAAAAAAAAACGTCATCTCGACTTTCTCGAGCGTGGCTAAATTTTTTTTTATTTTGAAGGAAATAATTCAACGTTCACAAAAAATATATAATCTGACGATTTCCATAAGCCGAAGTAAGGAAAACTAATTAATAAAGTTTAATGCGTGCAGCTACGTAATCCCTGTATTCCCCACTCCGCGTTTCTATTCCTCTCTCACTTTTTCTCTATCTATGACTCTCTCACTCCGTCCCCACTCTGGTTTCTGTTGCCATGACGCCATGACGCCAAAGATTTGAAAAAATAAAATAAAAAAATTTTCAATTGTCAGATTAGGCGAATCCCTCTAGATAATCGTCAGATTATGAGACAGCACGTCTAGGGTATATAGATGAACCATATATATCTTAATCTGACGCGCTCGAGTATTTCAAAATGGCGATTTTTTTTTACACAGTTTAAAAATGGCCGCGAGTTTGGGTCACATCCAAATCGTCAGATTATTATATAAGAGCTTTTTTTTAGGTTCACTTAACACCCCCTTAGAAAATCTGACGCGCTCGATTAAGTTTTTTTTTTTATCGATTTCAACCCTTACGTATGACTACCCCCACCATGGAAACAATCAGATTAACATACGTACATCTTCCAAAATACGTAAAACATTGATGCTATCAATATCTGACGCGCTCCAGTATGTCCATGCATCAGTTTTTTTTTACATTTTTGAAAATTTATAGCCGCTCCCCCCACCAATGAAAGTGTATATATTATATAACATTTTTTTCTTCTAATTATCTAAGCTTCGCAATCGAATAGGTCTCTACAATGCTCGAGTAAATCCCGATTTAGCATCCCGGGCTCCCCTACCACAATGCTGTGCTATAAAACATCTCAAAGGACTTTAGGCGCTATTACGAGCATTACATGGTCGGAAATGGTATTTTTCTGAAATATACCCTAACTCTTCCTCCTAATTCCTCTCAACACGTGGTCATTATTCGTATTACTGTGTTTAATTAAACACATTATATGGGTATTGAAGCGATGTGATGCGATAAACGCCCATACTGGAAACACTGCCTGCCCCAAGAACAGGTAATATTGAAAAAGTTAGTCGATGGAGCTAACGCGTCCGCGGTCACAAGATAACGAACGACACGGGAAAGAGTTGGAAAATGTTCGCAAAGTTTCGGGTTTTATACCGGTCGCAGTATTTTATAAAGTTCGCCTCGGTTTCAACCAAAAACATTTTTGAAAGAGGAAAAATTCGAATATCTAAATGCGATGCCATAACGCATTAGTTGCGTTATTGGCGTATTAAAGTGCAAAACCTCATGTCATCCAATCACATAAATGGGTTTGGGTGAAATTTGGCATGGGTACATGGATTTTACGAGTTAGATTAGATTAACACATTTATCCAGAAAACATTTTAGTTTAAAACAGGTATACGGTTCCACAAGGAGCAAATACACAGAACTTTTTTTTAACGTCGGTAATGCCTTTAGGCATACACCAGGGCTTTGGGTACGAGACCTCTGGGTTGTATGGGGCTCACTCCTATTTAGCGGAGAATACCCACTAAATAGGCAACCCATACATATTATACAAGTATACTACACACCGTGTCCGTAGAAAAAAGGACGGCTGTATGTCTTCACAGTCACATTCTTACCTGTAACAAAGGAAAACACCCGTAAATACACATATTTACACGGAAAGAAAACAAGCCAAATAACAGAATAAAACGTGCCCTAGATATTGAAAACAGTCGTTAGCATTCATATCGTTGACGAAAATAAGAAAGTTCTGTAATAAGTTAGCTAAAAATAGAATATACCCATTTATTCCCGCTTAAAAAGTATACCTATGTACTCGTAACTACAGTCAAAGCTACCCTTTGTTTGTATCTTGTACCTACTCGCTATAGAAATTGATTAACTTATAACAATGTTCCTAGCTGAAATTGTGTTAATTGATTTTCCAAGATTTACCAAGCGTATTTCTGCAATTATTATTGAGAGAGTCACCGAAACAGTTTTCATTGACCCAGTGGCCTGGATGTCGGTCAATCCGTGCTGCTCACTGTCCGTTCCCATTACGAAAACGGTATGATCGCATTAATAGTAAAGCTGGTGCATATGGCCGTTACATTGAAAAGCTTTTATAACTGTTCTTCACTACGCTCTATCATGGAAATGGGGCGATTAGATCGTTATTTAAGTGTTAAGTCATTGTGGCACACAACGTTTTGCACCGGTTTAAAGCCAAGCTAGAAACTACGCCGCTACTGTGATCGCCAACCCGCCTGCCCAGTGTGGGTAAAACCTCCAGATGTTTGACCTAAGTGGTGAACAACTGGAGAGGCCTGCCATAGACTGATTATGGTGATGCCAAGCCGGCCTTGTCATCATAACTTTTGAGCATAACTTAATAAACATTTCAATAACTGTTCTGCTTTAGTTGAACAAGCGAAAAATCAACAAAGTATTGACAAATATGTAAGTGGAAAACTTTTGAAACAGAAACAGCTTCTGAAAACAAGAGTCGTTACAAAAAAAAGTATGTACCGAACGGGGGGGACATTACGCGAAAAGCAATCAAAACTATCGAGTGATCCAATTTCGAAAACGCGTTGTTTTCAAACGAGATGGCCGCGGGGCCCAATCCGGAGCGCCGTGTAATTTCCGCGCACTAACTACTATTGAGGATGGCATTGTTTCGAATCTTTTTCGAAAATTTACCATTTTCCAAGCTGAGCTTACGGCGGGCGCCGCTTTCGCTTTGGAAAGTATTCAAATCCGGTATTTTAATCAACAGCGGTGGAGTATCTTACTGGGATTGAAAACAGGGATAATGAAAGATGCCTTCTGTTTTTTAATTCCTTTTCGGCATTTTTTATTAAATTTATCTTTGTCACCTAATTCGAGTTTTGTTTCAGAGACGCAAATTAAATTATTTTGTTCCTTATGAGTTTTCTTGTAATTGTGTCTAACTATAGGGCAACTGCTAGCCCATACAGACGCAACATTATGTCCCAGAGAAACAAACAAAGCAGTTAATCCAGATCATAAATATTTTATATTCTTCCTTATAGTTCCTTTATGTGGAAATGGTAAATACAAGAGAAGCTATAGTAGCGGAAAAGATGGGTGAGTGCAAATACAAAGGAAATTACCGGTATTAATGCATTTAGGTCCCTACCAGCGTATATTTGAAAGTAAGAACACTTATAAAGTACAAAGTAGGCACAAAACCACCCAAACATCAAGAATCCGCAATAAAATTCTTACAAAAACGCCAAATGACGATCAATGTTCCATTCGCAATGTTTTTATTAATATCCGCCTTAAACTCGAATGTAACACGAGAATAGAATAAGAAATAAACGTACAACTCGCGGATTAATCAGATCGACCCGAGATAATCGGTGACATGGGTACTGCTGACGGTGACAAAGATTGGGGAATAAATACATTTCTTCATGTTCTGTATAGTAAGGATTCTTTCAAGCTTTTTGAATTAAGTGCTTCTTCTTCTTTTCGTGTCAATGAACCTAACTCTAAACAAGATCACACATGTCCCGACCAAAACCTAGCAACCGATACACCACTGTCAGTTGCCTGGTAGAGATCCTCCATAGTGCAGGTGGCGGGGCACAATGGGCAGGTGATTAGGTGAGACATAGTTTGAGAGGGCGAGCCGCAATCGCATCCACTCTGTGACCCCTCCTTCAGCCCCCATTTGGTCATGTTATCCCGACAACGACCAACACCTGACCGAAGTCGATTCAGCGACTTCCACACTGGCCAAGGTTCCCTGTGACCTGGCGGCAGGTGCTCAGCCGGTGCGACATAATTGGTCGGCGGCGGGACTTTAGCCGACCAAAGGCTGACTCTTGCATGCGTGGGTTGCGTTCCAATAGCCTCAGTACACCTCAGGAAGCTTTTTAATTAAGTGCTGAAGAAAGAAAAGTCAGTTTCCAGGTCTTAGTAGAGCGAATGCGAAATTGATTCCTGTCATAAAGACGGTAGTGTACATTTCTGAGAATAGCAAGAAGTAATTATTTAGAAAAAATCTGTATCTTGAATAGCAATACTCGTATATACCTAAACAGTTGCATATAGAACTGTAGGCATGTATTGTGCGCTTTTGGTTCTCCAGGCTTATAGTGTCTTAAATTACAGTAAAATGTTATTTATTTATCTATTAATAAATAGTATTTCTTCCCAGTTCCGCCTACGTTGCGTACAGCCGACTTTTGAGGCATCCGCGGGAGACCAGCGCCCCGACGTCCCCAACACGTCTCAGCACATGAGCCAGATGCTTTTTTGGTACCAAGGTACATAATACGTGTTCTCTATTTTGTATAAGATGTAATGTAATGCTAAATAAAATTCTATTCTATTCTCAATATAATGGAATTATAATTATACTAAGAGAGATATCATCCCTTTGGTTTCAACGGATCATTTAGCGCATCTGCTCCCGATTAATAATTCAACTAAGCAACGGGTCAAGCCAACAACATTCATAAATACATTTATTATCACCGGAACCCTTAAGTACACCCATCCTTAAATTTGGAATTAATTTAATTTGTTGCCAGTCTCCTAAATCTAGCAATTAATTTACAAATCTCCTAAATTTCGGTGAGTGGAAAGTAATATCGTTGGCTCGATGGGGGAGATCCGGCGACAAGTTGACTAGATTCTCGACAAATCCGTCGACGCGTTGCCGAATCGATCCGCGGAATACACAAACGTGTAGGGAATGACACTGTGACCCAATTTCTAAACGGGGCACCCGCGTATCCCTATTCCGGGTGCCTTTTTTGCGTGGAATTTATTTAAACCATTCTATTAGGTTTATTTTTAAAGTGCAGTTCATTTTATATCCACGAAAAGTTCAGCCACCAAGCCTTTTTTTAAAACATATCAAATGTAACAAGTATATAAGAATGTAGTACATTACACAAACTAGGGGAATTAGGAGCAATACCTTTTACATTTAAACCCTGTCATAGGTAAACTAGATGCAGATAAGCTTGCTACTAGCATGTTGTGTGTTGTCTAGTGAATTGCTCTTGAACACAAAGGATATATTGTATTCCTTATAGCAGTTTTTTGCTTCTAGGCTAATATACTAAACAATACTTTATCATAACTTAGGTGATAAAGCGGTTTAATACTTTAATACTGATTTAAGTAGTTAAATAAAAACAAAACCGTTTAAAAAACAAAGTACAATCGATGGGAATGTTCAGATTGAAATACGTTATGTTATTATTAATATGTGGTTGGCATTGCAGACTAAGGGCTGCGGTAACTATTTAAGACGGGTCGCCATTCTCAGTAATAAAAAAAGGCACAGAATGTTAGCCATATCACTAAACATTAACATCGTTAATCAGGACAACATACCGATTCCGCAAATAGCAAAAGCATCGAGCCGATTCGATAGACGGAATAAGGTCACAGCGGCAAAGGTGTGACTCGTGTGTGTAGAATAGAACTCACTACGCCGGGGGGAAGACGCCGCTTTACACGGTGTCACGATGAATAATGGACGGAGGCTGGATGGGAAATGAAATCCTACGAATAGAAATACCAGTTTGGCAACCGACGAAGACATATATGACTGGTACGCGAGAGAATAATTAGTTCGGAACTCTGATGTATGGCCTTTAACTATTCAAGCGCGATGAAATTGTTTGGATCGTTGGCCGAAAGTTGTTTTCTGTTCTCGGCGTTCGCTTCGGCCTATCATGCACACACGCTGTATAAATAGACACGAAGATGGCTGTGTAAATATAGACAAAAACAACATCGTTACACTCAAACATTTTGCGAAAGCTAAGTAACAACTCAAACATTTTACCAAAGTACAATATAAGACATAATTCGGTTCGGTTAATTTGTTTGTAAACGAAAAAACACAAAATATACGATTTTAAATGTAAAAAAAAATAACGTACAATTATGTTTTATTGTTAAAGTTGACGCAAGGGAATCTGCAGGCCGAAAGCCTCTCCAAACATTCAGTCAAAAGAAACACATTGAATTATTGAGTTACATTTTGTAATTAATCTAAAATCGTCAATACAAAACCATGGAAGTAACCTGAAATGCATTTATAAATATTACAGTGTCAGCAACGAGATACGATTTTCGATGATGAAAATGCACATTGTGTCCACTAAACAGATTAACCGTCAGAACAAAACGGCCATTGAACGAGCACTTCCAGCGATTTCGATAAACAATTACCTTATTATGTCCGCACACAATGAAATTGTGTGAACAGATTGGAGTTTCTATGGAATCGATGAGTTATGTGTCATTATTTCATCGTTATTGTGTAACATGAATGTCATAAAGTTATGGGAAAATTTTTAACAATTCATTTTCAGATTTTTTATAAATGAGCAATAAGCATATTTGCATTACAAATGCCAATTCATGACATGAACTGTGTCTATTACAACGAGGAATAATTTCCACTTTTAAAAAATATTACATACAGTAAGCATCAGATATATTATGTGAACACGTGGGTTACTCAAATAAGTACACAATAAGAGCAATCAAAAATGCAACAAAGTTTGTTCAATCATACATTTTCTTTCGCTCGTTTACCTATCGCTTTCATCGCTTCAACTCATCTATGCTTCAAATATTGTAGTGTGATATTTCCACTACAACCAAAACACTATTAAGTTGGCTAAGTACCGTCATCAAGACCTTGCCCCATTTGGCACAGGGTTGATGCGGCAAAAAGTAGCAGCGAACTAATTAAGCATAATAATACATCTTGTACATGAATATAACAATTGTTAAGGAAAATAGCTAGCTCATAGTGTATAATGGTTAAATAGACCGCTAGTCCTAAAATAAATAACAGAAATCACACTTTTATGTCTTTAGTTTTTCAGTCGCGAATATTGATACGTAACGTAGAAGTAACTAAATAAAACACTTATTAATTGTCATCGCCTTGCTAGACTGTAGGATTATTCTGGCATTTCTGGCTAGCATATTCTACGGACTGATCTCGAAACGGTACCGAAGACATTTCATTGGTGTTTCGCCGACTGTATCACCGGCTGAGAAGCTGTAATCTCAAGAAGTCTTAGTCAATTGTTATTTACGCCCCAATGATATTTGAAGTAGCCACCTCTATATTACTTCGACCGTTTCGGCAGTTCGAGCTACGTCACCGCATAAGCAAACCGTCAGTAGACGTACGCAGTACAATCATACGCCAGTTACCTCATTATACTTAACCAACTATGGCCCTAGCTACCTCGCCATTTTCGTGAAACACAGAAATATTTCACAAAGTATCCATATTCGAAACAGCCACTTCCATATTACCTCGAGCGTTTCAGCAGTTCGAGCTACGTCACGGCACAACGCCAAGCGTTACTAGACAAAGTTACATATATGTATAGCCTTAGCGATCGGCCCAAACATATACCTTCTGTAGCTAGACATTATGGAAAAGCTTACACAATTCTATTTCCTGATTCCTATAGTAAAACCTACCTATTTACGCCGATATTTGAAGCGCCTCCAAAGCTCCGAGCGTTTCGGCAGTTCGAGCTACGTCACGTCAGAATTCCAACCGTTAGTAGACGAAATTACATAGCCTCAGCGATCGGCACAATCATACACCAGTTGCTAGACCTCATTATAGCTAGCCTTATGGAAAGTCTTACACAATGCTGTTTCCTGTTTCCTATAGTAAAACCTACCTATTTACGCCGATATTTGGAGCACCTCCATTACCTCGAGCGTTTCGGCAGTTCGAGCTACGTCACGGCAGAACGCCAGCCGCTGGCAGACGGAGCGACCTTGCCCCGGCGACCGGCACAATCGATACTGCGACTGGCCTCTGCCGTGTTGGTTGCTGCATTTGTTTACCGGTTTAATTACTATTTACCTGTCTGCTAAATGTGTGTCGGGAAAATCGATGCATAAAGTGCAGTAGGTACCGTTTATGTGTTTTAACTGTTTATTAGAAAAGTCACATGCCACGCTGCGTTATCTAGTCCCAATCTAAGCTGAAGCTTGTAACAATTTGTACTTATAGACAACTGACTTATCGTCATTTGAGCTTAGGTACTTTTTTCTATATTTTTTTTTAATAAGGAATGCATTAGGCACCGTCGCTTTGTCTTGGAAAGTCAGCATAGTGTGTTTGACTCCTAAAATGTAACGGCATACCCACTAAGCTCCCCTGTGTTGCTAATCATTTTTCATTACAACGCTGACAGCAAGACAAATTTAAAAGTAGTCTATCATAAAACCCTCAATGTTTTGATGGGCGGTATATGACGTATCGTGTTAACATCGCAAATCAATAACCAACGAAGCCCAAAGCACATAAACATACAGCAGTACTTGATAAGTCGTGAGAAACATGACATGGACCAATTATATGGAGCAACAGCTATTTAGAAATACCAGATGTTAAAAAGCATCGCCATTCTCCCTTCTATTTACTTTCCATTCACTGGTGCTGCCTCGAGTGTTATTAAAGCGATAAATTCGTTCTAACGACAAGTCTTTTCTTGTCCATTCCAAAAGTCATCTATTTGAACGCGTTCTGGAGGAGAATTTCAAATTTTCTCTGATTTAGTGTGATACCTACGTTTATGTTATGTTGCGATAAGACTAAACGGTAGCGTTAATACTGTAGAAATATGAAACACGATTACGGCTATTTAAAAAAAAATAAAGAATCACAGCGACTTACTTTCTCAAACAAGCACCACCCTTTTCTGTTTGACACGTTCGATAAAAATACATTTAGAACGCGTATTGGGTGTGAAAAAGTCACATTCACTTGTGCGCTCACTCTGATTGAACTAATAAATATCTTGAAGTAATGCACCATAATGCAAGATTGTCCGTGTGGTTTCCAGATTGAGAATAGGACAAACCCCATCTCATCCCGCGGGTGTCGCAGAAGACTAAGAAGGAATATCAGGAAACGGGCAGTAGCGTTTAGCTGGGTACAAATAAAATCTACTGCGGTCACCCACCAACCCGCCTGCCAAGCGTGGTGACTAAGACTCATCCTTCCAAATGACAATTGTCATAGAGGAAGGTCTATTGTCTAGCAGTGGACTTTTGTAGACTGATGATGATGATACTCGTATACGCAAGATTGAATAAGACGTTTAGCGCACACAAGGCCGTTCTATCCTCTATTTCTGTGGTAATTAAATTGCGATAGTTAAGCAAACGTTACAGAAACCACTGTCCATTATGATGACCCTGTCCTTCACATTAGACCGCGTCATTACGAGCAGTTAGCCGCAATTAACGTTCCCACGTGAAGGCAACTTGGTTTTGCAATCGAGAACTGTTGCATCCCGCGAATCCTTGCAGAATATCTTTACGACTAAAGACTAAACGGCCTGTTCAGATGTCTCATTTATCCTTGACCATAATTGGTTCCATGAGCGTTCAAAAAATAAAGACAACGTGGGGTGGATTCTTCCTCCGCTTCATGCAGTCTGTGGATGGATACATGGGCTGCACCTTGAGACTTCGTGCCCCCTGCGCCTTTGTGCAGTGGAAGGCCACTTGGCCGGGGTTCTTACTTGGTTCTCGTGGAGATCCCTAAATAGACTCCAAACACAGGTTGGCAAATATTTATAGTCATAAATGTTTGGAAACTACTAGCGGACCCCTCGCACCTAGAGATTATCGCAAATAAATTAACATTTAAATTTCTTTAGAGTGCCCATATTCTTAACTTACCGATGTGTGATGAAGCGTGCTTTTTAGTAAAATCTTCAAGATTTTTATAGAAATATTATACGTAAATAAGGCCCGGTTATGTTTACATCTCACGATTTATTCGCAAAATATCTTAAAAACGCGCGTATAAACGGTCTATCCGAGGCATCTCATTAATCTTGACCGGCCCGAGAAATTCTCTTTACGACGCCCATAGGGCAAGGCTGAAAAAAAATGCGCCCGAGACCTCAATTTGTGGCGAACCAGGCGAAAGTAACGCAACCGGCGAGCCTTATGAATCGCTAATGGCTTACATAAACAAAACGAATCGCGAGAGCCACTGCCGATATGTGAAATGAAACGGAAGGTCCGGTCCGGGACGTACGACCGTCATTTGTTACTGGTGACAGTTACGCGGAGCCTTATTGTAGTGTATGACCGAGAAGGAAGCTTTTCATTTGATTGGAGTGTGATTACTGTACGGATATAAATGTGTACTATGTTCAAGGAGAACATTTTGGGTTTCTTTTTCTCTCGAGTCCACAACAAAAGTATGTATTATACTGTGTACTTTTGTTGTGTTAGTTTGGAGAGCCTTAAATAAGTGGATAATTTGAACTATCCAAACTTTGGATTTCAAAGAATAGGATTCCCAAAAATGGGTCGCCTATGGAATGGTGATGTGTAGTCATCTATTTACTTACTTTGTGCCACTTTTGAAAGCTTTGTATAAAATACTCATATAAATTATAGGTATAATAATAAACAAAACTACAATAAAAAATTGAAGAGTAGGTGTTCATAAGATAAAGAAAATTGCCTTATTTCCAAGTTATTCATAAAAGGGTATTCTCAATTAATTATAAATTGTAAAGATTGCTCCATGAAAAATATATCAGCATCTTAAAATTATTCTAGTTAACACGAACCCTCGGAGGGCAAGGGGACGCTTGTGTCTGGCTCGAAGGACCATGACGGGAGTTCAAGCGACCGCCACGTTCCGCTTAGTTAGATTTAATATCCGGCCGTTGCAGTTTTCGGGCGAAAATATGACCCCTTTTGAGAAAAGTTTAGGGTCGCGTCATGTAACACCACTTACTTTAGCATTTATTTATTTAGGCGTTTGAACGTGCATAACACTGCCACTTTATGAGGCCGCATTTTTATCTTTTATTTTTCCAGATAGTCTTGGGAATTAAGGGGCATAGACAGACAGATATTGTTCTACTTAATAACGGTTTTCTATGGTCGTATCAATTTCCACCTTTCAGTTATGCAACATCAAGAAAACCTTTTGTAGATGAAACATGTACCGTTGTGGTGTTATATTCAACGACGTATTCTGGAAAGGCGAAATAATTACCCTAAAGCAGTTGAACTTAGTAAACAGTATTTGCATGATGGATAATTTAAAGTCGACCCCAGCGAACCTGTGTGGCCAGGAAGCTGCTTTGATTAAAAAGCGGTATAAAATAAACGCAAACTATTTGTAAAAAAAATATACGAGTAGTAGCAGTAGCAAGTTGCGAGATAGAGAGCTGTGTCCACAAAGACCGGCGAAAGCGGATCTCTAGAGAATAAACATGGTGCACGCATTGCAACAATAGCAGCGTCGGGGTTAGCAACTTCACTGGAAACCTTTTCAGGGTTCTATCCTTGAAATGTAATAAAGGACATACACCACACATCATGGCTACGATTCTAAAAAAAAGCGTTCAATGCAAAGGTTAATAAATTTTACGATCTAACGTTTGTAATATAAGAGCTTTGGTATAACCAATCCCCGATTCTCATTACTTCAATAAGTATTTACAGTGTTTACCATCAGGTATCACATTTGTTCGTCTGCCGCCTATTGCATAAAATAAAATAAATAAATACAGACTTATTGTAAGGTCTTACAGCTTTCTTGATAATATCTGGTGACGTAAATGCCAAAATCTTCGATTCACGTATCGAAAGACTAAAAATCCTGAAGCATAATATGTTTGTGCAATTTCGCATATATATCAACAAGTATAGCACAAACTTCATGTAATTTTGGAAATTATAATCTCCTAAAACAAATACGTAAGGGGCTTACTATGTGTGTGTCCCACTAGTACTTGTCGGATTTTTTAACTATTACGGAAACTTTATAACTAAGGCCTCGTGTACGTTCTGCATACATTTACTCAACTGGCGTTTGTTTACGTCATGTTTTTGCATCTTCCAATTTGCATAGAACATATTTATTAGTATTTTCTTCTACGTTATATTCAGCAGTTGCTTAATAAGTCTCACTACTCGAGTCAGTTATTTGTAGTGTAGATTGGTGGGGGATTTTATTTCCGAAAAAGCAAATTACTGGTAATGCATGAAATTGCTCCTAAAACGGAATATTCGATAAGATTCTTTTAAAGCCTAATAGTACGAGATTTTGAAAGGCATCTAAGTAGATTGGTTTCAACTAATCAACTAATATAATTATGTGTGTAATTAAGTAACGTGTACCAGTAGTAAATAGTGTGTTTTTAACATGATTACACGACACTACAAATTGCACAGAAACAAAATAAAACGTCTCCCTACACTATCATCATCATCATCATCGGCCCGTAGACGTCCACTGCTGGGCATAGGCCTCCCCCAATGACCTACACCATGTGTGTCATCAAATATCGTCTCTATCTCTAAACTGTATAAACGTTGCACAGAAGTTTCTCATACATTTGGGAGAACTTATTTCCCTTTAATTTGGTCAGTGATTAAAGATTTCCGCTTATATGCTCTCAAATATCTTATATCGGAGATCGTAAAGATCTTAAAAGAAAAGAATACATCGATATAAGCATAACATTATCCGCTCAGCGCCTGTCCGTTCTGTGTGACTCGTATAGATATTTAAAAATACCCTGTTCTCGTCTTCCTTCTGAACTGAATTCCCATTATATTGCGAAACTTTAAATACTTAAATCTGTAAAAGGATGAAGTCCCAAAAGTCAGATGTTAATTAAAAACATTTCCATTTGCCCCGTTTCAAGAGTGCATCCAAACTTCAGAACAAAAAGAAGGGCGCGCACAACAATGGCCGGCAGAAGTAGGTCGCGGCACGTTGTCAGCTCAGAGGCTTAAGCTATAACTAGTCTAGACTAGAATGCTTTGAGGCTGACAGACTGAGCTTTCATATAGGGTAGGCGTAACTATTTCTTTTTTAGTAAATCATTTTCATCATCGTCGTCAACCATAAGACGTTCACTCCTGTACAAAGTCCTTCTGGCAGGCGGTTCGGTGACCACAGCTGAAGGGTCCACTGCAATAATGATGATTGTCCAAAAATACTTGAACTTGTTTGGTTATTTTTACTAGTGCTCCACTGCTGAGCAAAGGCCTTCCTCAGTTTTCTTCACTCATCCCGATTGCCAGCAATGTCCGGAGAAAAATGGATCATCTCTCTAGCCGTTTATTTATCACTGTTTTTAACTTAAAGCCCAATATATCTAAAAAAAAAAACCAAGGACATTCATCATTATTGCAGTGGACCTTTCAGTTGGTTTTACTTGTACCCAGGTAAACGCTGCTAAATTTCCTGATAATCTCTTAGTCGTCTTTTACGACATCCACATAAATATTAATAGTAAATCATTTTAGATTTAGTTTTAACGGGATAGGAACTGTTGCTATGAGATCGTGCGTGACCATTTCGTTCTGGAGTCGATTAGCGTAAGACGAAAAAGGCCGTTCCCTAATTTGATCAACGACCGTATAGGGACTCACGATTTTCCGTGTTCCAAACGAAAACTAGTCATCCAATTACATGCAACCTACTTAAAACGTAATCGTATTTCAATGAAACATTCAAGCGCAATCAATACCGTCCGACCAGCAAAGTTCCTGAGTATTTGCGAGCACGCAATCTGCGGATCTTATCCTGAAGCCATGCATTTTTCACACAGCATTAGGGCAGCAGATGTAATTAGAGTACGCTTGGTGGCCGAACAGAGTTCTCGCCCTGTTCAGTATTCATGAGAGGGCGGCGCAGTTCTACATCACTCTGATCTGCTTGCAAGTAGTTTCGGATTAGGGGACGTTCGTCCTCGCTAAGGAATGCGTTCTCCGCATTAAGTAGCTTGAACTTCTCGTACGCAATTTACAGGGGAATTTAGATAACGGATTTCTTATATATGTATATGTTTCTTGTATAGCAAGAATTGTTCCAAGCATGTAGAGTTGAACATTGCACAAAGACAAGCACTTAAATTTACATGAAGCATTGTTTTCATCAAACAAAAGTGAGAACAAAATTCATATTTGCCAATATTAATGCTTCAAGAGTAACATGTTACATTTTGTCGCTACTTTTCTTTACACAATGAATAGGGCTCATCCTCCTTTAACGACATCAATTCGCATACAAACCCTTCACTGATTTCCATTCTACAAATTTCAATGTCGGCTACGCCTCGAAAAATGTATCACAAAAGGTAGTCATTGTATCGGGAATTATATCGGTCCTGTGTAATTCCCCGGCTATTCATAATATGAGGTCCCCGACAAAACCCAATCAGTCGGGGTGGTGCCGCGGACGGATTACGCGGGGCCCGCGAGAGTGCTATTAATATTCATGAACCGACGTCGTATAGTCGATGAATAGTCGATGACTATCGAACGTGACGATGCTGTCTCGATACGGATCCGACGTGGACAGCACTAGTGCGGTCACAAATTGAAATTTAATACGCCGCGTGTAATGTCTTCGATTCTTCTTCGCCGGGAGTACCTAAGCCGATAAACCAGCCGCGTTGTGTTCAGCAACAAAAGGCTTTATATAACAGAAATATTACCTTACCTCGACTATAAGAGCCTACACACTACGTGTGTGAAGTCAATTGATTTTTATTGTATAGAAATTCGAATTTTCTATATCAATTTCGTTCCAATACATATAATTAACAGAGTATAATTTGTAATTGTGGACTGATATCTTTCTTTTATTCATTTGTAAGAAGTGGAATAAAGAACATTTTCACTGGAATAGAATCCAGCAAAACTAATTAATATTACACCGTAGGAATATTCCTAATTTTCCTAAAAAAAATAGTGTTGTAAGGGTTATCCCTTACAAACACTATATTTCTTTATTGTTATTTCCTTTTTAATAAAAAAATGATTTGCATAATACTAACTAACTTAACCCTTTGGTTCGCTCTATAACAGAATCGAGAGTATCGTTTTAAATGAAAGGTCGAAATTTCTCAAAGAGGGCCTGCCAAAAAACCGGTTTCCATTATAAAGTTTCCCTCCGATTCTTTGTTACATTAGTATGCAAATTTTTCATATCCACCCGGCCGGTGTCCAAGCTATCAATCTAAGGTCCAGGTGTCGAGATGTTGTCATGGTAACGATCTACGGGTCGCATCCGGTGAATGGGATCTGTCTAAGGTCTAATTTATACCGGGATATTAAAGGAAAAACCATTTATTTCCTTTCAGCGAACGTTTCATCAGAAGTTGCGTTGGTAATGGTTCAAATACAAAATTATGTTATTGATTTTCTCTGTAAATAAATTAAATTTAAACTGGAACTAATTCCAGCGTAGCAAATGAACAAAACACATTTATCTAGGTCGAAAGCGGCTTTCATGAATTAAAATTGATTGTTCTGGATTTGTCTCATAAATAATGAAGCATTCGCTGGCCCCGGCTGTCATCTAACGGAAAAGTTTGCTCGGTTGAGTTCAATCTATATCTTGCAACTCTACGATAATGAATTTTGCAATCACCTATTTTCAAAGCGGTTTATAATTTTTAAGAAGAAAATTAACCCGGTATTCACTAACCATGTAGTTTACCCTATTCTTAAAATTACATAAAGATTTTCCATTTACAAAATTAATGTTAGCTAAATTTACCACAGAGAAGAACAGGTCTTTATAAACTTAAATGCATTATGCACCTTCATGCCGTCTCCGGGGGGAGGCGGCATGGTGTGTGGGACTCACACCTCCCAAAAGGGAGGGCATACCCACTAAACCCCCCTGTGTCGCCAGTGGGCAGCAAGTTGCAGGGACACGGGTAGCGCCGAAGCATACGGCCATATCCCTGCCTGCCCTGGCCAGCCGCAGATGATAAGCGGCCGGCACTCCTGGTCCGGGGAGGGCAAATACCCCTGCCCCCGGATCCGGGGAGCAAAAGAGTGCTCCCCGGGCGGACCTCGTGCAACGGTGTGGCTGCACCCACCACACCGTTACACCCCTATGAGTGGATCGCGCCCCCGCACTCACCACTCGGGGCACGAAGGAGAGGCTCAGAGGGCATACGATGCGTTGTATGCCCTCCGGCGACGCCCGGGCCGGGGGCGGCGTAGAGCGGGCGCGTCTACCGCAGCCTCACGCTCTCTTTCCGCCGCCTCCTTCTGCGAGATCACTGTCTCGCAGAATGCGAGCATCGCTCGCCAGGTCTCCTTCGACGCCGTCATCTGCCGCAAGAGTTGCGGCAGATCGAGGTCCTGTGCGACAGTGACGAGGACGGAGCGCTCATTGGCCCAGGCAGGGCAGTGCCGAAGCGTATGCTCTGCCGTGTCCTCCGAGCCACTGTCGCAGTGACGGCATAGAGGATCAGGCTCTCGCCTGATCCTCCATAAGTACCGGCCGAAACATCCATGTCCCGTGAGGACCTGGGTCAGCCGGTACGTCACCACCCCGTGGGGGCGCCGCATCCACTCTTCCAAGATGGGGCCAATGGCCTGAGTGGTGCGGCGCCCCCACGGGGCAAAACTTAAAAGAAGCTGTACCAACCCATGTAACCCACGTCACTTTAAGTACAATAAAGATTTATTATTATTATATTTAATGTTAGCTAATGACGTCATGGCTTATATCAAATCGCAAGCATACCTACATATACAAAAAAAAACAGACAACTTATCAGTCGTCTTTCTTCTTGGCAAAACTTCTGCTTTGTTTTACGAAATGATGTCGTGATAACCAAAATGTTAATGTAAAAATTTGAAACCCGTATCCGGCTCATGGAATCAAAATTATACGCTGGAGTCACAAACGTCGGTCGCTTATTTGGCAACGAACGTCGCGTGATAATATTGCGACAGGTCCACGCAAAATTTGTGTGCGTGAAGTAAAACCATTATGTTAAAATCTCGTGTGAACGCCAAGCGACGAAATCAGACCACAATTTCAAATGACGCTTTGTTAAAAGCATGTTGGAACGAAACTGATATAGAAATTAATTAGAATTTCTTTACAATAAAATTCCTATGAAGCCTCATCATATGAAATTACAAAAGTACCTACCTAAGTAAGTAAGTAGTATTGATCTTCTTCTTTTCGAGTCAATGGTAATTAATTACCATCTTAAACCCTGTGTTACAGGGTCTAACTGTTTCTAGGGTGCTTCCTCGCTTTAATTGCATTACAATTTACAAACAATTCAAATTCGATACAAAAATTAAAAATACATACATATACAGCAATGTACATATCTACGCCAAAACAAAAATAGATGACTATAGATTAAATAATTACGGGCGTATTAGTATTACATGTTGATTTAAATTTGTTACGCAGCTTTTAAAACTTTACACGCATCGTGTATGTGGATGACGTTGCACTACCTACCCTAATAATCAGGGTTGCCTTGTATTCACGCCAGTGCACATAGAAACTATCACCGAACGAAGTATGAACCCAATGTAGCGTATAATAGGGCTCGTTTTTCTTTATTACACGAAACACTGGCGTAAGTGATTGAATTCCTGATTACTTTACGATTTCGGAACGCATGTAACAAATTGTTCTGTGAATTAGATGAGAAGATTGAGAAACTTAAATCAGTTCTAGCTTTTATTGCCTGGTACGTAGAGATCATTCAACGGACTAGTTTCATTTCGTGTCGTGCAATTTTCGCAATGACATGGGAATGGAGGATAAGGGTACCTACTAAATTTAATTAGAACTAGCGAGATTGAATAGCCCTCACTACTAAATCAAATTGATTGCTGCAATGCAATTCGTGTAAGTGAAAAACTATTTATTTTTGCTAATTACTAATAGAAAAAGATTAACAACGAATAATACTAAAAAACAAATTACTATTAATCAAATATACTTTAAACTGTCCATCAGTCTATGCTTAATTCATTAAACTAGCTAAAAATAATTAATTGTCAAATAAAGAGTAGATAAAAAGTGCATAAGAGAATTTCAAACACGAACTAACCGGAACTCTAGTATTTTTCTCTATTAATTAGCCATATTCATTATATTTTACTGTAACAGCGAAATGCGCGTGTTTGTACGTCGAAAGCAGTTATATTCGAATACAAATTACAACGGGCAAAAGTTCACAACTGTATCGATTAATCACGGTTCTAATGTATAGCGGTTAATTGCATTTATAATTATTGTTACATGATGAATATGAGAAATGTATTACAATTTTGCCGATGTTTTAGTTCTTATAAATAAAATTTTTAAAATAAGTTAGAAATCTAAGTAAAGGAATTCTTTTGGCTTTAGATACAGTTTTATTTTTTTGAAATATTAGCTTAATGGCTTTAAGAACAAGAGCAAATTATGAAATTATATATTAAATGAATTCGACATTTACTTTTAAGCAATAAACCTGTTTCGACTCGAAAAGCGTTGACTTAACCGACTAAACACCGATGTTATAAATAAAGCACCATCAAGTTGCAAGTTACGACCACAATATCATTCTCGTCATAATCGTTAGCGGCCTACGGCAGTCCAGTGCCAAGACGAAGATGACTTAATAAAAAAAAAAGAATGACACGGACAGTTTGAACGCTCAAACCAAATTTGGCACGACAAAACGCGACGCCGCATCGTCGTACATAATGCATCACCGTCGTCTGCACCGCGACCTATTGACGACTGTCTGCGGCAGGCACCATGAAACGAATGTCAGCGAGGAATCAACTGTTAAAAGTTTTATATGATTTTTTTAAATAGCTAAGCATAATTACCGGAGCAGCGTTACCGGAGCGAGAAACTACGCCCTGCGATCGCCAACCCGCCTGCCCAGCGTGGCGATTATGGGTATATCCTCCAGATGTTTGCCCTAAGTGGCGAACTACTGGAGAGGCCTATGTCCAGCAGTGGACTGTAATAGGCTGATGATGATGATGAAGCATAATTGTCTCATTTCCCCAATGACTGGATGATTCTCGATGGCTCGTTTGGTAGTGACCTCTGCCTACTGAGCCAAGGGTCGTGGGTACGATTCCCGCACAGTGCAAACATTTATGTTCATGGACATGTCTGTTTGTATTGGTCTGGGTGTTTACTATGTATAATATGTATTTATTTACAAAAAAAAAAAGAATTTAAGTAGTTTATCAGTTGTCAAGTACCCATAGTACAAGCTTCGGCTTAGTTTGGGGCTAGATGGCGTTGTGTGGCCCAGCGTGGCATGTCTTGGGTTATTTATTTATTTATAATGGTATACCTAAAAGTATCACTGAAAAGTCACTAACTAAAAACAATCGCACAATCCATGACTTGTTGCGGACGAGACAGTGGAGAGAATTATCTTAATAGTACGTTATCATCTCCGGTCTGTTTTTGTTTCCTTCTAACTAACCGAGTAACCGTCAATGATATGTGGATTAAATCGCATTAAAGTCGTTATATCATGCATACTTTAATGATAACATTACAATTTAATTAAATATCCCATATTGTTATACTTTGACTAAGATAACAAATTACTGGACCAAGGAAAAGTGTTTTTTTTTAAACCTTTTGTATTTATAAAGGATTATTAACTTAATGCTAGGAGCATATTTTCTGACACTGCATCAGCTAAAAGTGGAAATCTGATCTCCATCACCTAAGGCCCATAGTACACGGCGTATTTTAAACGCGCCGACGACGCGCGTTTCAGGAACGCACGTCTTCGGCGCCGTGGACGCTGCTTGTTGCGTTTACATTGATGAAACAAGCGCGCGCATGAAGCGCGTATACGCGCGCATGAAGCGCGTATACTCGCGTTCGAAGCGATACAAACGCGCGTACAAAGAAGCAGAGTAGGAGCAGGGGGTGGGTCAATCCAATAGATTCGCTTTCTTTTACATTTTTTCTTTTTAAAAGAAGTACTAAAGCCAACGTAAGCAGTGTTGTCTCAACCGAGGCCATTGTGCAACTGAAGAAGAGGAGTCTCTGATCAAAACGCAAAAGCTACGCGCATCTACTGCGCTTATGCGCGCAGATACAGCGCGTATAAGCGCAGTAGAGGCGCGTTTCACGATCGCCCCGTGTGCTTAGGTTACTAGGTTGCGTTCGAATTGCGTTTGAAGCGCGTATACGCGCGTCAAATGCGCGTCGTCGGCGCGTTTAAAATACGCCGTGTACTATGGGCCTAAAGGTGTAGATCTGATCTCAATGATCTGAAAACAAAGGCAAAGTAAAATCATTTTCCCTAATTATATGGTTAGCGTACCATGATAAAATAAAGAGTTTATTATTGTTTTTACATACTTACCTACTAAAAGTTGCCGACTTTTGACTTGTCAACACGCTTTGGCGACAAAAATTTCTGTAATTAAGACGAGCTTTTGTCACCACCACGTGTTGACAGCTCAACCGTTGGCAATTTTTCTTTGTTGGAGACCCGCCTTTAAACATCAAATAATCTTTTTACTGTCATCTTATCTATACTGCGGCTAGGTTTCTCAGCTTCGAGGTTGCGGTCCGATGCAATAAATTGCATTTGATAGCACATCCGCTCTTAGGTGCGAACTGATTCTTGCACTAGTGCTCCCACGGGCGTCGTTTCGACAACAGCATCCACTTCGAGATTTACGACGCATACCTGAATATAATACGATGGAAAGACAACATTGTAACTTTATCAGTTCAATAAATACTATATTGTATCACAAAGAAATAGTATAAGAGTAGTACCTACCACACAAAAACTATTTCTTTTGTTATATTTAGCTGCAGGTGTGAACGTAATTTAAGGTTAGCTTGATGATTAAATAAAAGATTTTATTTCACACTTCATGTTTAGATGCTAATTAGGCTAATGTGTCAATGATATTATTATTAAGTCCATATGTGCTATAACATAATGTATGTTTCCCTAATAAAGAAAATATAAAAATAAATAAATAAATGTTTACGCCTCTCTTAAGCCTTCTCAGAATCATTTTTCTTAATCCATCGAATCAGCATAATAGGACCAGACAAATTTAACCCCGTCCTTCATCGTACCAAAAATTATCCGAACGATCGATCCGATAACAAGAAGCGAATAATCGACTGATAGGTACTTTCGGATTTTCCGCCCGATTAGGTGCAAACGTTTGGCGATGAAAAATTGTCGGGACTTGACTCGAGCCACGTCCCACGACATGCTCTAGTGGTGAATCGATTATTGATTTCCATTATGGAGCCCCGCATTATGTATTCGTTCGCGCCGCAAGCTAGGACTGCGGCTAAAATATTCCCTGGTCAACCTAGAGTACATCCTGGAAAAGTCGCATTTTGTTAAATGGAAGTTAACAATAAATTCCATGATATAATTTTTGTTGAACTAAATGTTGTATGCAACGCTATATCCAGTAAGTGCATTTAGTGAAATAAGTAATATCCAAAGTGAAGTTTAAAAAATAACTTTGACTACCACTTGAGTAAGACTACTTCGGATTTCTTAAGGATAATAAATCATTGACAATGAACGATATTTGACACTGACTTAAAAATCTTTTACACTGACTGTTTGTATCTAGCGTTTAAAACATTGATGTGCTTAAACCAACTTACGGTGAGGGAATCTGCACATCTGTTAAGACTTGGCTAGCATGGTCGACTGCTATGGCTTTATCGCCCTAGTTTATAGGCTTAAGCAACATTTGTAAGCTATTGACGATGATGTTATTTAAGGCAAAGTCATTTGTATAATTGACCCGGTAAAATACCGACTGAATAAAAAAAATTGTTCAAACGCTAATTCGAGTATAATTCGTGACAACGCTGAATGTAGTCCGATTTTTAGCACAAGCGATATGTTGATATGCATCCTGTTATGTATTAGAACGTTGGAAATTTGCTTCGGAACTAAACCACAGTTTAATTAAGCATACAGTGCGAGGTGGAAGTTTAAATTGGAGTCACGTACAAACAGCATAGTTCATTCTTACTAATGAGAAGCGGTGCCGCGATTGCAGGAAGGTGAAACCGTTAGTTTAGAACTGAAAGTAGGGGATTACTTGTGGATAACATAGGCTGGTATTATGTACTGATTGTGTGTGAGAAAACCATTAGCAACTTATACACATTAAGGTACTTTGATTGCTTCTGACTTACGTAATGTCAACACGTAAGTGAAGGCTAGATTAGCGGTCATCAAGTTTCACTACTTTTATCACGTAGGTACAAGTGTTAAAGTCACATGATTCCCATGACATATTACAAACATTGAACAACTGTTACGATTAATTTTGTGTCTACAGTTAATTCGGACTAATTCTGTGTCTAGGTGTTAATATTGCATTTAAGCATGTACCTTCCGATTTCCATAAGTGCTTAAGCTACTGGGATAAGTATTAATTTTATTTACTGATCACACAAAATTGCTGAAAATGGTATCATCGCGTAGTCGCTCATTAAAAATCCATCCCGTCAATGCCTCCTGGGATGATGCCAACGGAAATTCACATCTCTCACACCTGCTATCATTAAAAAATCGCTACTCAATATTCGAATGCGTCATATGAGCGCCGATAAGTAACTCAAACTTCAACTAATACTGAACAGGTTTGACGATAGCGAAACTGATTTACAAGTAAAAGGGATTCAAATAAATTGACTCGCCCGTACTCGCCTACGCAATCCGTTCCGAATTTCTGTATCCTAATAATAGAAGTACATTTACATTAGTTATTGATCCTGTATTTTTGTATCAAATATTTCTTCAACATTATGTTACACCACCAAAAAGGTACTACGTCGAAAATATTATAATAATGTACTCGGTTTTAGATTCTTGTAAAGACACACCATTGATTTTGATTGAAAACATATTTGCTTAAGTTAAACCTAAATTAATTTCTGTGATACCGAATGATTTAATTCGTTTTATGGTGATTCGTGTGGAAAATAATAAGTCACTGATGTGGAAGTGCTTGATATAAGATTAATTTCATGAAAAATCCAACTAATCCAAGATTTTACCTTGTATTTCCTTTGACAGCTAACTCAAACCTTCAAATTTGTATGGAGATCTATTGTGCAAAATCTTTGCCTCAAAATGAGTAAACATAGCCGATTCTCACAATGAATTAGTGAATATATGGACGGGTACATTCGCGGCACGACGTCTCTCCTCCAGCTATATTGTATGGCCATACTTGGCAAGTAAGCAACCTGCTACTTTATGCACATACAAATGTCTTCTTTGTCATACAAAACACAGGGTTATTTACGTATTGTCGGTACATGTTTATAAAAAGGAATGAGTTTTTTTAGATTACATTGAAGTAGGTTCCCGTAAATATTTACTTGGTATCGTATAATCACAAAATATTTTTTTCATAGTAGGTGTTATTTGCTAATAAAACGGCAATAGTATTTTGCAGCTTCTTCAATCAATCACTTTTTACCAAGCTTCATCGGCACACCGTAATTATAAGCTGAAAAAACAATAGTTATGTTTTTGTTAGTTTCTACTGCTATCATACCAGCCTTGTGAAATAAGCAATTAACTTATACTAACACACACATGGTTTGAGCATCACGAAACCGCGAATGTGTCAGATAATTTTAGGTGGGCTACCTAATGTCTTTCTAACGCAATGTTTCCCAACGCCGCGTAGCACCAATGGTCCGCAAGAGTCAAAATGTGATAATGCTTTAAAATTATGCGGGCGATACGTCGTAATCAGATTTTTCTAGTAAACACCAAGGAAGTCCAAGGTTAGTAACCATCTGATGATGGATGAGGCTGATGCCTATCGCAGTCCACTGCTGGAAATAAGCCTCTCTCCTCTCTATCTCCAGTGGTTCGCCACTCTTATCAAACATCTCTGGATGCTTTATCCATAATCGCGACGCTGGTCAGGCGGTCACAGGGCGTAGCTTCTTGCTCCGGTGACGGTGCTGCCGGTCTTCGGCCTGTGGTATTTAGCTACACCTTCAATTGGTCAGTAGGATCCATCTTCCGATATTAAAAGCGAGAGTGAAACGGTTCTAGCTGGCTGGAGCGCGCTCCATAGTCGACTGCGACTTCGCTTACCATCAGGCGAACTGCAGTCAAACGCCAACCCATCTTCAATAAAAGAAAAAGCACTGTTCTATTTCAACGTACTGAAGTTTCTACGCTTCGCCGACTCCACAATCCATTATGTGTTTCTACGCTTCGCCGACTCCACAATCCACATTAATATCGTCACTTGTTACGTTAGCAGGTTTCTAAAGTTAACCATCCAGCTAACTGCTACGGAACCTCGTACGGTCGGCCGCGGTGACAAAACGCATTGTTTCACAACGGGTGTCAATTTTTTACGCTATCCGCCAGTCGGTAATGCTTTCTATTTGTCGGTCAACTTGAGACCCACTTTTTCTTAGGAGAAAGATAAGTAGGTACACATTTTCACACAGTAGGTATCCTGAACTCACAAGCGATAGGTAGTAGTTTTATGTATAGGCTAAGTAAGTGCCACTTCTGAAACTTAAAAATGCTATTATGGTGCAATAAAAAGGGAAATTGTTTTAACCTAAGCATGTTATCTGTCCTAGACTGGAGGGCCACCCATATTCGTCGTGAATTCGTATGTGAGTCGGAAAGGCGGCGATAATTTAATAATACAATCAATCTCTCCTCATTCTTGTGTCGGACATTGATAGATCACGGACACTCCTCCGGGGAGAAGGCGCCCGGCTACTAATTGTGTGATTGATATGCTCCTATCTAGTTTTGAATCTTCTACTAAGGGTTCATAGATTTATTTTTCTAGAGCCTTTTCAGAGGAGTTTTTCTTATTTGTATTTTCGGTATTGCTATTACAGTCTTTCATAGATAGACGTTCTTTATTGCACACCTGTATGGTGTGCAATAAAGAACGAATTGACTTAAAACTAACTATAATAGAATGTTTATGCTGTACAATTTAGACGGTATGGTAACAAGGCTTAACATTCAAAATGAGTATATGTACTTAGTGAAACAGGTTCATAAATAGGTAAATATACCACATAACAACCTCGGATACCAATCGATGCAGGCTCAGAAAGTCCATATAATTTTTTCATTTGATTACACAATACTACAATAACTTTCAATATGTCTCACTTATCGTAAAACTTAATCGGTTTGTTACTGGTGCACCCACCCTACCTAGTTTAGGTTAGAAAATACAGGGTAAGTTCTTGATTTTGAATACATTTCCGAAGTGTTGTGAATAGAGTCTTGTGATTGGTCTCAAACTGAAGTTTTCATTTGTACTATACCTAAGTACCAAGATGACAATGACGATGATGGTGATAATGATGATGACCATGATTCAGGGACTTTATGGGAAACGCCCACGTCAACTTTATTTTATACTAGCTGTGCCAGCGGCGTCGCTCGCGTGGATATCGGGTTTCAAAAATAACGGACTTCCATATAATACCTATCTATACCTTGTGCCTAAGTTTTAAGTTAGACCTCTAGCAATACATTGGTGAAAACCGCATTCAATTCTATGCAGTAGTTTTCGCGTAATGCGCGTTCAAACATACAGGTTTAAATTTCTCGCGTTTTCCCAACACTTCCCGTCACTGCTCCGCTCCTATTGATTGTAGCGTGATGAAAAGTATCCTATAACCTGCCCAGGAGTATGAAGAATAATTGTACCAAGTTTCGTCAAAATCTGTTCAGTAGTTTTTTTTTCTATAAGGAACATACAGACAGACAGACAGACAGACAGACAGACAGACAAAAATTTTACTGATTGCATTTTTGGTATCAGTATCGATCACTTATCACCCCCTGATAGTTATTTTGAAAAAATATTTTATGTACAGAATTGACCTCTCTACAGATTTATTATAAGTATAGATTGGTCTGGGGACCAATATAAAAGTTGACACTTTCAGACCGGAAATCGAACCAGGACCCGTGAGATTTTATACGCCTTACACAATTCGTATCCAAGGTCGAAAACATAAAATATTTTACGTATACACTTTATTGCTTATTCAAACATTTGAAAATTCCCGCTGTTCGTCGAGAAAATATGTCAAGGACCATTCTAAGTATTAACAAGGCCGGGAGAACCTTCCTAGAAAAATATGAATAATGTACTGGCTTTGACAGTCTCGCGTAAATGTTTTTTGCGATTATTCTGTTAAAAATGTTTTATCGCATATCACATTTAGTGATATGTTTGATTTAATTCTGCAAACATGTATGTATCTGATGGTAGCAAACACGAAAGAACGTAACTCAATTATTGTGGAAATTCAGACAAAAGATAGCTAGCTAATTATGCAAAGTACTCAAAACTATAAAAGCTTTAAATGAATGAACATAATAAATACACTATAAAATTTAATTTAATTTCTAGCGTTTTGATTGGCTAGTGGCCTGTCAGTGACCTGTCAGTCACTATTTTCTTAACGCGAATGAACTATAAATAAAATAGATACTGCAATATGTCTCAAAAATTGAAAGTTAATAAATGCAATACGCAATATAATTTTAAAAAGCCTTGCTGAATATAGAAATAAAGCAAAGAAATGCTAGCACAGAATTATTAAAACAAAAGACGCTATGTAAGAAAGAGACGCTAGATATGATAAACTTTAAGTTGAAGAAGGAACTCGGATCCCAAAGTAACGGCTCGCCGTTGGTTCAGGCAAGCACGTGAGTAGATGTCGAGATATAAGAAGTAGGCACTGTAATTACGCTTTTTCTGTTGTAATTTATTGCTCTAGCCAGTTTTTAAGGCCACAACGGGTCAAAAGTGTGTAACGATGTTAGAAGAAAAGGTACCGATAGCACTTGGATTTGATTTGATTTTAATTAATTAATCAGTTCAATAAACTGTTCTATTTTACATACATACATATATCGTATTAATAACAATCACTTTGTTACTTAACAGTCATATTAACAAAATGGATTCAAATTTTTTTCATATTTTAGCAATTACATGTGTGAAAGAAAACAACGGAAAACACTTTATTTGTAACTGCCACTGATGCTAAAAAGGCTTGGCTAAAATTATCATAGCTACCAGTCCCGGAATCCTAAAAACAGGAACAAACATTCCTACATAATAATCTAACATGAATATGGAAAGTCAGCGGGTAAGGAAGTCCTTACAAGATGATTTATTATGTTTGAAGGGAGTAATAATATCATACGAATGACTGAAGCTCTTTGAGAAAATATGCGCAATAAACGAATTTCAAATGAATGTGATACTGAAAGTCGTAAAAGGTAACATTGGCGTAGATTTTATGAAGCTTCTCGAGTGGGTTTGCTGTTAAATATATATAAATTCTAGGAAATAAAAGTAGAATGCGGCATGGACCAAATAATGCTATTTTACCTTCAGACATTCTGTACATTGGTGGTACAATGGTGCAGCATGTTGTAAGTTTCGTAAATTAGATGCACACTTCAGAAGCACGAATATGTATTGTATGAACAAACTTTTGCTGAATTAAAAAAAATGTCGTGATGTCGCTGATCAACATTTTAATAATGACATGATCGGCTTCGACTTCAGTGTCGAAAGAATCGGAATTGTTCCTATAATTTAAGGTTTCGACACGTATTATGTGTTTAAAAAACATTTTGCTTCAATATTCTTACTATTATTACGGTGGTTTACTTGAACTGCTTTGAAATTCTTGTTTTACCTGTAACAAAAAGAAAATGATCAGTTAATTATAACGTATTATCATCTATGAAATACTACTAGAAGATAATAATGTGTAAACCGTATTATTAAATCTTCAATGTTTGATTTGGTTGTAAACTTATTTAATTAAGAGGATCATCTACTTTTACTGTTGACTGAACTATTTTATATACGTACTCAAACAAGTACTTAAATAGCTCTGAATATAACCAGCACTCCAAATAAGAGTATCTAAGCTATATCCTTTATCTTATACCTACGCAAAATCTTGATTAAAGTTCTGGCTGATGTAGCAAGTATACGTTTGCGAGCATTGCGGTGTTAATTAAATAATATTGGCCGTACAGTAGCCACCTCAGAGTCGGGGTCAATTGGTGCGACGCCGCGGCGCCGGCGCACACTGCAACGCGACCCATCACTAATTTTAACTTGTTCTAATTAGTACCACACAGTGCAGTGATCCTGGTTCATGTCATTTTAAGGCAAATAATTTAGTGGAGCCATCTAGAAATGTAGGACCTATACTAAAACTCCCTTTTATCTCTGAGCAAATCTGCCTATACGGCCCGCCACTTCGATCAAGTAAAACTGGAACTAAAATTGCATTTTTAACAGATTTAGAAAAAGGTATTTTAAGTTTCCCTTTTGACATCTTTTACATTTTTTTACACATAAATATCATGCTATTACCCTATTTATTCAAAAGCCGATAACTAGCGAGTCTGTTAACAAGTAAGTTCAACTTTGAGAACGGTTGCCACATATTCTGTTTTTAACAAATTAGGAGTTTTAAAGTTTGTACGTGCGGTCAAGTGTTATTCGATTATTACCCGTAGCAAACCCTAAAAGTTTGGAACCACAAACACAGTTCATACATATTAATCACATCACATGCATATTCTAAATTAGTCCAATATCTTAATATGAATTTAAATTTTAACCTCGTTAACCTTTCTACAAAGGTCATCCTAAAAGTCTGCGATTTTAAAATATTCGGTTATACATTAAACGCTAATTAAAGTATATTTTCTAGCAATTTTCTACTGTGTACGAAATCAGACACTGTATTCTATTAATACATAGGGTTGCTTGCTAATGATAGGAATGCCTATCATCTTAATAAAGTCCCCCCTTGGTATTCAATTTAAAACCATGGTTTGGTTTTCGTATTTTAGCACCAGTTGTTCGTATACCTATTGTTCAACAGTCTTTACGACGGATGACTGAAATCATGCGAAACTCTAGTTGCAACACAACGTAAGTAGGATGAGAAATGAAAATGTACAGTATGAGCAATCGCGTTCGCGAAATGTCGAGCGGTTCTCTGCGTTCCTGCAAATCCAGGCCGATCCCACACTCGTAATCCCACAACAAGCAAAATTGGAAAATAGTGCAGGAAACCGGAATACAGGGTCTCAGAAAGCTGGGATTGGAAGTCTTAAATTCTGACTAAAGTAAGTAATTTAAGCACTTGTGCTATGGGTACAAGTGCAACAAAATTACCAGAAACATACTCATTACAACACAAACGGCCAGTTATGTAGTCCACACACAATAGGCCCTGATATATTTAAAGCAGAAACATTACCTTACAAAATATAAAAGTAATAAGCATTTAAGAAATATGAGAGATAAAGTAAAAAAAAATGTTTAAAAATAAAAGCTAACATAGAAAAATGCTAAGTTAGCAATGACCACTGAAATATTTATTAGGACAACCAATAAAATAAAAATTAAACACCAGTAAAATATTTTTAAATGAAGAAGATATTTTTAGATGGAGACGACTTACTTTGCGACGCGACACTGCAAAGTCTAGAACACCGTCGTAAAGTCGCCTGTCTGTCGGTATTCTATCGGTTGCATTTTGGAGAGTGTGGGACGGAATTATTTAATTTGATTCCTCCTGCCCTTTTTTATCATCCGACGAGCAGGGATACGGCGAATAGGCACCGTTACATGGTGCCAGTTCCTAGTGTTTCTTCTACCTTTATAGTGCGAACGGCTAAACTATGGAACTCTTTGCCGGGCTCCTTGTGCCCTGAGAGATATAATCTTCCGATGTTCAGGGCGAGAGTGAACCGGTTTTTGCTGGGTGAGCGCGTTCTATCGTAGACTACGATATCGCTTACCATCAGGCGAATCGCAGTCCAGCGCAAACTCATTTAGAAAATGCGACGGACTGCAACAGGAAATAATTGTAATATTAGCGCTTACTAATATTCTAAATCATGGAGCTTTCAAGCTTATCCATCTTGAATAATTTATCATAAATATATCTTAGGCAAAATACTGGTACTCAATTTTCAAGCAACTTTTTCACTTAATTGTGCGAATATGGAGCAATAACCAAAAAGATGGTATCAGTACTGAGAAAGGTCAAATACCCTGTCACGCCTCAAGCTCGTTCGTGATCATGAACACAATGATTCTGATCTTTTGATTTTTTTATTAATCTGCTCTCTGATATCCAATATTTTTAAGCGTGGTCTACAAAAATAGATTCTTGATGCTTAAAAAAAGCTTTATACGAGTACACGTTGTACGCCAATAATATAATCAATACGAGACGTTAAGATATATGCCATGGTTGTCGATAATACTATAAGTTTATGAAGTAGGTACATATTATCTTAAAAGAATAAGTCAAATACCTTGTGCTTTCAAATAAAACGTTAAAATAAGTTTCAAATAAGTAAATCAGTTTTCCTTTTATTTCAAATAGAATAATAAACAAATAAAAAAAAATGTTAAAAATCCACAAGAACGAAATTTGGGAATGTGTGTGCACGTTTATTTTCTAAATATAAACTTGTATAAACCTGTTTTAAAAAGGTAAACTTGTTTTAACAGGTCAGACTTGTAGGCATCCAAAAAGCCGTCCGAGTGGTCATTCCGTTCAAATGTTTGCAGGACACACACAAAACACAAAAGAGATGAAAAGGGGATTGCGTTGAATTGTAAAAAATACTATTACATAATTAACCACGTGGGCTATGCAAATGCAAATTGCAAAAAAAAATAAAACGCCATCCAGAGTAACCAGTTCTCAAGACGATAAAAAGAAAACTCTACATTATCAAAGCGTCGTCAACTAAGACTAAGCTCTAAATGCATCCAACATAAGATCTAATTTGCAACTTCAGTGGACTGATATTCAAATAAGCCTGCGTAATAACCATGCATCTGAACTAGAAATAGTTTCACATGGAAACAATCACAGCGAAAGCATGTCATATGTAGTAACAATGTAAATGAGTACACCATTATTCGAACTTGTCTGTAATTTAATCAAGTGATGATGAAATTGTCATATGCAAAATGAGGAGAGACACAATATCGAGATACTGAACCGTGATTCATGGGATCCTAAGACTGCATTCTGTCGTCCAACTTCCCTTCCTTCGTTAAAGTTCGTTGTATGATAGCAAATTACCTATATCCTATTAATTTGCTGAAAGAGAATATGATTAAGCGTAAAAATTGTAATGAAAATTAAATCTAGTCTAATTCCGTAGATGGTTTGTTCTAAATGTTAATTAAAAAGAGTACCTGATTACCTAGTTTCTGAGAGTGTTCTTCTGTAGATACGATTGCGTTTGCTTAGTTTGTTTGTCATGGTACGAGTGTTCAAAATGAATCGTTAATGTTGTTAAATACCAATTAGACCGTCACAAAGACCTTGCTCCGTACTGAATCGCTGCTGATATGATGATATTTTAAGCGCATTACTCACCCGCCTCCGACGAACATTGACCGAATGACCGCAAGTGTTGCCGTCAAAAAAACAAACAAAGCCGACCGACCGGCCAGTCGGGCGGATTCCGCCGCTTTATCGCGTCTATAAAATGAGAACCTTTGTTTTGTAACCGTGGAAATCAACGGATCCCAAACTTATCAAAGCGTATAACTTCTAACCCCACCCCGTCATCAATTTAAAGAAATCTAATGATCCTGATCGCAAAATAGTGAAACACCAACTTTATAAAATGATCCTCGGATATTTATGGACTCAATAATTTTTGCGAATTGCGGGTTTTATTTTTCAATAAAAAAAATAAAGAACTCTCGTTTTGGATCACGTACTATAGTACTGCACAGTGACCCTGCATAGTGACATTATAATGGCAAATGCTATGACGGCTGATAACAAATCAATCCTAGAAGAAAAAAATGCGAAAATACATAAATTATACTGGAAAAAAGGAAAAGCAACTCTTTTCCAAGCCAAGGCGGCCTTGTCATCATCACCGGACAAGCAGAAGCAAGCCTCTTACTTCTAAAATGTTGTATTCATAATCCTGGTGGGTTTTAATTCGACTGCACACGGGTCTCTGAAGCTCAGTTTGGGAATCTCTATTCTAAACTGAAGATCGTATCTACCGCGTCTTAGTATTACATTTAACAGAGCTCGTTGCGCAATCTGCCCGTACAAAGGTAACCGAGACGAGTACATTTGATACCTTGAAACAATATAATAATAGTTGCAGAGTTGCGTGATTGTGGTCATTGATAGAATCTTCTCTTTTGACTTGGGGCGTAGTGGGTTAGAGATAGTTTAGCGCACGGAAAGGTAATAAGAGAAAAGAATTATAATTTCGACACACGATGTGTAATTTTTATAAAAAGGTATCTAGTGAGATACTGAATAGTGATTCAAAGTAGTAAATCACAAGCATGTACCTAAATGTATGTAAGGAACTCCACAATATAATGATTTATCAGGGTAGTGAACATTTAGTTGAAGGGCGAAGGGAGAATTGCCACTATAACAATATTTCTTCTGGAAGAAAAAATCAGTGATGCATTATGTCTTCTCCCGTAGTTGTGCAGTACTTCGTAACTCCAATCGCTCCCTCGGTCTCTACATTATATAAAAAAGTGAAGATTTTTTTTTTATGGAATAGGGGGCAAACGGGCCTGAAGGTCACCTGATGGTAAGTGATCACTTCAGCCCATAGACACCGCAACACCAGGGGAGTCACAGGTGCGTTGCCGGCCTTCCGAGATTCCGTGTTGAACTCCCGGTCTTGTCATATTTTGGAGACGAACTATACTAATTTGACTCGGCTCTCGTTATTTTGAAAAATGCCTCCAGCCCAATGGTGTCATTTGGTATATTTTTAGCACAATGGACAAAGACAAGCTTAGTTTGAGACGAAAAGGTTGCAAAAAAGGAACAACCAAACAAAATACTTAGCAGCAACCAGTCCAGTAGCTTGTACACTCAACTAGCTAAAGTCCTCAGCGCTAGATTCCCAATGAACTTGTACCAAGTCGCGAGCATCATCATTACAATACAAGCTACTTTCCTCCGGTCGGCACTTCGAGAGCACTCGAACTAATAACTAGACCAGTGTGCAAGACGCTCTCATTACCGCGTTCAGTTGAAGGGCCCTTCTACTTATACGAACTTGTGCTCCTCTAAACTTGTTCCATTTGCCCTGAGATGTAACACGAGAATAAGCATTTTAACAACCTAGTGTCCTAACATACGCTTCACTATAGAAGTTTTTAGGGTTCCGTAGCCAAGAGGCAAAAACTTAATGGCCCTTATTTTTTTTTTTTTTTTTTTTTTTTTTTCTCTTTATTTAAGGAGCTTAGTCAACATAGACTATGTCGCTCCGTTGTATCAACACACATATTATAACTAAATAAATATAAATAATCTGTAATCGTCACTTAAAGCACTTGCAATACAACTTGTATAATGCTCTGGCTTCCTCCGAATTGGGAGAAGACAGGGCACTATTACACATACCTACATCGAAATGTTGCTGAAGTGTCTGTGTCCTCAGCTGTTGGTTCCGGACGCATTCCAACAAAATGTGGAGTGCATCCTCGACTACTCCGCATTCTTCGCATAAAGGTGTCTGAGATATGCCCATAAGAAATGTAAACTTTCTAGTTGGGATGTGTCCGGTCCGAAGTCGTAAAGCAGAAACAATATTAGCCCTATTAAGAGAACAGCTGTTGATCCAAGGTACAATTAGGGGTTCAGGTTGTATGGTTTTATACCAGATGCCCTTCTCTTTTGACCTCAAGTCGAAATATTCTTTCCATGAGCTGTAACAAATCCTTTTCACTAAATAAAGACAATCGGAATAGTATGGTAAAACTCCTAAAGGTATTCCATCATAACAGGCTTGTTTTGCTAAATTATCCGCATTTTCATTACCGGCTATACCCACATGAGAGGGGATCCACTGCAGTTTAATTGTTTTAGATTTTTGTTTCAACTCCAAAAGTTGATTAATAATTATATAAGCTATCGGTGTTCCTCGAACCGTCGAGGTACACCGAGCTATATGTTGTAAGGCACTTTTGGAGTCTGTTAAAATGACAAATTTATTATAATCTATGGTATTTATGTAGGATATTGCCTCACTTATAGCCAAAAGTTCAATGTACATAATAGATATTTTCGAATTTATTGCAAATAACATATGAGCGTCCTGTTGGGGATCAAAGACGGCAGCACCAGCCTCGTCTACGTCTTTTGAGCCATCTGTGTATATCTGATAAAATCCCGCGTATTCTGAATTTAGGTACTCCGAGCAAAGATTTTTAAGAGTTGAAACATTAAATTGTCTTTTAGAATCATCAACATTGGTAATGTTGCATATTAAATCTCCAGTCAAATTAATAGATGTGATCCAAAAATTAAAATTAAATATTTCTAAATTTTCACTAACATGTATCGGTGTATGTTTCAAATAATCGTGAGTTGATAATAATATTGGTTTATTTTTTCTGGTCCATGTATTTATATGTAGTGATATTTCGTTAATTAATTCAATTATTTTAATATTAAATCCCAAAGATTTACATTTCAAATAGTATTTTCCGGCCAAATAGCATCTACGTATGTGTAGAGGTTGCAAGCTTAATTCGCTGCCCATAGCATGAATTGGGGTAGATCTAATGAAACTACCTATAATACGCATCGCCTGGTTTTGGACCTTTTCCAATTTATATAGATTGCTCTGACAACTATCACCGAACAGAAAACAACCGTAATCCATACGACTTCTAAGAAGTGCAATGTAAACCCGTCTTAGATGTTTAGGATGAATACCCCACTTAGCACTTGCCAATACTTTTAATATATTCAAGAACTTACTGGTCTTTTCAACTAATTCATTTATGTGCTTACCCCATCTAAGGGAGCGGTCAAGCCACATTCCCAAATATTTAACAGTATCTACTATGGGAATATTGACGCCATTAATATGAAGAGCAAAATTATGTCTGTTTATACCTTTTTTAAATACACAAATTTTACTTTTGGTCGGAGAGACATCTAAACCCAAGTCTGCTAACAGTTTGCTTATTTGATTTAAAGATAGCTGTAGATGATCAATAGCATCCGTTAAGTTCTTACTGGTAGCATAAATGACAAAATCGTCGGCATACTGAGATATGTGAATAATGTCGTTATTGATTTCCTTACAGATATCCATAGTAGCAATATTAAAAAGAAGGGGCGACAAAGGATCGCCTTGAGCTAAACCACGACTAGTATTTCGAACTACATTTATGTTATTCACATCAATGGAAATATACCTATCCTTCAGAAACTCCCATAGATAAACGCATATTTTACTACCTATACCTAAGTTATCCAGTTTCTGTAATAAGTTAACTATATCAACATTGTTGTAGGCATTGTCAATATCGATAAAACATCCAACCGTAGTTTGATCTTTGCAAAAACCATCCTGAATGTGAATTACCAGATTACTTAGACTATCCAAACAAGATCTACTCTTTCTAAATCCTAGAGTATTATCTGATAGCGTTTTGTTCTTCTCAAGGTACCACTCCAATCTGTTTTTAAGAATTGAATGAAATATCTTGCAAACACATGAAATCAGCGCTATTGGCCTCAATGCTGATTCTGAGTGAGGATCTCTTCCCGATTTTGGTATAGGGATGATGCTGATGTGTCGCCATTGTGTAGGTACAAAACCCTTGGTTAAAATAGTGTTGTATAAATAAATCAAGGCCAATTTACCGTTCAGTGGGAGATTAGCAATCATTGAAAAGGATATCTCATCAACTCCGGGAGCAGTGTCTTTATTCTTAATACACTTATTAAATTCATGCAATGTAATGGGTTCATCCAATGAAACATTTTGAGAAGTAAATATAGGTTTGTGGGGATTGGCATAGTCGGGACACAGGTTACATAACAAATTTCTAGCTTTATCAATATCTATGTGTTGTTTATTAGTCCTGTGACCTTTCATCCATTTCATCTTGTTCCATAGATCGCTAGCAGAACAGTTCGCATCAACAGAAGAGCAGAAATTTTGCCACGCCTGTCTTTGGGTGTTTCTAAGAAGCCTTTGAGATTCACTGATTTTGCTTTTTAAATGTATTAAATTTTGTGGAGTCGGATTGCGCCTAAATTTTGAAAGTGCTAGTCGTCGGATTGCCACTGACTTTGACAACTCTGGGGTCCAATACGGTTTAGGTCGAAACTTTTGATTAGGGTTAATAGCTATTTTAGTATGGGGTATATATTTCTCTGCCGCAGATTGAATATGATCAATAACATTATTATATGCTGTTTGGGGATCTTCATCAAATATAACAGTATTGAATACATTGTGTAAGTAATTAGTGTATTCATTCCATTGCGCTTTTTGAAATTTTCGTTTTCTATGAAATTGATTCGATTTTGGGAAGGAAGTACTAACCTTTACAATAAGATGATCACTTCCTAATGTCTCATTAGTCACAGACCAGTTGAAGTTTAGTGATACGTCTGTGGATACCATAGTAATATCTGGGGATGATTGTCGCAAGGTATCGTTTACTAATTGTACGCGAGTAGGTCTACCATCATTTAGCATAATGTAACCGTATTCTATCATGGCATCTAATATTTGGGTGCCCCTGGTGTCAGTTTTATAGGACCAATTGGTGTGGTGGCCATTAAAATCGCCTAAAATAATAGTTTTATTAGATTGATATGAAAATAAGGAATCCCATACTCTTTGACTAAGTTGAGAATCTGGCGGAGCGTAGACCGCGATTACGTGTTCAATTTGATTACAATTGTATAATTTAATATGCAACATTTCCAGTCTAGAATCAAAAGCTTGCATCTGTACTTTTTGAGCTTGGACAGATTTATGTATTATTACGGCTACGCCTCCCCCCGGTTGGTCCCTGTCCTGGCGGAAGATATTGAAACAGCTCAAATTTAAAAGGGCATCTGGATCCAACCACGTCTCCGTAACAACAGCCACATGTATGTTGTCTCGGATCAATAATTGTTCTAAAGACTTAATTTTTGGTTTTAAACTTCGCGAATTCCATTGAAAAATATTTAAGTTAACAACCTTTTGTTCTCTGTTACTACCCATTTAAAGATGAAAACATGTCTTTGATAGTAGAAAAATTAGGTATCAACTTCAGAATAAAGTTATTAACATAATCAATTATAATATTAAGCCAAGCTTTGAGAGTTGCAACTAATCCATTATCTTTGTCCGCAATAACCTGCCTAATTTTTTTAAGAAGGTCCGTAAAAGTAGAAGATTTATTTTTCTGGTCACTATGAGAAGGGGCTGAGCCTTCCGGTGTTACATCGTTGTACATCTGCTCTTCTGAGTTATCCGATTCAGTCATCTCAAGGTGTGCTACGACGTTTTCACGGATATGATAGGGCGATTTCTTCTTCTTCTTTTTCTTCTGGCGAGATTTGGGGTGCTCGGTTTCTTTTTGTGACACGTCATCAGAGTGTAGTGGAAAATCATTTTGTATTACCTCTGAATAGGAAGGCACAATTTCGGGAAGCTCGTTTAAAATATCACAAGGTGCGTAGTTGTATGTTCTGTCTACAGAGGTGTCAATATAGTTAGGTTGGGGTGAAGGGGCGACGTAGGTAGATAAGGCTTTTTGATATGTGCAATTGAACTCTGACATAAGTTCTCTTATACGTTTTTCTTTTTTATAGATTGGGCAGTTTTTAGAAAGTGCCATATGTCCACCCGAGCAGTTTGCGCATTTGAATGTTTTCACTTGACAGTTAGTGTGATTGTTACTACACTTTGGGCAAATAACTTTATTAGAAGGGCATAATTTCTGTCCATGCCCAAATCTCCAACATTTTGCACACTGGGTGACCGGAAATATATATCGTTCAACTTTGATTTTAATGTCGTACAGATATATGAAACTTGGTAAAGATGAACCTTTAAAGCCTATCCTGACAGTTTCACTTGCAGTCCACCCATCACTGGTTTTTCTGTTAAGTCTTTTTACAGATATAACCTCTTTCTCTGTAATAATGTATCTTGAAAGTTCCTCTTCCGATAAGTCTAGATCTATATCTCTTATAATCCCATACGACAGTCCCACTTCCCAAGTCTTCTGCCTACGCCAATTTAGTCTATCAAATTCGGGGAAGGCTAAGAATTTTTCGGCACTAGATTCATTCTCAAATGTTAACAGCAGTTTATAGGGATTTACGTACTTAACCTTATTAACCTCGCCGATATCATATTGTTGCAGTAATTTCGCCAAAGCGAATTGTTTGGGGAGCTTATCTTTTGAGGTTACACAGATTTGAATAGGTAAAATATCCGATCTGTTTTCCTGATTTATTCGTGTTTTCTTTTTAGCATTCCTAGTTACTGTGTGCCAAATTTCTTCATCATTACTCTCTCGTTGTCGTTTAGTAGTTAATTCTTCCGTAATCATGTTGTTATTCTCCAATTGTGTAAGGTCCGCCTCAATACATTCTTCTAAAACATTGTTGTTTTCGCATTCACTGTCGTCCTGTTCTCGCTCGCTAGCCATTAGATATAAGGTTCATAATCACTCACGCGATGCGCCGCCGCCCGAACGATGCGCGGTGCGCTCGAGTCGGACGTGAGCCGAGACCGTTTATTTATTTGTTTACCGTATGAGCTGTGCGACGCGTTCGACTCGCAGCAGGTGTGAGCGATCACTGAATGGCCCTTATAGATTCGTCATGTCTGTCTGTCCGTCCGTCCGTATGTCACAGCCAGTTTATTCCGAAACTATAAGTAAGCGGGGTTTTACGGGAGCGAGTGACGTCAAAGTCTCCCACTTCTAACTTTTGATGCCTTGCTATTTTTTATTTTGATGAAAAAAGGAAAAATACGTGTCTTTTATTTTTGAATAAATAAGGACGGACTAACTACAATTTTTAGCCATAATAGCCTATTACCAAGTGGGAGTTCAGAAAGTCTTTTGTGCAGAAAGTTGGATGTAAGTAGGTACATAAATGAAAAAAAAATTAACAAATACTTCATAAAATATATTTCACCCTCTTTGAAAATATGCAGTCACAAAATAATATTCTACCGGGTCATTGAGTTTACTCAAAATGTAATCTAATATTATATTATGAAGGGACATGATTCAAATGGTATTAGGGTAACACATCCGACAGGCCGTTAATAAGAGCGTTGCGCCCTTGTTAGTTTTACACCCACCCCTGCATGTAATCTCACGTGGCGTCTAAATAAGTTTTACGTCATGCCTTATTTTGAAGAGATTTCATAATAGGGTGGGTACAGCGTCTATTCAAAAGACACGCTAAAAGCGTGGCACGTTTCTATTCTTGAATCAGACATAAAATATAAATGAAAATGATACATTTTTACTTAACTATATTAAAAATGACCTGGGACTTCTAGAGACAATATAATAGATAATGGTATTTGGATTATAAGAAAGGAAGGGGTTAAGGCATTTGCGACTTATAAATGACCAAATTTTACATGAATTCTAATACATTTTTTACTACAGACTGTTCTTGTTTCCAAATTGAACAATAGTGTTCATTGTAGGATTATGCTTATTGTCTCCAGATCGTTCGAATGACAATCTTAAATACATTTTATGACTGTTGAACTGCCAGTGCTCAACAGCTTTTTTTAAATCTCCAACGCGCACAAATGATAAAGCGGTGTGCTGAAAGACTATATGATCAGTAGACATTTTTCCATTAGAAGCCTGCCGGCAGCTTCATTCGCGCCATTACCTCGCAAATGGTTCGAGCAAGAGCCCGCTGAATTCTCGCACAATTCTGCTTTATCCACGTTGAATATTTTATTCCAAATTCTACAGGATATGACAAGTGACATACTTTAGTATAATTCTTCAATCAACATCACAAGTCGGTTTTACATTGAGAGTTTTTGCAAGAATTTATCTATAACCTTGAACTAAATATCGTTACTAAACTGCTGCACGATGATAAATAAATCAGTATTCGAATCAAAACTGTTCCGATTTTATCAATTAAACCTCATTTTGTTGTCGTCGCGTTTCATGAAAACAATTCTCGACAGTTTAGTAAAGCCGATCAAAGATTTTTGGAAGCCTTTAATAGGATTATGAACTATGAGTTACTGGTGAGCCGATAAACTTTGATCGTTTCATCAGGCCTAATTATAATCCGCATGTCATAAAGTTTTTTTTTATATTAAATTCGGAACCTTACTTTCGTTTCAATAACTATGATGGAAAATGGACATGGAGGCTACCCAAGCACCCGTTGGAAATTAACTGATTGAGCAACGGAATTCCAAAACAAATTTATATTAGATCGGCCGAACCTACGTCGAATTAATTGACGAAGGCCCGCTCCCCATCATCGTCATGCGAACTCATTTGTCGGTCCTAGTGACTCATCGGAAAACCAAGGGTGCCTTACATAATTTATGAAGGCAACAGATGACCGTGACAAAATGGATACTTGTTTCAAAACCCCAGTATTCAATCTGGCAAAATGGCACATGTGTTACACATACCTACGTAGAAAGACAAAACTTTAAGTGTGCTTGAAATATCTTAAACCGTTTATCCGACAACAGACCCATGGTTTCTCGCCTCTTTTGTCAATCGATAGCCGATAGGATAAAACGTTTTGTTCCTCAGACAAAGAGCGCTATAGATTAAGGTGACTTATCGAGAAACGTAATGCGTTGTAAAGAGATATAGCAATAATCCCCACTAATGCTTAGGGGTTGTCGCCCTCGTTTTTTCCAATATGTGCCGTTATGGCCCGAAGTCGAGGGTGCATTCTCAAGTGCAGGGGCAATAATCCCTTGTAACGTGATGTCGCATGTCCTTCTCTGCCGTCCCAGAGGACTTTGTGTAATGGTATTTCACCCGTTGTGAATCGCTTGAGACATCGCACAATATTCCAGATAAGTTTTCGTTTCTATTGGTTTTTTATTTTGGTGGAAAGGATAAATGTTTTGAATAAGGTTTCGTAAAGATCCGATATGCTACGAATTAGACAGAATTCGCTGCGGGGCAAAATCTATTGGCTTGTCAGTGTACAGAATCGTAGATTTCGCGTAATGGGTACATAATTCGTGTCTAGCGCTCTCTGCTGACACGGTCGGACTGCGGCCAAGATGCGGGCAGATCACGAGATCCGATAAAACGTGGGTAGTTGGAAGTTTTATGGAGCGGCCGGTAGCATAGCCTGTTTCCCCGTTATCGCCGACAGGGGGCTTTAAATCAGGCGTCTTTTATTCTTAAAGGCTTTAAGCATGACGGTATTCGACGTACCGCATGCCTCAGGGAGCGATATAAGGGTAGATCTTAGGTAAAGTGGCCCCTTCAGCCTGAACGTTGAGGAAGTTTTTTGCTTAAAAGGCTGTTGAGTGTTTGTGGCATCGTAAAATGCTTACCTTGGCACATTAGATTAATGATTACATTGCATGTTTTCAAACAAAGTTTTAAACGTTGCTAACTAGGAATGAAGTCGTTAAACTCCGAACTGGGCGGTTAGTATGGGAGGTCCCAGGAAACCATATATTTAACACCATGCCATTTTGTGCATTAAAAATATTAGTACTTTGCCAGTGTTGGATAATATATTCCAGAACAAAACAAAATAGTACGTATATTTTCACTTATGAATTCTTTTCTTAACCCTTATGTTATAAACACATAATGTAGGTATGTAGAATGTTCCTACATAATGTGTTTTCTTTTTCAATAAGGTGCATTTAGCAGGTGTTTGTAAAGCGACGTTAGTTTTTCATCGAATTTCGTATAAATTATTCTAGGGATACAGTCTTTCACTAAACTAATTTTGTTTAGTTCACGTCGTTGACAGGCACCTAAACAAAATTAGTAACTCCTTCAGAGTCTTTTGAGCTCGCTTTCTCCAAGAGCCTAATTGACACCGACGTGTTTCGGTGAGAGAATTTACTAAGAGATATTTAAGTACTTAGGACTGAATATATTAAACGAAAACTCAAAGGAAATTTAATGCTAGAGCCCAACAAGAGAAATTTCGATACAGCGAGGGCGAAAGAAAATTTGAGCGTATTTTATTTGTTTTGAAAATCACGCGTCTGGAGGTCAATTTGCGATTTTCAATCAAACGAAACGACTCTTTACGAGAACAAAGTACGAGACGTAATCCGATTCGCTCAATTGCTTTTACTATTCTTGATTGATTATATTATATTAAGAGCTCTATTGACTTTTTTTCACAAATGCAAATGTTTTAGAAAATTACATACGGTCTTAAGTCTAAGATAATTGGGTGAAAGTCAACGTTGGAATTGGAACTTAATATAATAGGGGATTTACAACAGAGCTGCTTATGCGTGTTACAAAAAGATTGTACCTATTTATATTGTGAATTTTAAGACCAGGAGCGCACTACGAGTTTTTCGCGGCGCGGCAGAAAAGAGCAGTGGCATAATGTCGCACTGTAGCGTGTACCGTCAAGTGCGCGCAATACAATTTAAAACTGTTTGGTACAGAATTACAGTACGACATTAATGGCGCTGCTCTTTTCTGCCGCACGGCGAAAAAGTCGTAGTGCGCGCCTGGCCTAAAAGTCAATTCTAGCATAGCCATACAAGTGGAACACAATAATAACTATTAGTTGTGTAAGCTCTCGTTGGCATGGATTTAAGCATGTAGATTTCCTAACAAAATTGCGTTCCAACTACGTAAAAGAAGCATTGGAAAGCAAGTGGTTCAAAAATTTCAAGAATCAAAAAGTGATCCTCAGAAATCCTTACCCGCGTATTCTAATTCCCTAGAGCATGCGGCCGTAATTCAAACGATGGGGAAAAGCGAATCTCGTTGTGGGGATCTTTGGATTTTTGCTGAGCTGGTTTATAATGGGCGACTTGAATCAGACTGACCCGTGTGCAAATATTACATAAGTTATGATCACAGAGATGGGGGGTTAAGATAATGTTGATTTATTGTAGTAAAGCTTTGCATTTTTAAGGGATGAATGCGCTTTGAGGTATCAAATTAAGAATGGTAATTCTTAATACGGATTAGACTATGGCGTCCTTGATGTCTTATTATCCTAACTACAATAATTATTATTTATTTTATTTTCACCGTTTTTTTCCATTTGTGCAACTCCGATATTTTTAGCAATCCTATTAAAATACTAGTAAAACCTAAAAAAGGGGTACATTTTAGGTGTGATTGTGGTCAAATGCTTTCTTAGAATTAAATAAAAAAAAAAAAAAAATTTTATTAAATTGATGTTAATCTTTTAATCGTATTTTAAAGTCAATGAAAACTTTAAATTCTTTAACAAATGTAACTCTAAAAACATAAAACCAGAATTTGTAAAATTATAAGCGACTCCTATTAACGGATGTTGGTGTTGTTGTGGCGAGCTCCCTACTTTGCGTATTTAGAATTCCAAAAAAACATTAAAAAAGTAAAAAGAAATACGGATATGATCTACATTTAATTTAAAAGTGGTATACGTACTGTACTAGGGGCTAATTTATTAATGTTGTCATTTAATTATGTTTAGAAAGTTGTTTTGTGATATTGGGTCTAGTTGTGGTTTCAAGACCGACTCGTTAGATTTACGTTGTATGTACGTTGATAACATAGTATCTTACATAAGGAGTATAAAACGTGTAAGGAAAATGGTATTCAAAATAAGGTCGATCTGTAAGTAAGTTAAGTTACGCAATATTCTTTACAATCAGACACTTGGCACCTTACCCTTCTTCTTTTAATTATCCTCTACCCAACGATCGTCTGAAAGAGATAAGACTAGACGGCCTTATAATTGTACTTTGATATAATATCTTTGTGTCTAGTTATTTATAAGTCAACTTTTTTAAGTGCAATATAGAATATGTATGTAAGTATATATAGGGATGTAAGGGAGCGGCCTATCATCATTTCACTCCAAGCCAACCTCACCTGCCCGTGTTGCATCCTGCTAATAACAAACGAGGCGTTGGCAACCGACTGGTGGCGGCATAACCATCACAATTGACGGCGCGCGTAGCTGAATACCACAGACCGATGATGCGCAGCAGCAGCGTCACCGGAGTGAGAACCTACGCCCTGCGATCGCCAACCCGCCTGCCCAGCGTGGCGATTATGGGTATATCCTCCAGATGTTTTCCCTGTAGAGAAAAACTGGAGAGGCCTATGGTCGCTAGTGGACTGTGATAGGCTGATGATGATGTAGTATATTAAAACACAATTGTATGTGCATGCATGTATGTTTCTATGTAAAGAAGCTTCAAATAAATGCTTATCGGTTATTATTACATCTGTGTACAAAGCCAATAGCCGAATGCACTCTGAATTTCTCAGAAAAGGCGGTTTCCAGAAACACTTTTTTAGAGTAAAGATCGGCCGGCGGGTGTAGAGTTACAAATCTCCCAGATTGGTCCCACATGGTAACGGCCGCGCAATAAATCTAGTCGACGCGCCTACGGGAATCCTCTTACCGCTTATCTCCTCAGAAAGCTAAGCTTTCTACTGGGGAAGCACTGGACTTGGTATCTATACTAATATTATAAAGCTGAAGAGTTTGTTTGTTTGTTTGTTCGTATGTTTGTTTGAACGCGCTAATCTCAGGAACTACTGGTCCGAATTGAAAAATTCTTTTTCTGTTGAATAGACCATTTATCGAGGAAGGCTTTAGGCTATATAACATCACGCTGCAACTATTAGGAGCGAAGATATAATGGAAAATGTATGTCCGCGCGCAAGGTGAGCGCGGAGTGTTAGTCAACGCGGGGGGCGGGGGGAAACGATCCGCGACCGAGATGCCCCGCGCTGCCCCGCACCGCCCCCTCTCAGTCGCCTGGAGCACTGGGACGCCGGGAAGCGGAATCGACGACACGGAACTCGGACGCAGACGCAGCTGCCACGCGCTCCAAAATCCCTCCACAATTATCAAAGCTTCAATGTAAAAACAAAGGGGAAAACTATTCCACGCGGACGAAGTCGCGGGCACTGCTAGTGTTACATATTTTGAATTGACTTTAATCGCTAAATGTAGCCCGTTATCATTATAAACTTGTCTTAAGATACGAATTGAACCAAATCACATACCATTGAGATGTTCTTAGGTACATATCATTTATCCCTCCCTCTTATAGATCATCTGGTCTCTCTAAATCTCACAAACTCAGCATAGTTTTTTGAACACATCCGCGCCGATATGAGAACAATGCTTGGGTGGTACTTCCTTTTTCATTCGCACATATTTATAGTCCAACTTTTGATCGTATAAAAAAATACGTTCATCTAGCAACCACCACTATAAAAACTCGTTCTTAGATAAACATAATTGAAAACCTTTCTGGAATATTTTCTTTTGAAAAGCTTCACAAACAAAAGTTATGTAACAGCGGAATAGATACGGGGAAGGCACCACTTTATTATTCCTTTAGGAAGGCGGAATTTGGCGTGTTAAGTAAAAAAACATTCCCCAATGCGAACGTGATCTATCGGCGGGCGGAGAGAGTCCATGTGGGTTTATAGCCGATAAAACATCTAGGGACGTCTATTTATGGCGTTTTTTGTATGGGGAAACATGTGTTGATAGTATTAAATAAGAAAAAGCCGTACGTGTGGGTGGCACCTGCGACCCGCTGATAGTTTCACAGGGATATCACTTTATTTTGTGCACGCAATGTAATCCCTGCCTGTGACGTATGAGTAATTTGATATTTCTTCGGTGTTATTAGGCGTTAAAATATTGAAAAAGCAGTCGGGAAGCTAGCCAGTAAGAAGTCTGAATATAAAAACATTATTATTAAAAACAAATAAATAAATAGGCTGCCAGAACTGACACACAAATTAGTGTTGTTCATCACATGCCATTTATCACAGTTACTAGAGAGTCGTTTCTTTCCTCTGTTTTAAAAGCTTTACTTTAACTTGCACCAATTTTCTAGCTCTCTCAACTAATTTAGAACACGTGTAAATTTAAACAGTGATCTCAAAATTGCTCTGTCGCTTTTAATTAGTGAAGTAACAGGAACTGTGTGTTATTTTGAGATAACCTCTTGTCTTTAGACTTTGCTCATCACATCGTCATCAGGCTGTAAACGTCCACTGCTGGACATAAGCCTACCCTAACGACCATTGTCATTTGGGGAGATTTGTCTTAGTCACCACGCTTGGCAGGCGGGGTGGTGACCACAGTTGATTGTATTTGTGCCCACGTAAACGGTGACTGTTTCCTAATATCCCAGTAGTCGGTTTCTACAACACCGACGATATGAGATAAGGAAACCACACGGACAAGACTTTGCTTCAGCAAAGTAATCTCTACCCCCAAAATCGCGTTCAACCAGCTTTCGTTGTTCGGAAGGAAACGCAAATACACGTAGACCTTTAAAATGTTTGAATAAAGGACAATACTAATTGCGAGACGCGCTTCGGTGTCCTCTCCAAACAATATGCCATTAGTGAGTTTTTTTTTCAGTCATTCATTATCTCACTTCGCTGTTGAGTGAGGTCAGTAACCGCCGCCGTCGCCACACGTGTTACTCGTTACAAGAATTGACATCACAGAGTGTCGTAATGTGAGAAAGTGGAAAGAAATCTGTCAGCGCGATAAATACTTTGGCTTTTGATTGAATTTTAAGGCCTGTTTATGTGCTTGTTAATTAAGCATTTCTTATTTTAATGGGTAATAAAAACTATAATGTTTGTCACAATTGCTGGCTTTTATTTAAAATTGATATGTCGAGCTATTATATAAAAATGTGCTTTGATAATATATATATGTACATCGTACAGTCAATTACCTACCAAACTCGTGACTTATGTAGATAAATAATGACGTATCTTTTCAGTAGAGATGCTACATTAATCAAAACTAGAAATAAATGACATAAAGACAAGAAATAATGTGATAATAAGTGTATAAATTTTTCAATATAGGTATGCATAACTAACTGCAATTTAACAATCAACTTTGCAACAATGTAATTAGATTACAAAATATTATCTTATTTGTAATGGCATTGTTTCCGTGACGTTATACATTGTAATTGTGCTTGACCTAATAATAAGACAGATAGAATACCCTTGAACCACTTAGCTTCCGGGGCTCAGCTGTTTGTGGAAATCATGGCCTTGGAAATTTGCGCAGGAGTAATAATTTTAGCGCATATTTATTACATTGTAATGTGTTAGATAAATGGGGTAAAGTGAGATAATATCTACACTAATATTATAAAGAGGAAAGATTTGACTGTTTTTCTGTCTGTTTGCATTGAATAGGCTTTTAAGCTACTGGCCGATTACAAAAATTCTTTCACTGTTAGGAAGCCTCATATAAAAAGTTAGGGAACTAAGACGCCAATAAGGTAACCCGACATCTTCGAAGCAAAGCAAGGGCGGGTCGCTAGATAGCTAATAAGTAAATATTTGTTTTTCTGTCATTATCTATTATTCTCCGATTCAGGCATAATTGGGGACGACTTCTAGGAATTTCTCAAAGAAAACTCTTGTATTCTTTGATGAGATCTCGTGTAAGTTGTGAAAACAAGTTCGAATAAGATACAATTTCTTATACACGGATAGAATAATGTTTCACATTCTAAATCAAACCTTTGTGGAATGTGTACGCAATATCTCACAGACGTCCGTTTATTAATACAACATATGTTATAATATCCTGTCTTTAGTCTCTGTTGCTTTACATAAAATGCATTAAGAACTGTCTATGTTGTCTTGAAAGATATTGAAAATTAATCAACAGTGCTAAAGAAATATGTGTAGGCCTTAGTTTTTTTAGCCCATTAGCTGTTCGCAAAGCAGACACAATAGAGTAAACAATAACTATGTACATTACTTATAGCGCATGGAACAGTCAACGTGTTAACATGTTACCTAGTATCTTATTCTATCATATTCGGGCAAACTACAAGGTTATTATTTCTCAAGATAACACTTCTAGTGTTGAGGTTAAGTACTAAAGATCAAGATTAATTTATTCTAATATAACTTAAAGCGCCGTTAAAAGTATTTAAGTAATGAAAATAGCTATTTTCTTATGGCCAATATTGTCTTTAATTAAAAAGCAATCACGATCCTGTACCAACAAAACACATTATGTGATATCTTTCGGCTAAACTAAAGCAACAAAGGCCAATTTATTTATTGTGCCTTTTTGGGTGAGGTGAAAATAGGGCCGTAGAAGGTTCTCCCCGAGAGTAAGGGAGTACGTCCCCCGGGACAACCGGGAAGGCAAACACTTTAATACGCTACGGCACGAAGCATTTCGTCACACTTTATCTGGGCCCACCCATTTTGGGAAAATTAAGACGAACCGCACTCGGAAACGGAGCGAAAATTAGTTTGAATAATATTTTATGCGTCGAACCTGATTGTATTACATTCATTGTTTGCTGTGACTACAATACCTCGGATTGAGTTTGATACCGCACAACCGTAATTAATTACGTTTTTTGTCGGTGTATTTTGCAATAAATCCAGATTTAAAAATCGCGATTTTTTTTCATTCTACTTGAATAAATAATGCGATATGTAGGTATACGTTATTTTATAATTGTTAAAACCATGCACTCCGCTCGATTCAAATTGGATTTTCAATGACAATATTTTTTTATTAATTTGTAATCCTATAATCCCGAAATGATCAGAGTATTATTATGTAGTGACATGACTGATTGATTAGTAGGTACAGACAGACATCAAATGCCACCTACCTGCCCTCGTCTGTCAAGTCTCTCCATTTTCAACTAGTGCCAAAGGCGGCCGCTCACCAACCAGGTGGTCCGACCATGCGAATGAAAAAGAAGCTACTTCCTTAGCCAAGTTTCTTCAGGCGGTGAAGGCAACTTCGGACAGAAAAAAGTAGAGACATTTGATATCATCATCATTATCAGCCTATCGCATTCCACCGCTGGACATAGGCCTTTCCAGTTATTCGCCACGCTGGGCAGACGGGTCTACGGTCGCAGGACGTAGCTTCTGTCTCCGGTGACGCTGCTGTCCGTCATCGGCCTAGGGTATTTTAGCTACGCTTTCAATCCTGATGGTTATACCGCCACCAGTGTAGCCAGCGCCTCGTTTGTTATTCGGCCGGATTCACCATGGGCAGGTGAGCTTCGAGCAAAAAGATGATGGGTCGCTCCCTTACATCCCCATTACATTTAATAAAGGCTACGAAATCGACCAGTGATTAGGATCTTCAGTAAAGAGAGAACGACTGAGAAGATAAACGCTTATCCGTAAATATCACTTGATGTGTGGCAGTGTGTGCATAATCGATTGAAAACCTTCAGCAAACAGGTCTAGATCTATCAATAAATAAACTAGGTTACGATTGAAGTTTAAAAGGTCTTTAAGGGAATGTTAAGTCCCAAACGTGAGGATCTAACATAAAATCCGTAAGTCCAAAGTTTGTGTTCCGAGCCTGGCTCGGAGCGTGTGTTGGTTCCCGAAGTGCAGATTAAGATGAGTGGGGGAACTCCGAACTCGTCCCAGTAGTTAATGGGATCAACATTGTAACATATAGATAGATCAGATAGAATAACAAGTCGCAGCAGTTGTCCTCAAAACGCTTGAAGTTGCTTTTAAAAGAAAGTGCGTTGATATTATGAGTACATAAGGAAGTATAAAGAAAGCTTTAGGTACTTTATCTTCTCTTTTATCTGTGTTTGTGTTTATTGAGTAAATGGTAATTTTTTAAATGGTAACGCATTTTTATACATTGACCTTTAACCTGCACACCTTGCTTCGTGATCAGGAAAGTATTTTTGATAATAATTATCAAAAATACTACAACTATTGTTAACATTGTATAACAATTATTGTTGCCTACCATATCAGTGATGCAATAATAGTGCTCAATATACTTGGGAAGTAGTATGTTGAGTGTTAAGAGTTGGAAAGTACTTACGTATCTTATGCTTACATTTCCCACAGTAAAGGTAGTTTGGAAAGTCTGAAAGCTTAACCTGTTTCAAAGCATAGAACACAGACAGAGAGCATTAAATAGTGATAGTAATTCATGAATGACGATTGACCAGCGTGCGCAGTGATAAATAATTGAATGTGAGGTATGTACATACTTCAGAATAGAATAACGTGTGCATTAATCAAAAACTTCATGTTATCCTAGACGCGCGGGAACGTGTTAAGCCAAGTTCAAGCAACGAAGTCCGGCGAGTATTATTGTAGGTATGTTATATTTAGAATGTAAAACATTATTACAGTAACCTTACCACGCTAATATTAACATGGAACGGGTAAGTGTCAAGTGGTAGGCGTATTCACAAAGGCTGTATCAGCCAGCGCTGACTCACAATCTCGCGAGTCACTCACGTCGCTTCACACAATGATTTTGTAATGACCGCCTACGGAATTTCTATTGTCGGTGCAGTGATGGATGTGCCATGAGCGATGCACTGCACCGCCGTAATTCGGTTTAGTCAGACACACTCGACTTCTATTGTGCGTGAACGAGCACTTGATACAGTGTTCATACTAAAATTTTAGAATTAATTCTAGTTTCGGTTCAGATATGAAACTAATCGATCAAAGTGACGAACAATGGAGAGGGCTATGTCCAGCGGTGGATTCTGAGATGTTGATGATGATAATGGAATTTTAAATTTGACTTAAATGTCACATATTGCAATCTCTTTCATATTTACGAGTGTTGTTAGAACTTTGTCTCTTTTTCACTCGACATTGTCGGATACATTTAAGATGCCTAACGGAGATGTCTGCCATGAACGAAAAAAAAATGTCCAACAGATACCCTGTTATTTGTTCAGATTATGTTCTGAATGCACCAATGTAAAAATATAAACAGCCACTGCTTTCCACTGTACCTAGTTAATTGGTCTCTGCAATTAAAAAAGCAAAATTGATTTATTGTAGTGTGGTGATGGATGCAGTGTCAGATTACACTCGACCGCGGTTATATAGCTACCTAGTTTAAAGACATCAGTATTATGAATACTGAATGTACAGCAGAAACTTGTTATGGTCACATTGATACTTTAAGCGCAGTCTACCACAATCTACGTAGGAGGGCATCGGCTGGCAATTCGAGTCGCCTGTTCAGTCTGAGGCAAGTTTCATAAGATATGTCAGATAAAGAAATTACCTTTAGCAAGCTTTAAACCGAAATCTAAATGACCGTATTACGATTTAAAAAGAATCGATTACTTACGATGGAAACAATCTTTTATTTGGTAGTGCACGATAAAACCCACAGCCATTACAAAAACCTAGAGAGCGAGAGGGAAGATTAATATAGATACGTCACCTTTACTTACACCAAGTGGTACCACTATTAACTTACCTACACAATTAATGATCATATATTGATATTTTGCATTGAAAACTTTAACAAAGATGACTTTTGTATGTACAACGCAGTCAGCATTGCTTATACTACTATACCCATAGACCACCTATCGGCTGAACTAACGGCAACTACATACGTAAAAAATAGAATTTATATCGCGCCTGGACTGAGGGTGGGACCAAACTAATTAAAACGCGAATAACATTATTATGAAGCACATTGATCAATTAACTTTAATATTGTGTCTGATTCGTGGGCAGCCAGACTGTGAACTGTGAATAATTAACCATTAACTACGCATTCAGAGTACGTCACGTCATTCGTTTTGATAAAAAAAAATATAATTAAACACTCTAATGGTCCACGATGGCGATAACCTCCTTAATTAAATGTAATCCTACTAATTTCGATAAAGGAGATCCTAATGTAAACTAAAACGTGACTAAAGATACATAAGAATATGTACTTACTTACTAATATATGACAATAAATACGTAATTAATAGTAAAAATATGTTATGAAGCCGGCTTTTGAAACTTTTACTTTTAAAAATGATAACCAATAATATTTTGAAAAGACCAGAACACCTAGATACAGGATGATAGATAGATCGAGTACTTGACATTTTTTGGATCAAGTTTACAGATACATTTCAAACATAACATTTTTTATGAAAGTCAATTGTAAGTGCTTGGCCTTAAACAACGACTTCCGGAGACAAAGACTTTATTAAAAAGCTACCATCGTTCACCAGCAAACCACAGGCCGATGTCGGGCAGTAACGTCACCAGAGCAAGAAGCTAGGCTCTGCGATCGCCAACCCGCCTGCACAGCGTGTCGATTATTATGGGAAGATCTTTCAGTTGTTTGCTCATAGCGGCGAACAACCGGAGAGGCCAATGGCTGATAATGACGATCGCTCACCACGATGGAGACACAATTTTAGTATTTTTTCGATGCCGTATTCGGCCTATAGCCGTTTAACAAGTTATTACGCGAATAATCGCGTACAAAAGCAGTACCGTTAGCCGGTGACGCTAACACGACAGACGGTGTAGTCACGCACGACCGACAGCAAAAATGCGAGTGACACGCATTAACGACAAAAAACTCTGACCGTAATGACATAGTGAACAATGAACATGAAACAGCGTGCGAAAAACCTTGCACTGTCAAAAAAAGTGACTGTACAAAGACCGTTTCAATTAAGACCAAGCTATATACTTACTTACTAATATTACTCGTATAAATGCAAAAGTTTGATTGTAAACTACGTAACGGATTTGGATCATCATCATCAGCCTATCGCAGGCCACTGCTGGCCATAGGCCTCTCCATATGTACGCCACTTACGGAAAACATTAACGGCCGTATTCACAAACGTTACTATGCGACGCGCGAACGCACAGTGCCCTAAATCCTATACGTTTTTGGGTACCTGTGCGTTCCCGCGACGCATAGTAACGTTTGTGAATACGGCCGTAAGGATATACCCATAATATATTTTAATACATGTATAAGTCTGTAATTTATGAGGATATTACTTATCATTTAACACATCACTGATACGTATGCGGGAGGCGAGGGCTATATTATATATTCACCGGACACAATCAAATGTACAAATTTAATAACATACAATGTGTATTAATAACTTAGTAAATACCTGGTTAAGGACAAAAACTCATGAGTTAATCATTAAAAAAAATAGCTACCTACATACATTTACTACATACTGAGATTATTTTTATTACGTTAACTTAGCTTCGTAAATTTATTTTACATAGATATCGGGAGAAAATCAAAAGACTACATTAAAAGATATCATTTAAACAACAAAGAGTTTAAATCGTGAGGTCGTGACTGAAATATGTCTAGACCTTATCATAACATTTGGCTGATGCATCTGAGTGCAGTCCTTGAAAGCGAAACAAATTGACGTTGCCATTCACAACGAACAAAGGTTTACACGCTAATTTTGACACAAACTTGTAATTTCACAAACTTGAACGCCAGTTAAGACACCTCTGCTAGTGCAATAGGGAGTCTTCATGTTTTTCTTTTAATTTAACCTAAATTCAAAGCTTATTTTGTTATACATATATGTATGGCATGTATTGAAAAATACAAGATATTCCTCGAAGTGCGACTTTAAGTTGCATTTAAAACAACGAACGCTACTAAAGTTCCACCTACAATAGCAAGCTAACTAAAATTTGCGTTTCCAGGAACATGCTCAAAATGGGTATGCTCCAACTCCAATCCGCTTCAAATCTCCCAGAAAATCGATCCTTGAATTTCTACTAATTTTATTGTACCTACATATTCAGTAGGAGTTAATGCTTTTAATAATTATTTCACGCCCGTATTTGTCACATGACGAGAGCGCGCAGTTTACGAATCCGGCTCGATGCGTAATTAGCATAATTAAGAGTGCCTTACGTAATACTTTAATAGTTAGCGTGTAGTTTCCTCATACGATAAGCTTCAATGAGCAGAGTTGTTTCTATGACAAGACTTACATAACGCATAACGCTTTCGCCATGAGGCTTAAGAAATTAAGTAATTTAATTTTTGAACAGATAAATAAAAGTATACAACAAAGCTGTTCGTACTCGTACACTTTAGTAAGAACTTTATGTAGAAATTCAATAGGCGTTATGATTTCATAGATAAGTAACGCCATAGTGTAGAGAACTAATAAAGTATAATTACGTTCTTTGTTGCAAATCACAAGAATTAAGAAACAGCGGAACAAATGCATCAATATAGCAAGTATTGCCAAGACCAGACCGGAACATTGACCTGGCAGAAATTGACCAGACCATAAAACACCATAAAAGTTGTGGAAACAAAATCTAGAGCAAGGAAACTGTGGGGCAACGATTGCCGTCGGCGTGACGAAACCACGGCGTGGTTACAGTTAAACCATCCATTGTTCGAGACCAACCAGCGAGACATCTCATAATGGTGGATCGTTAACCCCACACTGGGGTCAATGCGGATTAAAACTTGATTTAACCATTTAAGTTGGCCGTATGGAAAATACTGACCTATTAAACTTTGCACAGATTAGTAACGCATTATGAGAAAGTATCTTACGCGTTTTAGAAATATTTACCGTATTTTTTTAATCATTATAGCCTATGCGTGATTAGGATTACCCAGAAAATACCAATTCACTCTAGTCGTGAACACCTGAAGATTGTATGTGTCGGGGAACAAACACTTTCTTTATTAAGTAGTCTTGGTACATAATGTGTGAATACGTCAGCTTTTCTGTGAAATCAACAACAAACTTTGCAGAAAAGACTTGCCTACTTATTGCACTTGCAAGTCTTCCCACGTGTATATGATGGGTTAATGTGTGGTCGAATTTCTAAGAAACACTATTTTATATTGTTTTAAAAATAAAGAAAGCAGTGCAGTATTACAGGCCGCAACAAGAAGAGCTAGATTGCACCGCGATGACTAGCCTTAAATAAGGCGTACACATGGACGAGAAAGTCTGTTTCTGGACCAAACCGTTACTGGAGCTTACGCTACTTTTCGATACAGCGAAACGTTTTAAACCGGTCACCATGCTTTCGTATGCATGTGCATAGTAAAGACAGTGATATTATCACTCTCTATTGAATGTTTGTCTTAGATGTTTCTTCAATGATGATTAAAATCAGTAGTTATGTAACGTGAACTCCTGCATTGGGGTCGCGGTCTGTGTTGCAGCAGTCAATGACTGAATTTTTGCAAAGTCGAACAATACTTGCAACTTCGGCTTTTTACCTACGAAATGTCTATCACGATAACAGTGAAGAGGCTATACCGTTATTTAACACCAAAAAGGAGAAAAAAGCATTAGTAAAAATGCCAAAAAGAAGATGTTATTTTATGTGTGTGGATGAAAGTGTATGGTGTAAATAATAATTACATTTAATGATACAATACGAAATTCAAGTGTTATTTTGAAGATGTGTACAATGGTATGTTTACGTCGTGGACAAATAACAATGGGCGTACGTTCTTTAGACTTTTGAATTCGGGTTAGATACCTACAACCCATTGAAAGGAGCACGTACAATGAAGAGACAAATTTTGATAGTAAATTGACGCATAAAGCAACCGTTTGTACGTATGACTAAACGTAATTAAGCTCAAAAAATGTTCCAACCTTCCCTCCGTAGTTGGATGATTCACAAAAACTCGAATACTAAGGCATAATGTTACATTTAACTCAACCGTTACATTAAATTAATATATTCACAAAAACGGGAATGCAAAACACTGGATACACAGTCCTAAATTTTCATTTCAAATAAGCCAGGCGAAAAACAGTGGCGGGCTGACCTCCATTACGCTCAAAGAAAAACTCGGACGAACGGGACTGGATTTGGAAATTTATGTTGGTATAATCTGCTGTTACGTTTTTGCCAGTTTCGCCACCACACTCGCAAAGTGATTCTGTCGGGTTGCCCAACAATGGACTGACGCATTTCGGAGCTCTCAACTTGCAATTTAGTGTAACCTTTCTCATGTCGGCCTAAAAGCGTGACCTCATTCGATAATCCTCTTTTCGCAATGAGAATTTTCGTGATGAGTTAAGCCAAGGAAAGCGCTGAGTGGAAGCAGTCACCCGGGTTACCGATTCCTTTATCCGTGTTTCTAACAGCAGTCCAGCTTCGGTTCATTGGTGCATAATTTTGCATCGAAACAACGTGTTTCTGTTAGTAATCGTTGTGAGATTTAGTGTCTTCAGTGATATGACTTTTAGATCGAAATTCCAATAGCCACTATGTTGGTGTATTCAACTCGTGTTTTGGTTCATGGTAGGTGCGTAGTGTAGGCGTAAAGTATGTTCATTGGAGCATTCATACGGAAGACTCGATGGTGTCACTTTCAGCTTGGTTTGTTTTAGAGATATAACTGTCTTGTCAACTATAGTGGAAAGTATCATATTATATTGTAAGGCCCTCCTACTAGATACTACTTACTTACATGCTACTTTACTTAAAAAACTAGACTATCTTTACTTAAGTACAAACTATTAAGCATTAAATTGTACAACAAATGGACTATAACTTAGTTTTAAGTCCATTGTATGGTGTGGAATGAAGAAAATCTATGTAATAAAAAAATACACAAAAAGCATAGTAAATTAGGTAAGAAATGGGTTATTTTATTATGGCTAGTGTGGAAGGATTGTAATTTTCAAATTGTGATCCTTCCAGCAATTTGAAAAGCTCTATTGAAACAGAAATAAAATGTAGGTAGCTTAATCTAAAGTTCATTGATATCTGTTCATTAATAGTATTATTATGTACCTACCTAGTACTTCAATAGTCAAAAGTAGACTCATTTGAATGAACATATTGCTTATGTTCTGAACTATTGACAAAAGAGACACAAATAATTGTGTCTCTTTTGTCCATCCATCAGTGGGTGCTTACACTTACACTACCTGCACTCATTAAACAATTAATTTACATTAAGTAAGTAGGTAGTAGATATATTTTGTTGTTTTAACACATTTAAGTAATTTAAATACTCCACATGTTATCATATATATGTCACCGGAAAATAGCAAGAATCGTAAGTTGATCAATATCCTAGTTAGTTGATTAACTTTCGGAATATAACAAACGGTAGTTGAAATGTATTATTTAACGCAATGGATTTCAGTTAGTTGATCAACTTACGGTAGCCTGACAGTCATTTAATAATTTACGATTTTGACACAAGTAAAATCGTCCTTAAATGGGCCAATCGTTGCTCGATGTATTATTTAACGGTGCACTATTACCCGTAACTTAATACACTGTTCCCTGATTGGTTGCCGGGATAACGCCACGTGAGCCTTTGAACCAATCAACGTTCACCTAATCTTCGTCGGATCATTTTACGGCAAGATCCCGTAAAATGATCAATTTACTAAAATACATACGTTAAATAATACATTTCAACTGCCGTTTATTATTTTCCGGAAGTTAATCAACTACCTAGGAAATTGATCAACTTACGATTCTTGCTATTTTCCGGTGACATATATATATTTAAGACTAAGCTTTTCCAATTTCTTTGTGTCTGACTTTAAAGGTAACTGTTAGGTACATAAAATTTAAGGCAAATAATATTAGCATATTATCTCTTCCGATGGTGTAGTACCAGGAAAAGGATGCACTTTTAACTGGCATCCACATTAATATCGGTAAATAGACAATATCCCTATAAATTATAGCCATGTAATATTATTATAAAGTTTCCTTCAAACACCCACACATTCCATCCAAATTTTACCATTTATTATATTAGTAATAAAGACTGATAGAGTCATGCAAGCCACCCTTGAAACAGACTTGTTGTGAAAGCTCGTATCAATACCCATATAGATACTGCTCAGAAGTCAATTTCGATCCTGCTTTCTGCGCGAGCGATGGGAAGTGTCATCCAGGAAAATATTATTTTAGTTTAGAGAGAGCAACATTTTTAGTTTAAAGAGAAGAACATTCTGGTAATTGGTTTACCTATAACATAATTATTTTTTATAGTATTTCTAATGCTTGTCCGCATTGTGCAATTTCCAAATTCAGAAACATAACAATAAATGATTAATGAATCTGTATTCTTGATGTATTCACTATCATGACCATAATATTCTAGACACAGTTTAATATCTATAATAGCCTTATTCAGTGGATATGAGAATGGTGAAGAGCCAAATTAAATCAATTGTTCACATCGGCAAATATAAAGAAAGTTACAAAAGAAAAATAAAATAGTTTATTTATGTATGTCAGAATTTCAAGTTGGCTCTGATTTACTGGACTGGACACAATTTATTGGGAATATAACCGCAATAAGAATTTTATCAATGATCAATTTAAATACTCAGATAAAATTTTATTGTAATTTAATATTTCTACCTAATGGATAGGGTAATTAAATGATACAATAATGAGCAAAATTACTACAAATATAAAAATATCCCTATGTATGTCATTCAGTTCACCCGTATGGGTATTATTCAGACCTCAGGATTATACAAAAACAAAAGAACTTGAAGATTTTTTAAATCTTGAACAGTACAAGTCACCAAACTCATCAGTTTAAGTTCTATAGCCAATATGATAGGTATAGGCGTATCGCCGCTGAGAGAAAGGAGCGGTTTTAGACACAAACAAAAAATGACCTTTACAGAGTTGGGTAACGCAGTCAAGTCTGGAACCTACCTTATCTCCTGGGATATTTTTTGCCGACATGGTGTCACCTTCCTATTCGATGGTTCGACGTCGTCTTGGGGACGATTTATCCAAAGAAAGGCTCTCGCTGTTGCCGTGACTGGCCAACATACGACACAAAACACTTCACTTCATCAATCACTTGGCCATCATCACTGATCGAGCGACGCATCAGAAACACAAACACAACGGCCGACCCATCTTTCGGAGTCGTAATCAGCACGATTTCCCATTGAGATTCATCGACACAGATAATTTTTTTCACAACACCATACACAAACACAGCGACTGACAGAAGCTAACTTGATTGAGCTCAGCAGTCAGCTTTGACGTAAAATGGCGAGGGATGGATGGTCCCTCCCGCCCGCTACTCCCTCCCCCGCGCATGCTATCTCGCTGGAAGTTTTGGAGGGCAGCACTGGACAACAACAAACAGTATTGTATCAACAGAATCAAATAATTTTGAATAGATGGCTCTGTTTGATACTTACTTTCAAACTTGCAATATGCACTGTGTATCGTGTAATGTAATGTAACATAAAGACTAATGTTATACTTTTCCGGTTGGAAATGTATAAAAATATTTAATTGATCTAGATGTCGAAATTATTTAATTGGAACACAGGAAAACAGAAATACGGCTTAATAGAGCGCCATCTTTGGGTTAGCTCAAGTGAGTTATATTCACAAAGTAGAGAGATATTAAAAAAGATACAAGAAAGAAAAGAATTGAATTCTGTGTGTTGTTTTGTTAAATAGGTTATATGTACATATCGTCAGGTTTAATCTGGTTTAATAATTACAATCTTTTAAAAAAAACAAGAAAACTCGCTGAGGTACCTATGCAATATTATCTGTGGTATTCAATTGGACTTCCGTCTAGGTAGTGAAGTCAGGGCTTGGTAACGTTACCAATTTAACATTATAATAGCGGTAAGTAACGTTAATTTATAATGTTACTTTTTTTACCGGTAAAATAATTACCGGTAAGTCGGTAGCGATACTAAATTTTAACGGTAAATTATAACGGTAATTTTTACCGGAACGAAAACTTAACGTTAAGTTTCAGGTATCGATACTGCAATATAACGTTAAAAGTATCGATACCTGCTTTAGTTACCGGTAAAAGTAACGATACTTATTACGCTACTTTGCTGCGTTGCCGCTCCGCACGGTTACCTATAGCAGAGCGGCAACTTCGCGACACGAGACGCATGAGACCATGTTGGGTGGGAGCGATAGAGACAGAGAATGAATTTAATCCAAAATTAAGTAAGTAACGTTTGAACGTTTACCGATACTTTTTACCGATACCATCATGAAGGTAGCGGTAATTTTTAACGTTAAAAATTACCGCTACTTTAGGTATCGCTACTTAAAAAAGTATCGATACCTCGGCGAGGCAAAAGTAACGTTACCATATTTTTACCGGTATTCCAAGCCCTGAGTGAAGTACCTCATCATATGTTTGTTTATAGTTCATAAATCGATTCTGCGATTGTACAAACTAAACAATTGATTAAACTTTGTATGTTTTAATATAAAAAATGTTAATGTCTGTCTATTTTAAATTATACATTTTCCCTAAACTTATATAATAATAATCCCCAGAAATGGGAGCAAATATAAATACAAAAAATAATAAAAATAATAAAATCAGTTTATTGCTCAAGACATTACAAACACATTACACATTACGAAACAAGCGAAATAACACTAATTACATAAATACACGTTGACAGTTAACAAAAAAAAAAATCCATGAGCAAAAGGATATGACTCAGCTTGTGCTGACGTAGGACCGAGATCCTGCGAAGCGCTGGTTTTCAGTCATACCTTCATCTCTCTTCCCAGGTGTTAGGTGAGAGGCAAGTATGTAAGAGGGCTACTGTTGATTAAAGCTTTGTAATAAATTTGGAAAAGATAATTAATTTTAATATAAACCAAAGATTTGTATGTAGCCAATAGGCAATTATGGCTAAAAATTGTAATTAGTCCGTCTTTTAGTACACGTATTTTTCCTTTTTCCATTTAAATAAACAATAGCAAAGATACAAGGTATCAAAAGTTAGGAGTCTTTGACGTCACTCGCTCCCGTAAAAATGCCTCATCGAGTGACGTTACGCGTAGTTTCAACGGGCTGTAACTTTGTAATTTTTAGTCTAATTTACAAATAAAAAAATACGTGTCTTTTATTTTTGAATAAGCTAAACGGACTACTTACAATTTTTAGCCATAATAGCCTATTAGGTTGTCTCCTGTCCTCAAGTTCGAGGAATAAATCGCAGCCACCAGCTGTTGGCATGATATTATAGTAGATTTCTTTAATTTTCCTTAAAATAAACAAAAAAACAAGTGAAAATAATAATAATTGATTTCATTTCTTTCAATTGCTATTATTAATATGTCAGAACGTCCTTAACTTCCGTTTGGACTTGATGCGAAGAAGCGGCAGAGAAAAAAAGTAATATCACTTCGCAAAATGGCGGACGGAGGCGTGGATATAGATCTCTACGCCGATGATATTGAATCTGATTTTAATAGGCAGGTAAGTTAAAACATGCTATCTTAATTACCTATTTACTTTGACAGCCTTGAATTAAGTGTATTAGGGTTTCTTGTGCAAGTTTTTGTAAGCCTTTGTGCGGCATTTTCCAGGACGAGTTTGGAGGCGAGAATGTGGATCTTTACGACGACGTAATCGCAGCGCCGTCAGTGAAACCAGACGACGGGGACGGGCCACCTAACTCTGGAGGACCGCAGCATCCGCACCCACCGGAGGAGACAAACGGCAACGCTCCTTACCACAACAACGTACCCAGTCACGGACATCATGGCCGACGCTTCCAGCTCTACGTCGGCAACCTCACTTGGGTTTGTACAAGATTTTGTCTCATTTAGTTATAATGTAAATATAGGAATGAGCTACTTATTGTTTCAATGCCTGTTTTTGCCTGTGATAGGGCGAAATAAATGTTTCCTCTGGCCATCATATAACAACACTGGTTTTGATGTATGTATTTATATTTTTTGTCAAGTAATTCATTAGAAAAAAACAGCGTACATACATAATTGATAATGTTATTTGGACCATGGAGCAAATTGTGAATTTTAAACGGTTTTATTTAGCTCACCCTGTTTTTGTATAAACCATCATCTATTTTATAAGGAATGTTTACTTTTGTTGATGCTATTCTACAATTGCGACTTGGTCTCTACAAACTACAAGGGTATTTGACCTGACTTGAACGTCATTTTGTCCGAATTTGCGCAGATATTCTATTTTTAGTTGGTACTTCATTATAAAACAATGTATGATTTTTGTTTAACATCATGTTGTGCGCCTCAATGAATGGCTTAGTTCTTGGTTGTATTATTTATTTGTTAGGATACTTGTATGATAAATCTACGGTAAAAATAATTACAATCATGTCTTGGGGGTTTGGCCTGTTAAATCTTTGTTTTAGAATTAATTATAAATGCATTTGTATAAAATGTTACTTACACTTTAATATTCAATAAGTAATTGACACCATTTGAACTTTTGTCTAATGATAATAGTGAAGACTTATCTATATTGTATTACTTAAACTAAATAATATATATTATTTATCTAAAATAAAACAAGTGATAAGATGCTACTATAGATATCAAAAGTATAAGGCAAAACCAGTGTGTGTTATTAGATAACAGCCTTTTCAGCATTAGGTCACTAAATGTTGAATTTCTTCTATTACCTATAAAAAGTTTTTCCATGAGTTTTTTCTTAACTTGAATAGTCTATTGGCAAACATTCAAACATAAACATACCTACATAACAAAAAATATTTGGTCACCTAAACGAAACAAAGTTGCTACTATGTACTTTGATATACTTTGCATTGATATTTGCAAAACCATTTTACATAATAGCACATCATTATCATGAGGAAACATTTGTTTTACATTCATTTTATTCTATCATATTTTGATAAATTCTAAATCAAAATTAGCCTACACTTGTAAAGCAAGGTGAAACAGGATCTAAAACTATGAACTCAATTAATGAATATAACATAAAACAAAATGATAAAACATTTCATTGTCATGGCATATTACTGGCTTATAAAAATAGTAGTCAATCAACTATTTCTCCTCAAATTGATATTGTCCCGGCTTGATTACTATGCTATGACAACAAGTAAAGACAAGAAAAGTGACTCTTCTTGAATTATAAATGTCTGTATTTATGAAGTTCTGTTCACTTAATCTGGTACATATATTATTATGATTTATAATACCTACTTGTTTTTGCTTTATTTGGATATAATATATAAATTAAATTATATTTTTTCACACAGAATTAAAAATATTAACATACCTATTCTTATTCACATATCTTATAAATAAAATAATCCATTGTCTGTGAGAATAAATATTTAACCTATTAATCAAATCTAAGATAGCATTTTTGTCACTTTGGATTTGATGAAATTTATTATGTTATTCTACTCAAAGTAGAATATGAAATGTGATATTATGTTATGTTTTTAATATTTTATTTTGGACTTGAACAAATCCTCGTTGGAATATAGAGGAAGAGATATTTACAGTTCTGCTTATGTGTATAAAATCTTTATTATTATCACATTATTTAGCAATATAGCATAGCATACACATACATACAAGTAAATAAATGTTTATTGAGTGTTGTCCATCGTCACACAGTATTTTATTTAAGATTTTTATAAAATGTAATGAAATTCATGAACTGTAAAAATGTAGATTAATCTTGCTAATTTTACTGTAATTTTCCGTTGAATTATGATCTAATCCGGGTTCATTCTGTAAGGTCACATGCAATATTCAGCTTACACATAGAATTAAAATGAAATGTTTAGAGCATGTAAATATCCATTAGAATCAATTAGATGTAATCTTATTTTACTTTTTTCACTAACATAGTAAAGCAAATAATGGCATGTCACAAATATGTGACATTAAAAACTGTAAATATCTCTTGACTTGAATTTATCCTGTCCTGTATTTGTGAGAAGTTGGTAACCTATTTAATGTTGCTGAATGATTGGGCTGTCATCTGTATATTACAGAAGTTTGCAGTGCACATAGGTATATTAATACTTTGACTGCCGAGAAACTAGACACAATAGAAAAACTATTGTTTGTCGGTCACCGGTGACCGTCATGGCGCTCATCGTGTTAATGGTGTGAAACATCAAAACATTTATTTAGTTCTATTGAAATAAGTAATTATGCAAAATTAAATGAACTCTTGACATTGCGGAAAAAGATGGCAGCCCTTGTGGAAGATGTGACCCTGTAAGGGTTTAGAAGTATGATTGGTTGAAGATTGCAAGTAGATTGTATCTTATTCATATGTATTTATTTATGAGTTTTTTTATCACATGAGTACATGTTAACACTTATCGGTTCTGCTTATCCTTTTAATACACTATGTCTTAGCACTGAGATTTAAAATGTTATATTGATGTGATTTGTATCTCACGTGAAATAGTTTACCCATGTTTGAAGGTGTTACACCTTTGTCCTAAGTATCAGAATTATATTTTTTGCGTCGTGATAATTGCTTTAGTGGATAAAAATTTAGTAAATTTATACATTATTGTAGGCTAAATTAGTTTAGCGGGCATCAAGACAGATCCTGTCTTTTTTAACAGTTGTGAACTTCATTTACAAGTAGATTTAAAACTTGCCTGGGCTTTTCAATGAGCTAGAATATTTGGTTATACATACATTACAAGGTGTCCTTCAAGCTGGAATCCTCATCTCTGAAACCTGCATGAAAACGAATTTTGACTATGCCAAAAAATAGTCATGAAATAGTCATAAATAGTCGCCAAGTGAAAAAAATAGTCGCATTATAGTTTCGGAGTTATAGCTATAGGTTGGTGAGGATTCTAGCTTGACGTTCAAGCTGTAATCCTCACCTCTGATGCAAGCAAACGGCAAAGTCTATCGAATTGGTTTATGTTCCAAAAAATAGTCATGAAATAGTCGCAACGGCATACCAAATTTCAGAATAAGTCGTTAAGAGATTCCAGAGATATAAGGGTAGGTTGGTGAGGATTCTAGCTTGAACATTTGAAAACTTCAAATATCTCCGAAACGGCTACGATTTTCGATTTGAGTTTTTGCCAAAAAATAGTCGTGAAATAGTCGTCTCCAACGGAAATAAATTTGAGCTGATTTAATTAGAAAATAAAAAGTTATAATTTTCCCTACAATTTTGGAGGTACAGTTGTATACAAAATGTTTTACTTCATTTGATATTATTGTGAAATGTTCTGCTTAAAATATAATATTTCGTTCAATTAGGTATTTTCCATGGCAGCTGTTATGATTAAACAAAAAAAAACAAACATTTTTATGTAGCTATTTTTATTTATTATAATATAAAGTTTGCATATTAGTACAAAACTTGTTTAAATCTGAAATCAGTACATATAATACACAATTACCGACCTGTTCCCACCCAGCAAAAAGAATAACTATGAGCTTTAATTATTGATCTTTACATATATTTCACATAATATCACAGCAATACCTTTAATGTTAATATCACAGCAATGCGTTTTTAAAATGGTTAGAGCTAGTTCCACAACACTTACTAGATGGCGTGACTGTCAAGCAAAATACTCAAGTCAATGAAATGTCCGCGACGATGATTGTGGGAAGACACTAATGATGCTCCCACACTGCCGCGCCGTTAGAAAATGTTTAGCAACGTTAGCAGACATTTAATCACATGTCATTGTGTTAAAAATTATTTCATGTTAGAAAATGTTTCGTAACTGAGTAAACATTTTATAACAAGTTATCTTCTATCCATACTTATAATAAATATGTAGAGAAGTCAATTCTGTACATTAAATATATTTTCAAAATAACTATAAGGGAGTCATTAGTGATCGATATTGATGCCAAAAATGCAATCAGTAAAATTGTTGTCTGTCTGTCTGTATGTTCGTTATAGAAAAAAAACTACTAGACGGATTTTAACGAAACTTGGTGCGATTATTCTTCATATTCCTGGGCAGGTTATGGTATACTTTCATCACGCTACAATTAATAGGAGCAGAGCAATGGCGGGAAGTGTTGGGGAAACGGGAGAAATTTTTATCTGTATGTTTGATCGCGCCTCACGCGAAAACTACTGCTTGGAATTAAAACTAATTGCTGTGATATAAACATTATATTTATTTTTAATTTAAACATGTTATGTACGCATTTTCAAGCTTTAAATTGTACTAAATAAAAATAGCTACAAAAATTATAAATGTTTGTTTTTATTTGTTTAATCATAATAGCACTCGGTCTAGTCACTAGTCTTGGAAAACACCTAATTTGACGAAATATTATAGTTCAAGCGAAATATTTTACAATAGTATAAAATGAAGTAAACATTTTGTACACGACTGTACCTCCATAGAAATGTAGGGAAAAATTAACACTTTTTAATTTCAAATTAAATCAGCTCAAATTTATTTCCGTTGGAGACGACTATTTCATGACTATTTTTTGGCAAAAACTCAAATCGAAAATCGTAGCCGTTTCGGAGATATTTGAAGTTTTCAAATGTTCAAGCTAGAATCCTCACCAACCTACCCTTATATCTCTGGAATCTCTTAACGACTAGTTCTGAAATTTGGTATGCCGTTGCGACTATTTCATGACTATTTTTTGGAACATAAACCAATTCGATAGACTTTGCCGTTTGCTTGCATCAGAGGTGAGGATTACAGCTTGAACGTCAAGCCAGAATCCTCACTAACCTATAGCTATAACTCCGAAACTATAATGCGACTATTTTTTTTACTTGGCGACTATTTATGACTATTTCATGACTATTTTTTGGCATAGTCAAAATTCGTTTTCATGCAGGTTTCAGAGATGAGGATTCCAACTTGAAGGACACATTACAAGGTAGTATTAAAACCCAAATGTATATGGACCAAAAATTCTGGTTGATAAATATATTTTAACCACTGTTTTTTTCTTATCAGGTTTTCATGGAGGTAAGATGTTGACTGCTTGTTTTTTATGTAGCTCTTTGTGTCAGTTTGTTTTATATTTATTATTCCAATTTTCATAACCGTCTGTGGTGTTTCACTTCCGAGTGTTATTTTGAGGGTGCAACCATTGTTTTATTGAACAATGATTTTTCATTGTCTTGTAATTTGATCGAATTGTTTATGACGGAATACTTATTATCGAACTAAAATTTTATTGGCGTCTATAATTGTACGATCTGTGAAATGTATGCAACTTTGTATTACTTATTTGTTCGCGGCGAATGAAATGGTTTTTATAATATTAAAATTATAATAATTACTAGCAAAATAAAAATGGCCATGTCTTAGCATCGCGAAGAGTTGTTAGAAGGTGGAAGTCATTACAATTATTTTTGTTAAATACATACTTTATTGATTTTTTATTTTAGGACATAATGAGGCTTTATTGTTATTCAATGAGAAAAAGAACACGAATATTAATTTTAAAGTCTCTTGTAATCTCTGGCGAAAGGGAGACTTAAAATAATAACTACTAATGACATTACATGTTATTTATCAAATTCTACAATGTATATTAATATTAACCGAGATTTTGTATCTATAAATTTAAACAGTATTAATAATTAATAACAATAAAATATACTACATTGCATTGGTATCTACATAATGTATTCATTACAGAGTTGGGTTTCGATATATTGGGATTTTAATGTTATTAAATTAAAGTATTAAATCTGTAAGGTAATATCTAAGAATTAGGGATCCTGTAAATTAGATTTTCCTTCTTGTCGAAGGTTCATTCCCGCTTATGTCCATTTTTGCAGTTTTGCAAACTGCCTTATTTATTTGCTATAATGTAGGATAATATAAAAAAAATCTGTGATATTTTAATATCTGTGATAATAACTGGTAACATTGAAAATAAAAGGATGGTTAAAAATGAAACTGTTTCCTTTTCTCCCAATGTATCCTATTGCGGACAAGATAGGACGCGTAGATAATATTTAGATCGTCTTCTGAATATCGTAATTTTTGCACAGTACATGCAGGGGTAAACGGTTTAGCATTTCCGGATTTTTAGTCAAGCCGATCTCGAATGTCAGGGTGTAGATTTCCTTCTGATTTTATCGCAAATTCTCAGCGGAGCGTAAGGATGGTTGTGCGATGGCTTTGCCATGATATCGCGAGGTGAGGTTTGCGTATGTTGGATACGGTCGAACGCCTAAATGGGGTGGCGCCGCTAAGTATGTATTATATATTTTATTTAACCTCCTCCATTTTTGTTCCGTAGTTGAGTTGTGGGTCACCTTTTTCAGTGGGCCACGGATCAAGACATTGCGAACGCTGTAGCTGATGTCGGAGTGTCGGACTTTCAAGACGTGAAGTTCTTCGAGAATAGGTCCAATGGGCAGTCTAAAGGGTTCTGCGTTATATCGCTGGGCTCAGACCAGTCTGTCAGGATGGTTATGGACAGGCTGCCGAAGAAGGATATACATGGACAGCATCCCGTTGTCACTTTACCAACTAAACAGGTAATTACTCCCGCTTATACAGAAAATCTATTGAGAATTAGGATTAAACTGCTATTTACCTGGTAAATTGAAACAAACTTAGTATATTTTTGCCTAATTAAGGCCTCGTAAAAGTTTCCTTGGCTGTTGCGATTTTAGCATAACAGGCAAAAATTGTTTAGAATGAGAATAGACTTCATGTAAAGATACCATAGTTTATCTTTCGTATTATTTCTATGATGACCTTGGCCCGCGGAGGACCTTTGTTCTGGGTTCGATTCCCAAACTCATAAAACGATTGAAAACTTTTGTTCCGCTATCTTGACATCTTGTTCACATAAATGTAGACTGGAAAAGGCGTGATGTGCTGCGATAATTAAATAGCATCCTAAAATATGTAGGTAGGAGCCGTTAGACTTCCTAAAAATCTAGTATGCCTACCTAGAGATGCACAACGGTAGTAAAGCCTAATCCTGTACCTACATAGATACCCTTAGGCTACGGTTCCACTGAGGCGGAGCACTAGATTGCGAGCTATGTGAGGCGCAGGCCACACTGCCAGCTGGCAGGCGAAGCGGACGACATCGTTTCACCTCTTTAAATACTTTGATTCACACCGCCAACTAACGAGCTAAGCCTTCAGGATCGCTTCGCCCGCCCGCTCTGTCCGTCAGCTGGCGGTGTGGCTTGCGCTTAATTGGTGAGCCGCGGAACTACAGCTGGTCTCCGCTCCGCCTCAAGTGGAACCGGAGCCTTATCGCTAAAAATAACCTAACGTAAGAACTTAACTACCTAGCTACGGGCTCGTAAGCTAAGTACGCAAGTATTTAGTGATTCAGGAAGCTCACGTACTACCTACTTTTTCTCAGCAGAATCTACTTTGTGTACTAGGCTAGGTCTGGCACTGAACATTAACGACTTTTTGCAGGCATTGAATCAGTTCGAGAGTCAATCGAAGACTAGGTCCACCCCGCCGGGCCCCAACAACCCCGGCATGAGGGGACCTCACCCCGGTGGGCCTCCGGGACCACATCCGGGAGGTAAACTTCATTAATTTATTATTAAAACAAGCGGAATTAGATGGAACAAATGGCGTAACGGCTCACTGACGTCACGGTAGGTACAAATAGCTCAAGACATGCCAGACAGACAGCCATCTAGTCTCAAATTAAGCCGAAGCTTGTGCTATGGGGATTAGACAACTCATAAACTTACTTACATTTATTTAGACATTTTTGTAAATAAATACATACATAGCAAACCCCCAGACCTATACAAAGAGACATGTTCATGCACCAAATTTTTGTACGGTGAGGAATCGAACCCGCGACCACATGTAAGACGCAGCGTTTACGATTGAACCTAACTAATCATCTAAGACATCAAGGTGTTAGCCTTCAGTACGCCACGGCAAATGTCGAAACAAAGTGATTGGATTAAAAACGAATTGAAATAAAATTTTAAAAAATATAATCAGAAATAAAATCTTTTGCCGTTTTGTCAGTGCAGGCCGGTCATAAGTAGCCAGATAACATTTTATTAGCGTTGAATAAAAGTATATAAATAATACAATTTTATTCAAGGCGACACGATAAAAAGAAGCGGGTAAGCGATGATGAGACATTAAAAAACGCCTAATTGATGTTGGCAGTTTGTAATAAATATTTTTGGCAAGCAATCAGTTTTGTTTGTAGACTTGGCTCTTATCTATTTTTAAGAAAATTCTTTTAAATGTCTTTGTGTGGACCTGAACTCGTAGGTACATGATAAAAATTAAAAAAACATATGAAGTAATATTTTACTAGTTTGAACCATTTTCTACGAATATTGAATCATTTGATAAAGGTTTATTAGATTGTATTAGGTTATATTCTTAGTTTAATTTTTAGTAACCAACTACGGTTTCAATAAATACAACGTCCCTCAAACAGATTTCTTCGGAGGTGGCCCCAACGGCCCCGGGCCCAACGGGCCCCGCATGATGATGCCTGGGCCAGGTCCGCACCACCAGATGCGAGGCCCCCCGCCCGGCCCACCGCACGGGCCACCGCACCACCTGCAGCAGCACCAGGGGCCTCCGCCTCATCACATGCAGCATCAGGGCCCGCCGCCGCACCAGGGACCCCCGCCTGGTCACAGGCCGCCTATGCAGGTGAGATTACTTTAATATAGCAGCTTCTTAAAATATATCGCATAGTATTGCATTTTTCGTTTTTGCTGATCTCAACCACGAATTAATGAAGGGAGTTGTATGGACTCTGGTTTTTGTAGGTAAAGAAGCAAACGTTGCAAACATGAAACGGATTATTTTTTAGTAAATCACTATTTTATTGTAATTTGATAAAGATGTATTGGCATGTGGCTGAAATCGGAACTAACGTTATCATTATCAGTATAAAGATACAGACTGATAATGCAGTTACGCATAAACATCATCATAGGAGTCCTTTGTTATTGGAGGACTTCTATGTTCGTTTGCAGGCAGATGCATTAGCCTTAATTACCACACTTGGCGGGTTGGTGCCTGCAGTGTTTACGCTGCCATATTCCCATAGTCGTCTTCTACGACACCCACGGGATAAGATGGGGTGGTCCTATTCTAAATCTGGAAACCACATGAATTCGTTTCACAATTAAACGTCGACAGCAAAACTTCGGAGCTCTCTCTCTACAGATAAATAGAAACTTATTGTACAAAAACACAGACATTACAGGAAAACACATTATAAATAAAGTACAATTTAGGCGGTGTTATCGCTTATAGCGATCTCTTATCTATTTATCTACTAACTTAGGGCTTCCTAAACTTACTCACACAATGACGCCCTATAGAATTGTTATATTTCTTGCGACGGGTGTGCTTGCCTTTCTAAACGTTTGCCGATCGCCTCGCGCCCCCAGGACATTGACGGGACGCCCCAGAGCGTCGCGACTCACTGTTTTGGAAGCACTGTCCTAACTGTTAACCTAAGCGTATAGTTAAACAGTGTCTCCACCGTTCCAGTTCCCCGGGCCGCAGATGCAGCGGCCGCCGGGCGGGCGCGGGCCGGGCCCCGAGTGGGGCCCGCGCGGGCCGCACCACATGCCGCCCGCGCCCGCGCCGCAGTACGGCCCGCCGCAGCACCTGCCGCCGCACCAGATGCCGCCGCAGCACGCAGTCAGTGTAAAGGCACCCCGCTACACTAATCAGTGTCGTGCCAGTGCTTTTTTTTGTTATGCTTTTTAATTTTTTTTTTGTTGCCACAAATACCTACCTCTGAATTAAGCCGAGGTTCGAGGTCCGCCCCAAGCCGAGGTTCGAGCTCACTAGGGGTCGCCCTTAGCTGTGTGTTATGCTTTTTATATTTTTTTTTTGCGACCGATTTGGTTTTGTGGCAGTGAACGCTACCTCTGAATGCCGACTGCAAAACAATGTCTGTAGGTACTTCCAAGCAACGCCCTAAGTGTAGAGGTTCGAGCCCCACTCGGGGGCGCCCTTAGCTGTGTTGCTTATTTACCTAGGGGTGAACCCTTCCGCTCCCGGTGATGATGACAAGGTCCCATTGGCTATCAACTTAGTCATTTAGTAACAAAAAAACAGTGGTCGCGGGTTCAATTCCCGCATATCCAAATATTACTAATCAAGTCAATTGATAAGTCTAAGTCTAATTGATAAGTCTAATCTAATATACAAGTACCCAGACGTCAATATTGGGAGCAATCTCCCAGAACACCCAGACACGAGCCAATTTAGAAAAGTTAGTTTCCTAAATTGACCCGACCGGGAATCGAAACCGGAGCCAACGGTTTGTCGGCGCTTTCGGACTTAAGCCTTCAACCAATGCACCACCGAGGCTGCCAAATATTTATTTGTATGAACATTTCTGTTTGTATTCGTCTGGGTGTTTGTGTGTCATAACTGCGCCCCACTACTCGTGCCGACGTGCGCTTTTTTATTTCATGTTTTTTTTATCATTTGCTGGCGAAAATGGCAACTATGTCCACGGCCAGGAGTCGTCTAGTTATATTTTTAGCATTTTTGCAACTAGTTTTCTCTGTATTGCTCTTACTAAACGGTTACGCCCTTTTTATATTTACAGCATTGTATTGGTGTTGCATGTTAATTCGAGTTATTATAATAATTAATTTTTATTTTATTTTTCTAAATGGAATCGAATACCTGTATCTTTGCAGGGATCACACAACTAAATACTAAAGCTTTCCCAATAGTTAACTTCCTTATACGTTCAAATTGCATCCAACATATTTCCACCCTAAGAACCACATGTCGGCTCGGCTGTGGTGACTGACTGGAAACTGAGGTTTCCCGCCTGTGGCCAGAGCGACTTGGCTTCCTTTTCAGCTTACCATCAGGCGAGAGGAAGCCACTATGCCAAGCCAATGTAAAAAAAAAAAAACAAAAAAAGATAGAATCGTTTTTTTTTTTTAGTATTACGTAGTATTAGCCGCAAGTTGGTAACTAACTGGACGAGAAGTTCTCTACCACCAGCTGAAGCTTTGATCATTTAGCACCACCCAATAGTCACAGTTAGGATCTCGTGGATAAACCTATGGATGCGAGCAATTTAACCATCAACAGAAACTTAACCCCCTCCCTGAATGTTCCCCGAAAGTTTATAATATTATGATGGTCAAGGCAAGAGCGAACCGGTTTTTGTTGGGTGAGCGCGCTCCATCGTAGACTGCGTGGTGGTTATCAATTACCATCATGAATAGGCTTGTTTGGCTAAAAAATGTAATTAGTCCGTCTTTTAGCTTATTCGTATAAAATAAAAGACACGTATTTTTTTATTTGTAAATTAGATTAATTACAAAGTTATAGCCCGTTGAAATTACGCGAGACGTCACTCAGTGAGGCATTTTTAACACTTTGAGCGCCATGACGGTCACCGGTGACCGACAAACAATAGTTTTTCTATTGTGTCTAGTTTCTCGGCAGTCAAAGTATTAAGGGACGGAGTGACGTCAAAGACTCCCACTCCTAACTTTTTTAATGCCTTGTATCTTTGCTTTTTTTATTTGAATGAAAAAAGGAAAAATACGTGTAATTATTTTGTGTAATGTAATTATTTCGACCCCCAAAACATCCCTATTGCAGTAAGCGCAAAACCAAGTATGTATTTACCGTGTTTCCCTTTTGCAGCCCCCCGGCCAAGGCATGCCGCCGCCGCACCATCAGATGCCGCCGCATCAGCAGGGACCCCCTCGCGGACAGGCGCCTCTGCCTCAGCATCCGGGTGAGGATTTAACATTGACTCACTCTCACTATCAGTCTACTTTGCCCCACCGAAGCGCCCCGCCAGTGGGGCAAAGATGATCGCTTAAAAATTGTGTATGTGTAATCTGCCCCACTGCTACGATTTAGTGGGGCACCGTATAGGTCGCGGCACGTAAGTTGAGTGCTGAGCGTTTCTGCGCAGAAGTCAAAAAAGTATCACAGGGGGGAGTACGGGGCGAGGGCGGGTGTGCGTAAGCTCTTATTGGCTCTCCAGTCGTTCCTCGCTCCCCGCAACGTCACGTCCACCCGCTCACGCCCGACGGTACAATCGCGTTCTAAATTTTAGTGTTCTCGTTGTTTAATTTGTTTGTTGAGTTTTGTTTTATCATTACGCAATGAGTGACCAAGTTGTTGAGTTCGTAACCGAATAATTTATCATTCAATTGATCAAGACTTTTCAGATGAAGATGTTGATGATTCAAATGATGAAGGCATGCTACCTTTGTCAGATTCAGACTATTTGTATTTAAATTTAAAAAGAAATGTTCAATCGTTTTTAAACAAACCTATGTTTTATTTCTATCTCACGTAAGTAGGCAGTAACCTCGTAATTGCTTACAAATTCCTCATCATCATCATCAGCCTATTACAGTCCACTGCTGGACATAGGCCTCTCCAGTTGTTCGCCACTTAGAGCAAACATCTGGAGGATATACCCATAATCGCCACGCTGGGCAGGCGGGTTGGCGATCGCAGGGTGTAGCTTCTTGCTCCGGTGACGCTGCTGCCCGTCACCGGTCTTTAGTATTTAGCTACGCCTTCAATTGTGATGGTTATACCGCCACCAGTCGGTTGCCAGCGCCTCGTTTGTTATTCGGCAGGATGCACCACGGGCAGGTGAGGTTGGCTTGGAGCGAAAAGATGATAGGCCGCTCCCTTACATCCCTTACATCCCTCATACAAATTCCTGGCAGTTATTTATTTTTATTTCTTGTAATAATATGACTACATTAACTAGCTTTCTTGAAATCTGTTTTTTTTTAATTAAATACACGGTAGAATAATTTACAAATGAAATGATAAATTAGTCGAGATAATGAATGTGTGTGCAATAGTACTACGGCTGAATATGATGAAAAATATAGTTCAAAATGGTATGTTGTGTGGTTGTGATATTTATTTGTTGTGTGTTTCCTAGGCGTAGGCCCCGGTGCGCCCGCGCCGCACGTCAACCCGGCGTTCTTCAACCAGCAGCCGCCCGTGCAGCCCGCGCCCGGCGTGCAGCCGCCGCCGCAGCCCGGCCCGCCAGGTAAATACACTACTACATGTTACATAGCCCCCCTTTTTAGGGTTCCGTAGCCAAAATGGCACCAAAACCCTTATAGATTTGTCATGTCTGTCTTGTCTGTCTGTCCGTATGTCGCAGCCAGTTTATTTTGATAGCAAATGCGTCTACCCCTTCACGTCGATCAGGGACACGACGGGATATATGAGACTCACCACGGCTGCTCTGAAACTACGGAAGCCCACGGAATGGTCTAAGATTGCCGCAACATATTTTTAGCGTCGGCCACCTAAGCAAGACTCCCCTTGGGGAAGCCACGGGTGCGGCCCGGAGGCCAGCTCGCTCCCGTCCAACAATTACCAGAACCTCCTGCCTATAAGAGGCTTGGGGATCGCGGAATTGACAGTTGACAACAGGCTCGGTACCCTGTTGTCGAGTATACTGTGGATTTTCGACCATTCCTGTGAAAGAACTTGTATAAAGCCCTTGGTTTTGAAGACAAACTTAAATTTAAATACAAAGAAAAAATTTCTTAAGCGATAAAACAGAAACTAGAAGAGTACTACATGGAGCAAGAATGAGAAACTAGAAAAATGTGCATGTTTCTAAACTGTTTGGATTATTACATAGACCGCCTCAATTGTATAACAAAATAATGTATATTATAAAAAGACTAATGTATCGTCATCATCAGCCTATTAGATGCTCCATTCTATTGCTGGACATAGCAAGAGCACACATCTGGAGGATAAACCCATAATCGCCGCACTGGGCAGGCGGGTGACGATCGCAGGGCGTATCTTTTCGATCCGATGACGCTGCTGCCCAATCAAACAAATGTATGGTGTGCAATAAAGAATATCTATCTGTTTCTATGGTGGTGGTAGTATTAAACCGTGTACTAGAGTAGCGTTTTCATCTGCACTTATTTTCCAAGCGTTTGCAGGCCCGGGCGCGCCCTACGGGCACCCGCCGCACGGCGCGCCGCCGCCCACGCAGGGCCCGCCGCCGGGCGCAAGGCAGCCCTATGGACGACCCCCACAGGTAACATTACAGAACTTTGTTCAGTACTGTCAATCAGGATAATAATATTTCCAGTACAGATATTGGGATGAGCTCATGTTGGTTGAGCCATACGTGCTGCACATCCTATGTATATGCTGCTCGTGTGGCCGAATACTGGTCAGAATTTATTTAGATTGCCATCTACATGCTAAGAAGATATTAGAGTTCCAGAAAGATCAACTTTCTAATTGAATAGTAATAAAATATATCAAAACCTGTCTGAAAAAAAAAAAAGAAATCGAGCAAGTTCAGCAATCATGTGATTTATCAGTGCCATGTCAAAATAAAAATATCACGTAACAGTTGGGCCTGCCTTTTGTGTGTTGCCATTTGGTGGATTTCTTTTTTCAGACAACTCTCATTACCTACCATAAACATTTATGTAATCTTTGTTTACTTTCAATGCATCAATGGATACAGTTCGAAAAGGTACATACCTACATGTATTTTATATATTGGAACCAATGTCAATTTAATACATATATATGTATCGAGAAGTACACATTCTGTCTGTGGTAATTTTTTTTTTTTTACACATTCATATTATTGAGGTATGACAGCTCCGTATGTTTCGTCGCTACCCGTGTCTCTGCCATTCGAGGAGGTGTGAAACCCAACCACGCCAACTCCCCCCGGAGGCAGTGTGAACGTGCCTAATGCGTTAGGATGCACTTTAACTCTGCGATATAATAAGTTTAAACAAGTTCCATTCGTGAATAGTCACTTTTACGGTATCACTGAGTGGATGTCTGTGTACAGAACTACCCTCCGCCGGTGGAGCCTGCGCGCGCGCCGCACCATCCGTCGCCGATCGCGCCGCACGCGCCTCACGCGCCACACGCGCCGCACGCGCCACACGCGCCACATGCGCCACACGCTCCACATGCTCCGCATCCGCCCATCAGCGAGGCTGAGTTTGAGGAGGTGAGTGAACGTGACCAGACGGTTGATATCATACACATGGAGTCCACGAACACACCACACGTGCCGCATGCCCCACAAGCACCACATGCGCCCCACGCTCCGCACCCACCCTTCAGCGAGGCTGAGTTTGAGGAGGTTAGTGAACGTGACCAAACGGATCGGTATGAAGACCGCGAGCGCGCCGCTCTAGGCCGGCACCATCCGTTGTGTCGCCCATCGCGCCGCACCCCCCCCATCACCGAGGCCGAGTTTGAGGAGGTAAATAAATACTGGAAACTGATGTTTCTCTCTTGTTATCAGCTTTCCATCAGGTAAAGCAAGATTTATATACAGCCTACATCAGGGAGGCTTAGCTTGAGATGTGTGAACGTAGCCAGGTGGATGTGTATGGAGCCCACAAGCGCGGCACACGCCCCACACGCGCCTCCCTAGTCCTTATAACTTTCAAGTCAAATCGAAATCTACATTAAAATTGATTTATACTAGTATAATTAGTAATAACAATGTTTGTTTATAGGTGATGAGCCGTAACCGCACTGTGTCGTCGTCGGCCATCGCGCGCGCAGTCAGCGACGCTGCTGCCGGCGAGTACGCCTCCGCCATTGAGACGCTCGTCACCGCGATATCGCTCATCAAACAGAGCAAGGTAAGAGCTACTAGCTATGGTCTTTTTTGTACCAATCGTCGTCTCGTTCATACAATTGATGATGCAAATAATGGAGGTATTTGTTTGGAATATTGACGCACGTCGTTATCTCATTGATACTATTGATGATGCAAATTATGGGAGCAATTTTTTTGGAATTTTTCGGATTTGGAGATTCGAAATCACGCACGGCGGTGTAGCTCCAGGTTCCGTGTGCCATACCTTGCGTCTCGCCCCGCATCCATGTGCGAAGGTAGGAGCGTGATCTGCATGAACGCCCGTGGATGTAATTTCTGTGTCTTGAACTGTGCGAGCTTTCTATACAAACGGAGATACTTATAATAAGTATGTTAGAACACGCATCATGCTACTCAGGGTGAAAGCAGTGTATTAATCGCCAAAGTTATAAAAAGGCTGACCATAGATTTTTCCTTTTACTTTACTAAGATGTAGGTATTTTCTGGTTTAAGATCTTTATTATTCTCTCAAAGAATTACAAGTATTCACTTACATGAGATATTAAACAACAAGGGTAACTTAATTAAACGTACAAAATCGCATACGTACCACTCAACCAACAATTAAATATAAACTCATACTTATTCACTAAAATTTTGGTGCACATCAACACATGCACACACAAATATAATATTTAATCCTACTATATATATTATATATATATATATATATATATATATATATATATAATATTATAAACGCGAAAGTTTGTTTGGATAGATGGATGGATGTTTGTTCCACTTTCACGCAAAAACTGCTGAACGGATTTAAATGAAACTTTACCGGAATATAGTTTGTACATCAGATTAACATATAGGCTATGTTTTATACGAATATTCACGCGGGCATAGCCGCGGGCAGCAGCTAGTATAATATATAAATATTTTTAAATATGTTTCTCTTACCTCAGGTCGCACACGACGACCGCTGCAAGATCCTGATATCGTCGCTGCAGGACACGCTGCACGGCGTGGAGACGAAGTCGTACAGCAGCGGCGAGAGGCGTCGCTCGCGCTCGCGCGAGAGGGACGCGCGTGCGCACCACCGCGCGCCGCGCCGCCGCGAGCGCTCCGCCTCGCGCTACCGCGAGCGCAGCCGCGACCGCGAGGACCGCGACCGGTGAGCGACGCACTATACATCATCATCATCATCATCATCATCATCAGCCTATTGCAGTCCACTGCTGGACATAGGCCTCTCCAGCTGTTCGCCACTTAGTGAAAACATATGGATGATATACCTATTATCTCCACGCTGGGCAGACGGGTTGGCGGTCGCAGGGCGTAGCTTCTATTCGGTGACGCTGCTGCCCGTCATGAGGTCTGTGGTATTTAGCTACGCCATTATATGTGACGGTAATACCGTCATCAGTCGGATGCCAGCGCCTCGTTTGTTATTCAGCAGGACGCACCACGGACAGGTGAGGTTGGCTTGGAGTGAAGAGATGATAAGCCGCTCCCTTACTTCCCCTTCAAAACTTAAGCGTCCATAACCGAGATGCAGACGCCCGATTGCCCGCTTAACGCCATGATGACCCATCGCCGTTAAGCCTAGGGGAGTCTGGATCCTCAAGAAGAGACGTTACCACGGCTCTCCAGTACAGCGGCATGCGCCTTTGAAATAGCCTCTAGTGCACGCTATAGCGCGCGCTCAGGGCGTGGTTGGTCACTAAACACGTGCCCACACATATTTCTCTGCGACCCTCGCCAAATAAGCCAGAGCCTAGCGCAGGTGCCGCCGGGCGGCCCACCCCCTCTTTGTTCCGGGTTGAAGGGCTCGACCAGTACTAAGTCCCGGACCACGTCGGGGGAATAACACTGGCCCTCCCGCAGCCTCCCCAGCTTGCAGCGAGCACAGCAGTGGGCGCGCGAGAGTGACGAGCCGCCGCGACCGCTCCGCCAACCGGCTTCCGGACATCGGAGGCATAGAGCGCTGTGCCTATATACCGCTTTGTGTTCGATATGTGCTGTCTTTAGATCCATTTACGCTTATACTAGGTTAGTGATTCCCGAAATGTATGCCGAGAACGATGAACACATCGCAAACCATGTCAACTCGTAGGTTGAGAGCAAATAAATACGAGCAAAATCGCACTCAGTTAGCTCGATGTTCATTTATTTGACGACCGATTGCTTGATTTATTTATTTATTTTATTTATTTAAACTTTATTGCACAAAATGGTACAAAAGGCGAACTTAATGCTAGGAGCATTCTCTACCAGTCAACCCTTGGGTCATGCAGAGAGCAGATTTGTTGTGCGGTGAGTGAGTGATTGAGACAATACAATTTTGTATGAAGTCTTACTCCAGCTGTCTCCTGGTCCAACAGCCGTCGGCAGACGTCCGGCCCCAGGGAATAATGTAGTAATACTATAAAGTAAGATCTGCATGCAATTTTACAACACTAATTTCAATAATAGACGAGTATATGTGACAAGTTGATGACCCGTGTCATGTTGCAACTTGGTGTTTGTTGCAGGTACCGCGAACGGTCGAGGGAACGCGAGCGCGATCGCGACGCGTAAGTGTCTATTATTGAAATTATTGTGGTGCGTGCGAGTGTACAGAAGTTAGTGTAGATCTATATAGTTAGTAACGAGACTCGTTTGTTTATTTTTAGCTTTAATCTGCTCAGGTATGTGAATAACTGTTTATTGTAAGGTGTTGTAAGTATAGTGACGTATATGGGTAATGCATTTCTCGAGAGTGAAAGTCTCGAGACTACAACGGTATTGGCATGACAGTATTGGTCAATCCCAATATTATAAACATTATTTTACAACTTATGAGAAGCAAATCCTAAAATTCAGGACACAACGGAAACATATTCGATTTTGATATTCACGTTTTGTCACTGTCCAATTGTTTAGGTTAGAAAAAGACAAAGCATTCATATCGAACTCCACTACATATCATCCTGATTCTTGAAGGTCATGGTACAAATGAACCAGAAAATTTCAAAAAGGGATTTAACATTTTATTGTTCCAACGAAAAGTACATACAAAAATATATTATTTTGTAGGTTATCCATACATCCTTCCCAACCCATCCCTTTGTTGTTGTCATTGAGATAAAAATAGTCATACTCAATTATGGTTCTTATTACAGGTACTACAGGGATTATCGTGAGAGGGAGCGCGAAAGGTCCAGGTCTAGGGACCGCGAACGCGCCGAGCACTACAATAGGGGCCACAGTCGGGAAGAGAGGTTGGTACCTTTAATTGTTCAAAAAGAAACAATTGGAATTCCTTTAAGTAATGCTCGTTATAAACTTGGATGTATTTTAATTATGATGAAATTATTGTCGCGATTCTTCGCGACTAAATTTATAACTTGGATGAACTTAGAGATTTTATCATTGTTAATTTAGTAAAAAATATTATGTTCTAGTAATAATAAAATTTAAAACATACCCGATTCTTAACACTCGTCGTCCCGGACGAAGTGGTATCGTTCGTTCAAGTAATTCGGATTGCTTGTGTTTCATCAGCTTCGCTAGTATGTAATCTAAATAGTATTTCGTGTAAAGTATCTCGCTATCTCCGTTTTTTTTTTTTAATTTTAGCAAAATGTCTGCCAGGGCGCGCAAGTCGCCGGTAGAGGCGGCGGGCGAGCGCGGCGACCGCGGCGAGGGCGGCGCCGGCGACGCGCCCAGCGCCAAGAGCCGCGCCGCCGCCGCGCCCTACTACGACGAGCGCTACCGCGAGCGGCGCGACCGCGACCCGCCGCCCGCCGACCGCGACCGCGACCGCGACCACCGCCGCGACCCGCGCCACTAGCCACCAGCCCGCTACCACCAGCCCACGCGTGGTGACGCAACCCGACCGAGACAAGCACGCTAGCCACTACACACACTAGCGCCTGACACACAACTGTGAGCTATCGCGGCGACAACACACGTGTGGCGTGACAATGTTGTGACTCAACACACATGTGGCGTGACACAACACTCACGTGAAGTGACACAACACATATTTGGCGTGACACTACACGCCCAGTACACTCAAGTGGCGTGACACAACGCATGTGGCGTGCCTCAACACACATGTGGTGTGACAACACATGTGGCGTGACAAAACGTTGTGTAACAAAACTCGTACAATTCGTAACAAAACACACACGTTACTCGGCACAACATACAGGTTGCGTGACACAACACGTACGTTGCGTAACACAACACATACGTTGCGTGACACGACATGTATACTGTTCCGTGACACAAAATACTTTGTGTGACACAACCTAAATGCTGAGTGTCACGTCTGTCAAGGTCGCCGCGCCCAATACCAAGAAGTGTTATGATCATCAGTGTTCAATATGAGAGGATTATTTGTACGGTTGCGGATTAAAGATAGGTTGTACTATTTCGAGATTTGTTTCAGTAAATATCCTTACCTACTTCTATTTTCATGTTTCATCACATTGCGAGTTGTATTGAGTTTTGTACGTTCTTATGTGTGTTGTTATTTCGTTCATATCTTACATTCAACTTGGATAAACATAAATGTATTCAATAACGCAATTACTCGCAATCTATTCAGCCAGATCCTTGGCAGTTCTAGAAAAAAACTAGTACTTCTTTATGTATGTATTTTTAACAGGACATGTATCGTTGTTCTGAAGAATCATCTTAATTGTACATACTTTTATTAATTCCATTCTTTGTACAAGTCAAAACCAAGACTTGTACAAAGAATGGAATTAGTAAGTAAGAAATAAGAAATTGTGTTGAGTTCACTGTATCTTTTATTGATAATGATAATCAAATACCAAAGTGTATTGAACATTTTATTTACCTGTATAACAGACTAAGTCGACCTTTTATAATTACTTTACGTATTGCAGTATATCATACACCACACAGTCTTAGGCGCGGGTCTGTAAACCTATTTTGTGTAACTAACGATTAAAAATGTTCAAAATCACAAAAGAAGGGATGTACCTGTCTCTCTTGAGTAGACATATTTTTATAGTTCAGAATTCAAAAATTGGGAAGTTACATTCCAATATTAACAATTTTTCTCACTTACATTTAAATTAGTAAAACTTAACGTGTTGAAATTGTTGACCCATTGTTTTAACATAACTTAAGGATTACGGCTAGTTAGGTACAAGTCACTTAGATTTAAGTTTCATGTATGGTTTGTTCCATACGGATAAGATATGACTCTGATTTAGAATTAAATTACGTAATATAAATAAATTGATGTATCAACTTGATTGGTATGGTTTTATTTAACATTTCCAATGTCAGCTCCATTTCCAGCCATTTATTTCACTTAACAAATCGGTTCCACCAAAAAAAAATCACGTGCCTCAAATTGCAATGTTTGGATTAAATAGGTAGGTAGGTGCCGCAACACAATGTTGTGTGACACAACACGTCTGTTTTGTGATACAACACAATGTTGTGTGACAACTCGTTAGTTGCGTGACACAGCACAATGTTGTGACACAACTCAATGTTGTGTGACACAACACGTCTGTTTCACAAAACATTGTATTGTGATACATACACATTACAATACAACACAATGTTGTGTGACAACTCGTTAGTTGCGTGACACAGCACAATGTTGTTGCACAACTCAATGTTGTGTGACACAACTCGTCTGTTACGGAAAAACATGTACATACCTAGTTGCCAAATGACTGGTCATATTTGAGCAGTGGGTAGTAACTACTATTGTTGCGGCTGGAGCTGGCCTCTGGGTGTGGAATCAAAACGAAAATAAGAGGGAAACCACAAAACACTTTAATTCTCCAGCCACGATGGACTGTAGGTATAACTTCAACTTCACAACAAAAAACAATAACCATAGCAACAAAATATACTTCCAAATTATGTATATTTGGAAGTATATTTTGTTGCTATATGTACTACTATACTTTTACCTTTTTAATAGTTTTATACATAGTTATGTACAAAACTATTAAAAAGGTAAAAGTACCTATATAAAAAAGGTCGTTCTGCCCTTAACAACTATGATCCAACTATAGTTCATTCGCGTTAAGAAAATAGTGACTGACAGGTCACTGACAGGCCACTAGCCAATCAAAACGCTAGAATTATAATTTCTACAAACAAATGTCGATACCTAAATGGAATAATTTTTATGGCACCTTTATATTTATTACTTCTGAATCGATAGGTAGCGTACCGACTTTCATGATGACATTGTAGTAGCTATAAAGAATTAGAATTTTCAGATCTTCGAAACTGCGTAATCGAATTTTCAAGAGTTGTAATAATTTAAGCCGATGTTGTCAGAGCTCTCAGAAATTTTTATCTGGGATTTTAGACGCAGTAATTATTGTACGCCCACATAATAGCCAAACTCCATTAAGAATCTCATCTCCCAAGTTATTTCGCCTGCCTTCCAGTCAAAAACCAATTTGATGTAAAAGTAACCGGGCGGGCAGGGTCCGAAGTCGATGGGGCTGTTGCTACAAGAGGCTGACCTTGTAAGGGTTGAAGCGATAAAGACGAAGATTGACGTAGGTAGAACTTAATATTATGATGATGTTGCAGCGTCTCAATTCGAAGTAGATACTAAAATCGAAAGAACTATTTACCTACCTACCTACTTCGCCATGTCTTGGTAGATGACGCAATGCATCGAGATCTAAATGCGATATTTCTTTTTTTAAATGACTAATAGCTAGGGCGTCCGGCACCGTCATTGTCATTCGTCTTATTGTTTAAACTCGTGATTTTTTTACCAGAAAATGTATAGCGGCGTAACTACACCATCTGAGGTACCTACGTGGCAAATTCTTTGACGGAAGTCCTACCAGATAAATTTATAGGTCATTACTGAGGTCGCAGTTTCTTGGCTGGGGCCGTTTCAGCCGTGTTTTAGTTAGCCATAGTTGCGCCACTGATTGTGTGAAGCTTGTCTAGACTATTATTGGTTAAGGCATGGAACTACACAACTGTCAAATAAATAGATCTGTAGTCTATTCTATACGTATGTATATTTTTGTAGTTAAAGCCTATAGATTAATACATAATGTAGTAGGTAACCCATCGGGTTCCTAGAGGTTTTAATAAGATAGCACGTGGGACGAAGTGACATTTATTTGCGTTCCAATTAACTACTGACTTGATAATGTTTGAGCGGAAACGGGAAACTCCAAGAGGAGAGAACATACCTACGCCTTGACAGTAATTTAGTTCCGACTTTGTGGCTAATGAGAATCCTTTCGGATCAGGGCGCTATGTTATAACTTGCATCTACAAAGCGGCTAATTGTGTTGCCGACTGTACCGTGACGAATGTTCCGTTTGGTAAAAACGTTAATTACTACCTCAACTTTGGAGGTTTATTACGGCTTTTTAATTGGTTTTTATAAGGTGAAATAAAAATGGGATGATGTTTAGGAGAAGTGTAGGCGCTCTGGCACCTACTACCTACCTAAAACTTTTTTAAATTTTTTTATAGTAGCTTGATTGACATAATGGCTTCCCTACGCCTGATGGAAAGCCAAAGAGAAGCCCAAGTTGCTGTGACAACTGGTAAGTAATTGGTTAGATACCTGTCAGTTGCCACTGCCATGCCGGCCTAACCCTAACCCCCCACGAGCTCCGGAGACCCTACTCACCAGCAGAAACACAACCCGGAGGTCATTTGGCTGCGGTATTTAATTAGTAGTTTTCAAAGATAATAATCCCCGCTATTTTACTACGATTTTTTTATTGCGTCTTATTTCTCGCGAGTTAAAAGATTAATATTGTCTTATTTATTCCTCTTAGCTTCGGAAGCTGACGAATTATATTCCTCATCGTAACATTATACTTATTTGGACAGAATTTATGTACTTACCTACTGCTAATACTAAAAAAAGAAAGAAACGGTTTAAACCTTCCTTTCATCACCAAACTAATGTCATGTATCTGCATGACCACATTCGGAGTAGAAGAGGGAACTAGAGCCACGGGTAAAGATATCCGCTCTCCCATAAAGCCGGGTCCAGACCGATCCTATCACCGTATCCGTATCTGCGGATTGTATCAAGCCCCGTATCAAATTGTGGACGCCTACGCCACAATAGTCATGATCGCGTATCAAATTTGTCCAGTTCAGATTTTAAAATAAAATAAAATAAAATAGTTTATTTCTGCAAATAGATTCACTAGTAATACTTTTGCACGTCAAACTTTTTTCCTACCAGCACTTCGACGTGTAGCCTGCTGAGAAGAAGTGCCGCAACAAACTCAACAGTTAGCCTTTTTTTAAAATATATAATACAATACAATAATATCGTTTTAAAAAGCGCAAGCGAGCAGACTATCATGTCCATGTAATATTGTCATCCATATAGTCTTGTACTTTATAATAACCTTTTGACATTAAAATGGACTTAATGCGAGATTTAAAACTATGTATCGGTAGATCAACAATATTTTGCGGTATTTTGTTAAACATTTTTACACTTTGTCCTATGAATGAGTTACCAGTTTTACGAAGCCTGAGATTGGAAACAGCAAGTTTGCTCTTAATTCTAGTGTTGAACTGATGAAGTGAAGTGAAGAACTGATTCTGCTCTCGATCAAACATGTCGTCGCAGTTGGTTGAAATGTACCACGTCCAGACTGACCCACGTCCGTATCTGTATCACCTTTGATGATCGGACAAAAACCGACACGACATGGGACGGGCCGTATCATAACGGCGTATCGAGATCCCGTATCATGATACGTATATCATTACCCGTCCACATATGCCATCATGATACGCGTCGACGATACGAATATGGTGATCGGATCGGGCAAATGATACATGTCTGGTACTACTGTCTACCCGCCTTTAATTGGGCGCCTATTTCCGTACGAATTCGGAAACTTTCAAGTTTCATTCAAATTTGACATAAGCCTAGTACAACTATTGATAGATTTGAATTTTTTTATTTTGAGTTTTTAAATCCGTGTGCAAATAGACATTCTGAACAACCCCGTTGGCCATCATTGTAGTCCAAGTCATTTCGAAATATAAAGTAGAGTTGGTATGCTCAAATATTGATTTCGTCATCTAGTTCCCTTTTGTGTTACAAAACCCCAAACAAATAAACACATTTCCGATAAAACATATCATATCAAGTCTCTTTCCAAACAGTATTTACATAAGAAAAATACGTGATTTCGGAGAAAAACATAATGGTATTCTTTGTGCCATTATTCCATAAGTAATGTTATCAGATCAATGTAATATTTAGGCCTCAAATGCTTGAGGCCAAAAGTTACGGGCATAAAATACCGCTCCTTATTTACGAGCTTTTCAAAGGTAAAATATCGGTTGAGAAATGATGAAAGACAACATACGAATCGTAGACACGGTAGGTATAAAATGGTTGTAAGCCCCAGGTAATGAATTGAATTTCAGGTAGTAATCCTAACTATCCTAACGGTGTCGATTGATAGTTTCTTCAATACTGATACTTAATTATAGATAGACATTGAGCAATTGGTTCTTCCATCGGTCGACTATATGGATGGATCGGTTACCAGAGTAGGTACCACCCTAAGGGGCAGCGCAGACGACAGACTATCCGTGACGCACTTTTTAGTCTGTGATGCAATTATATGCAGTAACGCACACGACGCCCAAAAATCTTTCGCGGATATTTAACAGACTCTATGCACATCTTCGATCATTCTGTCGGCAGAGCTGTAGGGACCTAGATGCTCTTTTTAAATGTCTCAGATGCAGACTCTATCGCACAAAAAGTCTGTCGTCCGCGCAGCCCCTAATGAATAAGTATTTTATACTATAGGTAATAATGCAAGCATATTACATTTCCCAACTTTCTCTTTCGATTACAATTAAAACTTAACAAGCGTGACATCTATTAAATAGTTAATTATGTAATTACAGCTTGATATTGCGATTGTTCTGCAAAAATTGTGGTCACAAGCGAGCAGGAATGGCGCCACGCGTCTGGGCAAGTTGGCATATAGATCGTCTGCTGCCCTTATGTTAAATTTGTATAGTCGACGCACCGTCATGCGTCATCATCCTGATTATTCTCGTATTGTTAAGTAGCTTGCTTTAGAAAACACTGCAATATTAATAATACGCCAAGTCGTTCTGACAAGTCGTTAAAACTTTTCACTGGATTATAAAATGTGACACAATATTTGAAACAATGACTAATAAACGCCGATACCAAACTTCGCCAATTTATTTGAAAAAATAAAATATTTGTACAGGTCACCAGACATTCGTACTTTTTTAATTATGGCCAGTGGAAATGTTTTTAATTGGTTAAAAAATCTGCCGTTACGCTATATTGTAACGGCAGATCGTATACGATACAATGGCGAAATGCGTCAATAAAGTACGGAACGAGCCAGGACGTTATCGAAGTTATTACCGAAGTTTCGGGGTCATTTCAACACTTCAGCAGGGCTATTCAAGAATGCGTTCGGAAAGATTCCTCTCGGAAACTTCCTCAACGTTCATTCAAATTTGACATTAGTCTAGTACAACGAATGTCGTTCATTCAAAGTCTCCCAATCCAAGCGGAAATATAGACCGACCATAGACGTATGCTACACGTCCCTTTTATTCTATTTCATAGAAGTGACAAATAGACGGACAGGCAACCAAAAGACAGGTTATATAAAGTAGGTAATCCTAAATGTTTATGTGCACTGTAGTTGTCGAGAAAGGTATAGCAACATAGCTTATACACCTGTCTTGTACCTTCGCAGCCGGAGTTCATTATTGGAAACAATAACTGCTCAGACGACCGCAACGGACGCGAAAAGCTGTGGAGTAGACTGTGGAAAAATATTGGAGAAACACAGACCAAAGAAAAACAAGAAATTTCAGCACTAGACTACCACTTTTCTTTTTTTCGTTATCTACTTTGTACCCATTTTTAGGGTTCCGTAGCCAAAATGGCAAAAACGGGACCCTTATAGGTGTTTGAAAATGATGTTGAGGTTTCTATCAACATTTTTTTTTAAACTGAATAGTTTGCGCGAGAGACTCTTCCAAAGTGGTAAAATGTGTGTCCCCCCCCCCCCCCCCGTAACTTCTAAAATATGGGCATGATAAAACTGAAAAAAATATATGATGTGTATTACTATAAAAACTACTAACGAAATTTGGTTTCAATGAAATCTAGACAGTAGTTTTTTTTAAACGTCATAAATCAAATTACCTAATTTTTTTTATTCAATCAGTGGTACGGAACCCTACGTGCGCGAGTCCGACTCGCACTTGGCCGGTTTTTTGATTTAAGTCTTATGTTACCGATTCCTTGGCTCTATGGTTTCTGCATCTGTGATAGACGCAAGTCTAGTTCAGTCTATGGAACGATTAGGTTTTGAAGAGAGTTTGGCGGGTGGAAGGATAACTTTGTTGGAGCCTTGAAACGATGGGAATATCGGATTGAAGACCAGGAATTGTCGTAGTTGTGATTCCTGGGTGGTTTGTGGTTGTCCTGGACGGATGATCTTTATTTTGTTGTTGAATTCTTGCCTAGTAATTTATCGTTAGCCATTAAAAACTAACCTCACTTCTGGTTTCTAAAATCAGAAGTGGGATTGGATTGAATACGCCCCGTTCTACCGCTTTTGCTATACCATTCATAAGTTCTCCAGTTATTGTGTTTGCTTTTAGTCGATTCTAGATATGTGTTTAGAGATCGTGATAACTCTGCTCGAATATCGACGTAAAAGTGATTTTATGGGTACCTACTTACCTAGTTTGAAATTGTAATTGTCTGATTGTGATAAATCACCACCTTTCCACCCAATACGTGTGTACGATGTACGTACGATGTGGACAGTGTGCTGATATGATCTGGAAATGATCTTTTGTTGTGCTTATTATTGTGATTGTTTGTAAGTGTGTATTGAGATCATGGTCAGGTAAGGCCGAGTCGGATTTTAATGTACTTTGCTAATCATATTCGTGGCTGTGTCGACAGGCAAGCGTTGCACGTGCGGCTGCTTAGAGTCGCCGCGCCATATGCATGGCTGCGCCCGAGAGGCGGTCGCGCCGTATCCAGGGCTGCGGCAGAGCCGAGGGCGTGCCGTGCTCGTGGCTGTGCTGTGTGCGTTGCTGTGCCGTGTGCGTGGCTGCGTCTGGGAGGCGTCTGCGCAGTGCTCGCGGCCGCGCCGAGGGCGCGCAGTGCTCGCAGCCGCGCCGTGGACGCGCTGTCCACTGCGACGAGGGCGCGCAGTGCTCGCAGCCGCGCCGAGGGCGCGCTGTGCTCGCGGCTTCGCCGAAGGCGCGCCGTGCTCGCGGCTTCGCTCAGGGCGCGCCATACGCGTGGTTGCGCCTGAGACGGCCGCGCCGTGTCGACGGCTGCTCTCAGGGCGCACCATACGCGTAGCTGCGCCCGAGACGGCCGCCACGTGTCGCCGGCTGCGCTCATAGCGCGCCGTGTCGTCGGCTGCGCTCATGGCGCGCCATATGCGTGGCTGCGCCTGGGCCGAGTGCGCGCCGTGTCGACGGCTGCTCTCAGGGCGCGCCATACGCGTGGTTGCGCCTGAGACGGCCGCGCCGTGTCTACGGCTGCTCTCAGGGCGCGCCATACGCGTGGTTGCGCCTGAGACGGCCGTGCCGTGTCTTCGGCTGCTCTCAGGGCGCGCCATACGCGTGGTTGCGCCTGAGACGGCCGCGCCGTGTCTACGGCTGCTCTCAGGGCGCGCCTTACGCGTGGTTGCGCCTGAAACGGCCGCGCCGTGTCGACGGCTGCTCTCAGGGCGCGCCATACGCGTGGTTGCGCCTGAGACGGCCGCGCCGTGTCTACGGCTGCTCTCAGGGCGCACCATACGCGTAGCTGCGCCCGAGACGGCCGCCACGTGTCGCCGGCTGCGCTCATAGCGCGCCGTGTCGTCGGCTGCGCTCATGGCGCGCCATATGCGTGGCTGCGCCTGGGCCGAGTGCGCGCCGTGCTCGCACCCTCAACATCGGTGACATATTTAATTTTGCCTCATGTATTGCGTGTTTTTTGGGCCTCGACAATTTGGCTCATGTATTATGTGTTCTTGGTGCCTCGACAATTTGGCCCATGTAATACGTGTTCTTGGGCCTCGACAATTTGGCTCATGTATTATGTGTTCTTGGTGCCTCGACAATTTGGCCCATGTATTACGTGTTCTTGGGGCCTCGACAATTTGGCTCATGTATTACATGTTCTTGATGCCTCGACAATTTGGCTCAAGTATTGCATGTTCTTTATGCCTCGACAATTTGGCTCATGTATTACGTATTCTTTATGCCTCGACAATTTGGCTCATGTATTGTGTTCTTTATGCCTCGACAATTTGGCTCATGTATTGCGTGTTCTTGTTGCCTCGACAATTTGGCTCATGTATTGTGTGTTCTTGTAGTCTCGACAATTTGGCTACTATGTACCTACTATGTGTTCTGTATTCTTATAATGATAATAATGAATTCATTTATTCAGGTAAAACCAACCCAGTGGTTAGTAACGAAAGTTTGACTTGATCTATGTTAGTACATAAGTAATTGCAAAAATGTAAACATTGATATGGTCCCCACAATTTGGCTTATGTACTATGTGTTCTGATAATAATAACGATGAATTCATTTATACAGATCCATTGGTGAGTAACAAAATTTAGCTTTATCTATGTTTGTCCATAATTGCAAAAATCTAAACTTATATATGGCCCCACAATTTGGCCTATGTACTATGTGTTCTTATAATAATAACGATGAATTCATTTAAACAGATCCATTGGTAAGTAACAAAAAGCTTAATCTATGTCAATCCATGATTGCAAAAGTGTAAACATAAATTTGTTCCACAATTTGGCTAATGTATTGTGTGTTCATGTAGTACCGACAATGTGGATTGTGTATTATGTGTTCTTGTACTTGGTGGACCGACAATGCGACTTGTGTATTATGTTATGACCCTGACGTTATGGCTTTTCTAATAATTTATGACCGTGACACTATGACTTGTGTGGTTTTGTTCTAGCCTCGACATTTTGGCTATGTAAGTATTACAATAATGATGTGATGTGTGACATTCTAATTTTGCTTTTTGACGATGATAAATGACGAAATGTAGGTTGTTCTATGTAGGCTGTTCTAGATAGATCGAGGACTTGGCGCTGAGTCAATGAAGAGCTATTTGCCGAAGACGAAAGCGTTTTCATCTTGGTTGCCGAAGTCCAAGTTGAAGAAAACTACGCTGACGAGGACGTGCAGCTGTCAGGAACGGCCGTGTTACCGATTCCTTGGCTCTATGGTTTCTGCATCTGTGATAGACGCAAGTCTAGTTCAGTCTATGGAACGATTAGGTTTTGAAGAGAGTTTGGCGGGTGGAAGGATAACTTTGTTGGAGCCTTGAAACGATGGGAATATCGGATTGAAGACCAGGAATTGTCGTAGTTGTGATTCCTGGGTGGTTTGTGGTTGTCCTGGACGGATGATCTTTATTTTGTTGTTGAATTCTTGCCTAGTAATTTATCGTTAGCCATTAAAAACTAACCTCACTTCTGGTTTCTAAAACTTATTTATTATTCTAAGTTTGTACCATACTACTGCACATTTATTTTACTGCTTTAGCCCCCGGGCTGCTATAGTACTTCCTTCATATCAACTAATCTGGTGCTGAGGTGTCTGCCTGCATGCTAAATACGTGGCAAGCACGAGGCACGGACATATTGAATTGTATCCGTGGCAAAAAGTCTTGTTATGTCCGACAGTCAGTGACAAGTCCTTGACATTGACTTTTTATACTTTTTTTTTTCTTTTACTTGGACTAGTTTGCGTTTAGAAAACTAAACGTATACAGCCACAGTGTTTACCTGATTGGTTTTTTAATATATATATATATATTTTTTTTTTTAAAGCATGTAAAATTATTGTGTTAGGTATTCGTTTTTGTAGGTATGTGTTGCATTAAAGTATATGTATCTTATTATATTATGTACTTATAAATCCGCGACATAATCTCGCTCACCTTAGGTTCCACCAGAACACCAGCGCAGTTATGGTGTTGATGTCACCATAACTGCACAGAGCTGAGGTTGGAACCTGATTGGCTTCACACATATTATTTGTAAATGTTTTTCTACCTTTAAGTTTTCCTGTTTTGCTGTTTTTTTTGTTCACTATCGTTTGATTGTTTATTTTTTTTTTTTGTATGTTGTGTGTTATATGTAAATGGTTTTGCCAATAAAACTTTTTTCTTTCTTTCTCTTTCTTTTCTGCTTAGTCCAGTGTACCTTTATGGCACTAAGTAGGTACACTGTTTTTTGAGCTATAAACATTCAGACTTGAAATGTTCGGGATTTAACACGTACGTACTTAATATCGCTACTTTTTTAGTCTTGCCATTATAGGTAGGTAATTAGGTATAATATAGGACATATTATCGAGAATGAGTCAGAACCAAATAGGGTATTTTTCGAATGAGAGATTTCGTGAATGAATCCTAATAGGACTGTAGGTCATTACGGGAATAGGTCCAACATCTGTAAGTAAACCAATAGGTGGGTTGATTGGGGAGGTGGGTTATGGTTTAGGTTACATTGTCTGTCGGTATTCTATCGGTTACATTTTGAAGAGTGTGTGACCAAATTATTTAATTTGATTCCTCCGCTCCGAACGGCTAAGCGGTAAAGTGTACCGGTTTTTGCCGGGTGAGCGCGTTCCATCATAGACTACGATATCGCTTACCAACAGGCGAATCGGAGTCAAGGGCAAACCCATTTCGAATAACATTAATAAAATTTACAATAGGTACTTTGAAAAAATAAAAGGTAGAATATAGAAATGGCTTCTCCAACACCACCCTTGTTCGCAGTAGCAAAAATGAGCAGCTTCGGATGGGAGTATCGGTTGGCTCTCAACTCTTGAACAATGCCGGGGTCGCGATATAGATCACGCTAACAATACCGGCGATTGGGCCCAAGACTGCCGGTAGAGGGGGATTTGTGACCACTTCGTGTTTGTATGTTATACTAAGTTAAGTATGCGTCTGAGGAAATATGGTATTGACTTTATTGTCAAAGCAAACTGTGTTGTCAAAATGTTTAGCTTTAAATGAATATGTTGTTTCTTAACTTTTCTAATTTTACGCGCTATTTTTTAACTTTTTCTCTCATAAGAACTTACTCCTGACTATAACAAAGACAACAAAAAAAAAAGTGAAGTGGGGCTGTTTCCAGGGTCAAAATAATTACATTATATTTAGTCCGTATTTTAGATTTTAAAAATATATTAGACACGTATTTTTCCTTTTTTCATTTAAACAAAAAATAACAAAGATACAAGGCATCAAAATTTAGGAGTGGGAGTCTTTGACGTTACTTAGTGGCGAAAAAACTGCCACTCTGTGACGTCACGCGTAATTTTAACGGGCTATATCTTTGTCATTTTTGGTCTAATTTACAAATGAAAAAATACGTGTCTTTTATTTTTGAACAATCTAAAAGACGGACTAATTACATTTTTTACGGAAACAGGCCCAATGTTCCCGCGTATGACGTGATGAAAATATTTTATCTATTCCTTCTATTTAGCCCTTCTCATCCCACTGCTGGGCAAAGGCCTCCCGGAAGTCCCTCCACACTTTGCGTTCCATCGCCAATATTTGGTAATTTACGAGTCCATCAATATTGTCCCGTCACCTCATAAATATATTGGGTAATTTTCCGAAGTTACTCACAAACCGTATCCCGGCGTCGTCACATTACCAGACTCTTTGGATAGGACGATTGACGTCAAAGTACATAAGATACAAAGAGAACAGATAGTTGATTGGAACACCACCCAACACGGCCGGGTCGTAAATCAAAGACCTAATTTAAAGGGTCTAGTATTTCCGTGGGCGTTCTCACTCGTAAGGTGCATCCACTCTGTACCTACAATTGTAACGTTTTCAATTGGAACAAAAGCAGTGGATGTGTCACCGTGAAATAATAAATACTGTTAGATTATAATTCATCTTATGAGATTGTAAACTGTTATCACTGTAACAAATGCTAACTATTTTACTTATAATTTTTCGGTAGATTGTAATCAATCAAAGTGGAACTGTTGATAATTTAACGCGTGACAGATTTTAATTTCAAAATTTCACTTCGATCGATTTTAGTCTACCTCGCTTGTGGCTTGATGCAAGATGTTAGGTCGCTCACTTACATCCTTTACCCTCAAATAGTCAGTTAATTTATTGCCACTTAGTGTACTGCCAGTGTAATCACTACAAACGACAACACAACACTCATAGTAACAAAAAAAAGTAGGTAGCCATAACAGTTACACATAGTTACCAAATGTTGCAAAATATTGTGCCACTAAAAGTACCTCACGAGGTGAATGCACCTTTACGTATTCTTTGAGATATACCGAAACTTTTGTTTCAACCTTCTATTTTCGGTAATGAGGGCGCTCCTCAAAGGGCCACTACGTCACCTGCCTGCTACAAAGGGATAAAAATACAACGACAATCCCTAGCGTTTTGAACTTAAGCGCAACAGGAATCTGGGTGGAAAAATGTTATAGTTAAACGTTGGTCGTAGCAAGCCAAGCTTTTGATTATAACGGTTTAGTGTACAGATAACTGACCAGTTACTTGCCCGTTGTTGTCACACACTTGGGCTTCTCTTTCGCTTTCCATCAGGTGTAGGGAAGTCATTATGTCGTGCTACTATAAAAAAGATACCTACTCTCTACTCTTATTTTTAGGTGCAGGGCCAAACCTATAACAAGCTTTCGGATTCGGATAGGGGTATAAATAACAATACCAAAATCGTGACCCCCGTCCCGTGGTTTTCATGAAGTAGATGAAACTAAATTACAAAAGATTCCCAGATGAAACTAACTTACAAAAAAAGTGATGGAAGTGAGAGAAACGAAGAGTGCACATGTGTTTGTACACAAATATAATTATTTATCAACCGCGTTGCAAGTTAACTTTACGTTCATTACGGTACCTGCATGCCAAATTTAAATCATCTATCTTTTCGCAATTTAGATTTTTTCATACAAAAGCTTTTTCCCGCTAACTCCCGTTCCCGTGGGAATTTTGCAATCATCATCATCAGCCTATTATCATCATCACATATTAGCTAGTCTCCATAATGATTGGCCGTTGTGGCTCCCTGTCGATAGTCACAACGACGGTTGGACAGTTCTAGATTTTTCCTGTGAAAAACACGCAACTTAATCAGACTCGCTTCTTGAAGATTCCACCACATGAATACACATCCACTGAAGGCTGAATCACTGTAGATCGTCGATCGACTAAGGCAGCATCAATATTTATAAGGTTGAAGGCCGTCAGCATCCCTGCATATCTAATGGCGGTCGAGGAAGCCAAGATATTTCGGCACTCGACGTCCTTCAATTTTGATTAAAGCAGGACCAATCTTTGAAGATATTTTTGTGCGTTTGTTCCTAAAAATAAGCTGAAGAAATTGACCTTCGACTCAAGGGCGCTATTTGATTGATCTTTTTCCGGTGTAATGTTGAAAGTATGTCAACAATTTATTGTAAATTAGTACTTCTTGTGTCTGTCTTGGGTAAGGTTCGATTCCACTGATTCAGAATTGTTAATTAGATTAGTTACCGGAACATTCAGATAACTTCTCAATGCCTATTTACTCACGGTCTAACTGCAATGACAATAAACATAAGAAAGTGGCCATTGTTCACATGAACTTGGTTGGACCCTGGGCTTCATGCAAAAGCAATCAATACGCTCTTATGACTTTCACTCCTCGAGGTTCATCGCACTTTCACAAAGGAAGCGTACGCTTGTATACTAATATAACACGATATGACAGACCTGACTACGATTTGAAGGGCTTTATTCATAGGTCTGTGAAATAGGTTCCACCCACTACTTCTTGTTGCAATTCTATTGAACTCCAAATGTTATGTTGATAGGTACACCTACGTCGATAAACTATTTGATTGGCTGGTCAATTATTGTGTTTGAGATGTCATTAAATATCGGATACACATTAAACCGACTTCAAAGAAGCAAATGGACGAAGATGGTATTACTAAATTAATACTAATAGGTCCTGCCAAGCGTGGTAACTACGGCGGATCCCTCCAAATTGACAATTGTCATTGGAGGTGGCCAATGTCCAGCAGTGGACGTTAGCAGGCTTATGATGATGTAATTAAATACAATATTGACAAATGTTCCAATGAATACCCGGAATTAGGTACATGCCTTCAAAAAACCGGCCACAATAGCGCTTTATAGTGGCTATTACGGGCGTTTTGATGTTCGCACAAATCCAATCCTTCATAGCAACTAATTCAGCATATTATAATAAAAATTATAATCTCTCCTGTCTCTGCCTAGTGGCTTATTCCATTATTTTTTTTTCCACAAAAAATCTCTCCGTAATTTTATTAGGCTCAAACAATGACAAGAATTTCCTACTAAGCCATCTTAACTACCGTTATTTTATTAATTTCCAGCGATTACGTTCACAATTGAAACAGCTTTTGACAGTTCACCGAATAATAGGCATTTGAGTTACTAGGCCGAAATATCGTTTGTACGCAAAAGAGACTGCAAGAAACTCTATACTCGTAGTTACTCTTCATCACCTTAAGGTGTTATAATAAGTAGTTGTGTTTACAACTTCATTTACACTTATCTATATCAAGGCATATAAGGGATGTAAGGGAGCGGCCTATCATCATTTCGCTCCAAGCCAACCTCACCTGCCCGTGGTGCATCCTGCCGAATAACTAACGAGGCGCTGGCAATCGACTGGTGACGGTATAACCATCACAATTGACGGCGTAGCTAAATACCACAGACCGATGACGGGCAGCAGCGTCACCGGAGCGAGAAGCTACGCTCTGCGATCGCCAACCCGTCTGCTCAGCGTGGCGATTATGGGTATATCCTCCAGATGTTTGTCCAGTGGCGAACAACTGGAGAGGCTTATGTCCAGCAGTGGATTGTGGTAGTCTGATGATGATGATGATAATATCAAGGCATACTGTTTTTGTACTAAAACGAAGTAACTGAACTGTGGGTACTTAAACATACTGTGCTGAACAGTGAATAAGTATATCTGTTTGTATTTTTCCGGGCGTTTGCTACCTATGTATAATAATACGAGTATGTATTTATTTACTGTAAAAATAATATCTAGTTTGTTAGTTGATCAATTGTCTAGTACAACATATTAAAAGCTTGAGCTTAGTCTAACTCTTTTTTTAAACGGTATTATTTAGGTCACCCCGTTTGTTTTATACATATCTGACATCAAGATAAATGATGAAACTCTATGACTAGACTATGTTCATAATAATCTGCTTGCCATAGCTAACTATTGTTAAATATTATGTGTAGATAGGTATATATTGATGCCGAAAAGACCTCTAGGGACTGGAATTCGAGTACAATGGTCATAGAAGCAGCTATATGTCTCGTCTTCGCACTCGGTACGTGATTAGCAGCTTAAGCATCTCGCAAGGGTGAGTTATATTCGTGGTTATAGCTATAGGTACCTAATAATAAAGTTGATTAGGATAATATAATGATAGCGCTGAATCATTGAGATACTGGCCCCATTTTCCACATGTTTTGAAGCACAGTTCACTTTTATAAGAATTCTATTTATTACTTGAAGAGCAAAACAATATCAAAGCAGCCCCTAAATTTTACTTTAGACTGTTTTATTTTACCTTTTAACTGCGAAGATTGTTGGTAGTAATACCTAGGTGCTATCCCCACCTAGAACAAATATTCATGTGATGAATACAGAACAAACATAAATATGCATGTTATGATCATGTGTGATGTTCATGTTGAAATGTCCCCTTTCCACTTCAAAAATAATCGGAAACAATTTATGTAAAGACACTTTATTTAACTTATAAACCTAACAACTAAATTAACTTAACCCAACACACAATTTAATTTAACCTAATATACAGCCCTATATTATTCAACCTAAGACGTTCACGCCCCGGCTAGCATCTCGCACACATTTGTAAAATTAATCATCTAAATTTAACCTAACTTAAAATTATATTGAGCGCCAGGAGGGTTTTCCCGTCTGGTGTTGAAGGAGGAACCCTGCCAATCCACTGAACTCCGACTAGCTAATCCTTATGCAGAACGCATTATTCATTTGGTGTTATTAACCGATATTTCATAGAACCTTTATTTCACCATACCACAAAAGGGCATGTCCGTAAGCTAGAACAATATTTACACTGTTATTTTAACATTTCAATGCCTATGCAGTTTATTTCTATCGCTTTAAATAATTAAACACTTACCCCTTCAATAAAATATGACGACACTGTATACACTATTGCCTGCAGTAGGTAATACTTGCACTATATAACTTGAATATTATCTCACTTAATCGTGACCAACACCGTTCCGAACACTTTCCAATGTCCGACCACAATGCAAGTGCCAAGCAATATCCCGACCCTTCGTTTTTTACCACCCTCAATTTTATAACAATCGTACTTAAAGTGATACCACCGTTGACTTTTAATTTTCTGTTGTTTTTTAAAAATTACATGACACAAAACGATGACCCCCGCGAGATTCGAACGCATCTTCTTGGGATTACGCCGTTGCGGCGTTCCTTAACCACTAGACCAGTAAGCCGATAAGACAGTGGACGAAATAAAGCATTTCATGAAGTAACTCATTACAATATCCTTCCTCCTCTCTGAAAAAAAAAATTGCAGTCGAAGAAGGCAATTTTTTTTTTTTTTTATTTTTTTTATTTTTTTTATTTTTTATTCCCCACTGATTAATTGGGACTAGTTTCCGTTTATGCCTACCATCATCTACCGTAGATGTCCTGGCTAACCTTGAAAATCTGGATATATCATCATCTAAAATATCTATATTATTACTATCATTTCTATCCTGAAAAGATGACTGTTTTAGAATGGAACCAGGATTAGGCTTAGAAGAGTTCAATTTCTTTTCTAGCTTGTTAATCAACTGCTCCCCTAAGGGACCCAGTGTCTCCTGCAAGACCACTTTATCTTCCAAAGTTAAGTTTTCTTCATCAACGGCATCATCTTTCCCCTCCAAGACTGATAACAATTTTTCACATTTCAGACTTAGATCCTTAAGGACCTTAACGTCTCCTTCCTCAGCCGTGACAATAAACTTAAGTCTATTCTGAACATGGTATAACCTGCTAACCAATCGTCTAAATAAATTTTTATCTGGCTTACCCTCTATCTCCTGAACATACGAAGACAACACGCTCAATTTTGTTGTACAAATTTTTAACTCAACGGAAGGATTTTCAAAACTTTGCTTAGGTGCCTTTAAATCGTACACTGCCTCACCTGCCCCCTCAGATGCTAAGATTTCCACTAATACTTTCTTGAGTACTGATACATAACTCTTAATATAGACTCCCCTAGAAGAAAGTTCGAATTCCAACTCATCTTTTAATAAATAATTAGGATCCATGTTAACGGTTGATATCACTCGCTTCCACAATTACAAAATACAATTTACAAACTTAATTCTTTACAAACAATTATAAATAACTACAATCTAAAAATGACACAATAAATACAATCAACAAGAAATACAAACTTTTTTTCCACAAAGCATCAAAGACCGTTAACAAATTTTATGAAATGTAGGTATTCCACAAAAAAATTGCTATTCGTTATTTTACGTTGGGCGCCAATGAAATGTCCCCTTTCCACTTCAAAAATAATCGGAAACAATTTATGTAAAGACACTTTATTTAACTTATAAACCTAACAACTAAATTAACTTAACCCAACACACAATTTAATTTAACCTAATATACAGCCCTATATTATTCAACCTAAGACGTTCACGCCCCGGCTAGCATCTCGCACACATTTGTAAAATTAATCATCTAAATTTAACCTAACTTAAAATTATATTGAGCGCCAGGAGGGTTTTCCCGTCTGGTGTTGAAGGAGGAACCCTGCCAATCCACTGAACTCCGACTAGCTAATCCTTATGCAGAACGCATTATTCATTTGGTGTTATTAACCGATATTTCATAGAACCTTTATTTCACCATACCACAAAAGGGCATGTCCGTAAGCTAGAACAATATTTACACTGTTATTTTAACATTTCAATGCCTATGCAGTTTATTTCTATCGCTTTAAATAATTAAACACTTACCCCTTCAATAAAATATGACGACACTGTATACACTATTGCCTGCAGTAGGTAATACTTGCACTATATAACTTGAATATTATCTCACTTAATCGTGACCAACACCGTTCCGAACACTTTCCAATGTCCGACCACAATGCAAGTGCCAAGCAATATCCCGACCCTTCGTTTTTTACCACCCTCAATTTTATAACAATCGTACTTAAAGTGATACCACCGTTGACTTTTAATTTTCTGTTGTTTTTTAAAAATTACATGACACAAAACGATGACCCCCGCGAGATTCGAACGCATCTTCTTGGGATTACGCCGTTGCGGCGTTCCTTAACCACTAGACCAGTAAGCCGATAAGACAGTGGACGAAATAAAGCATTTCATGAAGTAACTCATTACAATGTATTGAATGAATATTTGTGATTGTTCTGTGTCTGGGTATTAATATTGTATTGAGTAGGTATATATTTTTGGTACGTTGATTGCGATTTCCATAACAAATGCATAAGCTTATTTACTTTGGTCACATTATACTCGTATTGATGTCATACTGTCTATTACCTTTGAAAGTTTTTGTACTCAGATAGATAGATTCTATAGTACACACTATACAATTGTCTTAAAACTAGATATAATACTTATTTACTTACAATAATGTATTCCATGGAATCCTGCTTTGTTATAATCTGTGCGTTTACTATAGTTATAATAACTCATTGTCAAGATAAATAACTTGAATTTAAAGTTTGAAACTAGTTTTACAAGTTTTATAGCGGAGTTAGATTTCAATATTAAAACTTATAAGTTAGAGAAGCAATGAACTCTAAACTCTATTTGTGTTTGAGTAATTGCGATATTTGTAAGGGTCTGAAGTAAAGTCCATTGTACTTGCAAGGATTACTAAGTTCAGCTATGTATTATGACGAGACCATTTGGCAACGGTTGACGGATTGTTTATTCGGATCAACTAAAACTAATTTTAAAGATGTCGTTTATGAAAGTAGGATTAACCACTTAACAAGTATTTGGAAATCATAGTCTGGTAAATAAACGTCAGAGGTTTTTCAACTTTTGTGTTCCATTACATTAAAACTTAATTAACGGGACTTAAGTGCTACATTTATTCTGTACATTATACAACAGTATAACAGCACGCTATACAATAAATGATAAGTTGGACTATTAAAGCATACAGAACACTAAACGTAAAATATTAAATATAACTTAAAAACAACACATAACTTAATAACAAAGCAAAAATTCTTGAAGAATAAAACAGAATTTTTTATAAGGCTATTAGCTTACGAAGAAAAAAGAATGAAATGGAAAAGCTTTGCTTGTTTTTAAAATCTCAGTCGAACAGTCCGAGTTTGTCTTTTTTTACAATTTTTAGCCACAATGCGGTTAGACAGATGGAACGGCGAAATGAACGTCGCAACAGATGGTTGGAGAGGTGGAAATTGGAGTCGGAGAGCTGTGGAGATGGTTCGGCTAATTATTAACTTTATTTACATTTGTACTGGGCTGGCCATATTAGCCGCGGAACCGATAACCGCTGGGGTAAACGAGTTCAGGAGTGGAGACCGCGTATCGGCAAACGTAATGTAGGACGCCCTCAGGCCAGGTGGAGTGACGATTTGCGCAGGACGGCTGGCAAGTGCTGGATGCGAGAAGCCCAAAATCGACCTAAGTGGCGAACATTGGGAGAGGCCTATGTCCAGCAGTGGACTGACACGGACTGATGATAATGATGATGACATTTGAACTAAGTTGTTGTTGGTAGGGATGTAACTGATGTAAGGGAGCGACCCGTCACCTTTTATCTCCCTCACCTGCCCGTGGTGCACCCTGCTGCATAACAGACGAGGCTCTGGCAACCGACTGGTGGCGGTATAACCAATTGTGATCACAGGCCGATGACGGGCAGCAGCGTTACCAGAGCGTGGAGCTAAGCCCTGCGATCGCCTACCGCCTGCCTAGTGTGGCGTTTATGGGTAAAGCCTCCAGGCGTTTGATCAAAGTGGCTAACAATTGCAGAGGCCTGTGTCCAGCAGTAGATTGCGTCAGACTAATGAAGATGATGACAGTTACTTTTTTATTTATTAAGATTTGACAAGAGTCATACTAATGGTACATATACTATCATCGTAGTCATTTAGAGGAAACAAGACATTTCTCTAACAAGAGAGCCTTGGTTATGCTGGGTCCTATTAGGATACGGCTAGAGCTAGCCTATACTTGTCATCATCGCCGAACAAAGTGGTGGGGGAAGAAAACTAGACATCTAGCCGTATTTCCCTGAACTTATGTGCATATGACATTTACAAAACATTTATACATCCAAGATCTTAATGATGAATGTCAGTGTATCAGGAAATTCGGCCTAATTTGTTAATCTTCTCCACTGTGCCTCTGTTCCAACCACCGGCAGTGGCGGTATTGGAAAACATTAAACGAGGTTCCTTCAGCGCGCGTCGGAGTACCGGCTTGATTAACGCCCCGCACTCCGCTCTTACATCGGCCGGGCCTGTCAGTCGCTTTAGAACGCCATTGATGTGAAATGAAATGTTTGTAATACTAGCCGTACTTAGTACGAGTACTACTCTTCAAAGGACCTCAAATCCACCTTTTTTATAGTGTGGACGTGGTGAGATGATACAGAAATTAAAGGTGTTGTTTTCATCATAATCTTCATCAGCCTATAGCAGTCCACTGCTAGATATATGCCTCTCCAGTTGTCCGCCATTTTGGGCAAACAACTATTGACGACAGGCGGATTGTCGATCACAGGGCTATTAGGGCAGGGTAGCTCCTCGCTCCAGTGACGCTGCTGTTCGTCATCGGCCTGTGGTATTAGCTACGCCTTCAATTGTAATAGTCCGCCACCACCAAGAGCAGGTGAGGGTGGCTTAAAGCGAAAATATGATAGGTCGCTCTCTTACATGCTGCATTTCGTCAAACCTTTCGTCGGCAAAGCGCATACGATGCCTCTAGCGTTGCAGGCGTTAATGGGCTGTGGTAACCGATTACCTACCATCATCAGCAGTATATCGGCAAAAGCAGTATATAAAGTATACAGACTTGGCACGGCGGAGATAGTGGAGTGGCACCAAGACAAAGAAAACATTAAATATTTTTTCAGAAACTGGTGTATCAAAGATTCATTGAGTTGGTGAACTTATTTGATAAACATTTCTAGTTCAGTTCGCAGCACAGGCCTTATTGCAACGTCTGTGTCTGTTTTTACATTACAATTCGGACCACTGAACAGCACAGAGAAATGGCGTAACAATAAATAAATATCACACAATACCTACTTATCATTGGAATTCTACCGATTCCAAATTAAGTAGCTTGAGAACTTTTGTATTGGAAATCAAAACCTTTATAGCTACAAATGTATACTTGTATATATATATTTTATTGACATGGTCTCCTTTTCTTAATAAACATCAGATGACCAAGGGGTTACACAATGATGAGGACTAGGAGTTATGTAAATACGCCGTTGGTTTTCTAAATTTAGAAATAAATAAGTCTGATCAGTTAAACAGTTACCACACCTTTCTATTTACGTAGTAACTATTTATTAATCTGTGCCTGTACCCAAATGTTGTCTAGAATAGATCGCTTATAGCGAAAAGACCGCTTCATTCAATTGTCCTTTATATTAAGTTAAATAAAATTGGAGTTAGATTAACTATAATAATACATACTTATTCTATAGATAAATAGATAGATATTCTTTATTGCACACCATTTACATAATTATGTAGGATAAAAAAGTATTTAGGAGATTTGTAGGTAGATTTGCTTAAAAATGTTATTATGAAAGTTCAGTATGTAGGTACTATGAAATCTAAAAAGTAACTCGATTTTCGTCGTCTTAGTTTTAGAAGATCTCAGAACTGCGTAGCTACAGCGTACAGTCTTGTATTTATAACCAAGATAAACTGGGTCCTGAATTCTAATTATGTTGTCATAAGGTGCTTATTAGAATATCGCTCCAGTGGGCTGGATGTTTAATGAAGTTGTATTGTAACCTCAATCCGAAGCTTACGCATTTAGGTTAAGTGTTTAATTGACTAACAGTCTGTGCTTTCGGAATTCGTGTTCGGCATACTAAGCTGATTTTTTCATTGACTGACGCCAGATTGACAATTCATATTTTTTAACTTAAATTTTAAATTAAATTACCTTTTTTCTAAGGAAGCCCAAGCCGGAGTGCAGGGCGTCCACTTCAAAATTTGTCCTCCCACAGAATAATCGCGATTTTTTGTCCTTTTTAACAGACCAGGTAGGCACTTGAAATATTCACAAAATACTCTCTAATCTGTATTTTTACTTAAAAAAAAATAACAAAAAAAAGTTTGGTGGGCTCTCATACAAAAAAGGACATTTTTACCGCCTTTTGCCCGATATTAAAATCAGCGCCAGGTAATGATTGAAATCTAGTAAATGGTACGGATCCCTTCGTGCAAGAGTTCCACTCGCATTTGGTCCATATTTTTTGTATCAATTATCTCTTTTGTGAGTTATCATGGCGCCGAAACAACACATTGATTCCGTATTTTCAATGGATGCAGTCGAAGAACTCTTAAACTTTTACCAGATCACCTTATCGCAGTGTCCTGCTTTTGTTTCCAAATTCTCCAGCCGAATTTCCAAGCGGAAATTATTTACTCAATTTGTGTAACTTTTGGAAATATTCCCCTCAATAAACTTTGCATTTTCTGTCGTTAGTTGCGGCAAACGAAATGATAAATTAGTTTGGAACTGTGCAAGTCTTTGAGATATACCGAGATATTTATCATGGAATGTTTGGCGTAAAAACTGCAGTGAGATAAGTTACAGTTTTAGCGAGGCGACAGACGCCCACATAGCCAAAGTGGGCGTTTAGCGTTGGCTGTTTAGCGTCGATTTCCTTTGCTTGTTTGCTTTTTTCCTCACTTAATAAAATCTGTTTGAATTAAGAACCGGATTCAGCTTTCCGAATCCCAAAACATCTTTGTCGATGTTTTGACACTTCATCATCATCATCAGCCTATTGCAGTCTACTGGACAAAGTTGCCTCTCCAGCTGCTCGCCACTCAGGTCAAACATCTGGAGGATATACCCATAATCGCCACCCTGTGCAGGCGGGTTGGCGATCGCAGTGCGTAGCTTTTCGCTCCGGTGACGCTGCTGCCCGTCATCGGCCTGTGGTATTTAGCAACGCCTTCAATTGTGATGGTTATACCACCACCCATCGGTTGCCAGCGCGTCGTTTGTTATTCGGCAGAATGCACCACGGACAGGTGAGGTTGGCTTGGAGCAGAAAGATGTAGGTCGGTCCCTTACATCTCAATATAAGTAACTTTTGACGTAACACCCTCATGTCAATGTCACACAAAACATCTCACCATGTACACAGGACGGTAAAAAAGACGATAACAGTTCCATGATGCCAAGTTCTCAAAGTATGGACTCGTTAGTACAGGATTCAGCCTACGATACTACGAACATTCTCCTCCAACACTAGCTGATTCTAATAAATGTATTGAAATGAAACCCAATTTATCATTTAATGATATTAAGTGCCAATAATGCCGAGGTGGTTTACGTCATAATACCTTCGCTGCGTGGGCGGGTTTTCTATATCCAGGGGCAGATTTGGGCAAGTGTATTGGTATTGGTTTGGGTAGCAGCTTTCTAGGAAAGTCATGCCTCTTACTTATCATCATCATTAGCCTGAAAATATCCACTCTTCCTTACTAATATTATAAATGCGAAAGTAAATCAGTCTCTCTGTCGCGCTTTCAGGCCAAAGCAGTAGCTTTCAGGTTCAGTAGAACCTGATTTAAATGAAATTTGGTTGATAGACGAACTAAACTATAAGCAAAAAAGATGCAATGGCAATACATTACATCTCTTCAATAAAAGGGGGAAGAAAGGAATCGTTAGGAAGTTAGAGCTAGAAGCTCTAAAGTTATATTTCAGGCTGTTAATTCGTTATAAATAAATATGACAAGGAAAGTTTATACGTATATCTTATTTGTAAAACAATTAGCCTAAATAATTTGAAAATGCTACTCAAATACACGTTTCACGCGGACGAAGTCTCGGGCATAAAAAATAAATAGAATTACGAGATAATTTTTAGCAATTGAAGATCATATCTGTTGTGTACATAATTTAAATTAAAGCAAAGCAAGATTAAAGCACTATTTAATTTATTTACAAGGCAGACATATCAACAACTGTTCTGATTGCTGCACAACACACATGGATGTCACATAATATACTTATTATATGACACGCCTCCCCTCGATTCCTGGCTTCGGCACGCGTCCACGTGGCGCCGTGACTTCGTAATGAAGCCATACCCTGCGTACTCAATTTTCTCAACAAAGCTCACATTATGTGACAATATCTCTCGGGGAACAAGGAATCCAGCAGAGAGTGATGCCATTGTTACGGGAGAAAATCGGTCAACTTAGGTATTGCCTACCTTCTGAATCCGCCCCTGTGCGGAACCCTCATATGTATCATATTACCGCCATAAAACGATGCACGTATCCGCAGGACTGGCCGCTCGTAATCCAAAGTCATGGCCGCCATAACATTTGCGATGGTAGCAGAATGCAACTACTTACACATTTTGTATGATTCACTTATGTACAATTTCCACCAACTGGAATGTTTTTGTATAATATTAGACAACATCATATACATTGCTCCGATCCTAAAGTAAGTAGCTTAAATACAAATATAACACCCCAGACTCGGAACAAACACAAGTGTTCATCACACGAATGTTTGTCCCGGGTGGGAATCGAACCCACGACCCTTGGTTCAAAAGGCAGGGGTCACTACCAATTGAGCCACCGAGCCAGTCAAACGTTTACCCCAACGGTTATCGGTTCTGCGGCTAATATGGCCAGCCCACTGCCACTACTCTCTCTCGCTTTCCAATAAGTGAAAAGGTAGTGAGTACCTACTTAGGTACGCTGTGCTGCAAAAATTAAGTCCTACGCCTTGCTCTATAGTTCAACCAACGCTTACCTAAGCATGACCTCTATGAGTGTCATAAAGATCGTAAAAATGCTTTTAAAGCAATGTCATCTTATCTGAGAGTTAGTAAATGGACTCTTATGTATTAATAGTATCTTTATGTATTGGAAAAGTAACTACTCCTCTTGACCTTTCGATATAACCATCTAGATTGACGGAACATATGGGATCCTTAATAGGTATTACCAGTATTAATGGCTATATCAGCCATAGAGGTCGGTAAACTATTGTACCTACTATGAGGTCGAGATAACATTATTGTTTTCGTGATACTTATGTTTCGTTGACTTAGTTGGTAACCGGGAAGACCCTGGTTCGAATCTCGAGCCTGGCTAAAATCGTTGCTAGGTTAGTAGATTCTAGTAATTACCTGCCTACTCAGTATAACCTAGTCAAGAAATTGGCAGAGACTACATCCCAGAAGGGCATCGTAAAGCAGATTAAGCTCTGTCTGATGATGATCAGTCGTGACGAATTGTCATCCCATCTATACGAATTATAAAATATGTGAATGATAATAGAATAGTGCATCTGTCTGCGCTCACGCTAGTGCCCAATCTATCTATTTTTTGCTATGGGTATAGGAATAGACGACAGTACCACACCCTACTTACATGTAGGTACCACACACGTACATTAAGGAAACAATCGTTTTCAGCAGATAAAGCAGGATCATAATTGGTAAATGCATCAATGAGTTAATTTATATTATTTGTTTAAATGTAATATATAAAGATTGAACTTAGGTATGTGGGTAATGGAAAATACGCGTACCTACATAAAATACAATAGACAGCAAATCTCAAATGTATTATCTAAATCTCCTAATAGCCAAATTCAGAAGATTAAATCTATAGATATTTCATTATGTCTGGAATGGAGGTACTTACTCGTATGTAAAGACTACCGATCCTTTTCATAAAGAATGTTACGAATTAGGCCATCCTAATTCTTAACAATCTCAACGGATCAGTTTGGATTTTACATTACGGAAATAAATCCTATTGTGATCCAACAGCACCTGTTCCCTGTTCCAGTTGCCTAATTACAGGAGCGAGGTGTCAAACGCGTCGCATCCCAAATGACGCGACACGAGATCAGCGAGTCACGTGGGAGGGCGCGTGGGAGGGAAGATGCCTACTGAAGGTTCCTTTAAAGGGACGAGGGAATTCAAACGTAATAATGCGTGGAGGTAAGTGATTTTCGTCGCTTTTTGTTAGATGTTTCGTAATCGTAATGGATTAAACGGTGTTGAAGTTTTTTGGGTGGTACTTGTAGATAATGTCGCGGTATTTTGACATGCAACACAATAGGGTAGACACAAGAGAGGTAGGGCACAGCGAATCTTCGCTCAAACTGAGCTGCCCGTCCGGGAAGGACCTCCACCCTATAGAATACCGCAGTCAAATGACCTCCGGGTCGTGTTTCTGCCGGTGAGTAGGGTTCCCGGAGCTCGTGGGGGGTTAGGGTTGAGTCGGCATGGCAGTGGCAACTGACAGGTAACTATCTAGTTACTTGGCCGTTGTCACAGCGAATTGGGCTTTCTCTTTCTACTATAAAAAAAAATACAAGCTAACTTTAGCGAATTCCAGGTGGCTCGGAGCGAAAATATGATAGGTTGCTACATCCTGGTCATGGTTGTCACCATAGAGTACTTTGGTTGTTACGTAGAAACACAATCATCCGTCATGAAATAAATCTATATGGTATAACATCCCATAATACAAAAAAATGTAAGGGAGCGACCTATCATCTTTTCGCTCCAAGCCAACCTCACCTGCCCGTGGTGCATCTTGCCGAATAACAAACGAGGCGCTGGCAACCGACTGGTGGCTGTATAACCATCACAATAATTGAAAGCGTAGCTAAATACCTACCACAAACCGACGACGGGCAGCAGCGTCACCGAAGCGAGAAGCTACGCCCTGCGATCGTGGCGATTATGGGTATATCCTCCAGATGTTTGCCCTAAGCGGCGAACAACTGGAGAGGCCTATGTCCAGCAGTGGACTGCAATAGGCTGATGATGAATAAAAAAAACTCTAGATATTATCACAAGGTATAGTACAAGGTACTCTAACGAGATTTTAAATGATTAGAACGATTAAGGACAAACAAAGGGACTTAGCCAGAGGTGTACTTCCGTAATTGGACACTGCAGTGACGTACGGGAACTCCGGGGGGCTTAGGGTCGTAGTCTATTATACTCTTTATGTTGACTTTACAAAAAGATGGATTTGTTGCACTACTTACGTGATTGGTCGACCTCGGTACAAAGGTCTGTTTTCGAAATGGAAAACTTTGGTCTCGGTTAGACGTTATAGGTAATTCGTCCACGTGAATATCACGGGAAGGGTAAATTTTCGTGATGAACCAACTTCCTGCGACAGTCTTTCCGAACAGCTACGACTTGGGAATCTTCAAGAAACGAGCGTATTCATATTTAAAAGGCCGGCAGCGACCCTAAACTCGGTTAGAGCTGCGGGTGTCTATGGGCGGTGTCGACTGCTTACCATCAGGCATCACACTTGCGCGTCGGCCGCCTCTCGCATAAAAAAAAAGAAGTTATGCCTTTTCTTGGGCCATCCCCTTGGGCGGCAGCCGTCTTCTGGCTCCCTCCATTGTGTGACGATAGATAGATAGATATACTTTATTGCATACCAAACACTTTACTTAAAACTAGGGAGAAATCGAGGTACAATACAGGCGGCCTTATCGCGACGATCTGGGCCGTCAATCCGAGGATTGACAGGCCCTGGCTCTGGGAGATCTTTGTCCAGAAGTAGGACAGCGTAGATGAAGAAGAAGTTATGGCTAACCTGTATAACCCTATATCTACTCATAATATACCTATTATACTACAAGGACAAAGCTATTTCAAACAGTATGTCATTTACGTATGAGATTTATAGAAGAGTAGCCTCATTATGATGAAGCAGCAGACTTCTACAGACGTCCACTGCTGGACATAGGCCTTCTCTAATGACTATTGCCATTTGCCCCCCCGCCCTCCCAATTTGTCATAGTCACCACGCTGAGATAGGGTGGTCCTATTTTCAATCCGGAATCTGTTTAATGGACGAGAGCCCTTATTCAATGCAACTCAACTGTCAATGACAGTTCTAAACTGCATTAACGTGACGTACATGTATATGACGTCACACGCCTTCATTTATGAGTACATCCATGGTGCTTACGTTTTATTTGCACCGCGTCCCTTTAAATAGACAGACGGGAATGAATTGCGTTTGAAGGGACCGCTGTGAAAATTAGAGGCTTTGTAAGGGCTACATTTCATTATGACGTGTTTGTTTTAGGGCAAAACAGAGTGAGAGCTTTATGTGTGTATTAATAAGTGGGCGTAACCTTATGTTTTCCTTAAAATTTGAGAGGAAGGTCGTTTTTAGGGAACGTCCTTGTCGTTATTGGATTGTTACGGTAGTCGTAATTACTTATTTGGTAGCGGTAGATAATATTATCAGCGAGTTATGTAATAGAAGTTTTTTAGACAACATCACATACTTATACATTGCTCCGATCCCAAAGTAAGTAGCTTAAACACTTGTGTTATGAGTATCTGAACAACGAAGGTACCACAAATTTATACCTACTTAAATACAAATTATAAACAATCAGATACGGAACAAACACAAATGTTTATCACACGAATGTTTGTCCCGGGTGGGTATCGAACCCACGACTCTTGGTTCAGAAGGCAGGGGTCACTACCAATTGGGCTAAGGGGCCAGTTCATTTGCTTTGACCACGGGGATAAATGTCATTGGGTGGCATTTATAATTATTACCTTTTTTTTAACCCGGCAAAAAGCGTTTGCGCATCCCCGTCGTTCAGGGGAGCGAATGCGCGAATTACTACACATAAATACACATAAACTTTGTATCGATATCCTAAATGATAAATTTTAAGCTCCTTTAACTTTAAGTGTTACAATAATTCTATACAACTTTTCATCCCCACTTTTCAAACTTAAAGAATAAATTAAATAAATTTACTTTTAATTAACTGTTCTTGTGTAAAAAATGTCCTTCTTAAATCAATGATAGGTAATATTACAAAGTCTTTATGTAATACTTGGATGTCCTTGTCTTAAGGAAAAAGCTTGGCTATATCCTGGGTAATATGACCTTCTGATTTCGAAGGATAATATTTATTACAAATCGAATTAAGTACAAAATAGAATAAAATCAATCGAAGCGGTGTTATGACTTTCGTTCATACAAAAATAAATATCCAATGACGAGCCAAAAGTCTAATTAATTATATTCACACAATTTTAATTATTCGGCGAAACGTTGATGGCAGAAGAATGTCCATTGGCATAATTTGAGCTAAACTAGCCGTTGCTTACTTTTCTACGTATTTTATTTTTTAATCGCGATATTGGGGTCTGGGTTAGTGTGGTGGAATGTAAGGGAGTTGCCAAATAAATTTTCGCTCCAAGCCAACCTCACCTACCCGTGGTGCATTCTGCTGAATGACAAACGAGGCGCTGGCAGCCGACTGGTGGCGGTATAACTATCACAATCGAAGGCGTAGCTAAATACCACAGGCGGATGGCGGGCAGCAGCGTCACCGCAGCGAGAAGCTACACTCTGCGATCGCCAACCCGCCTGCCCAGCGTGGCGATTATGGGTATATCCTCCGGATGTTTGCCCTAAGTGGCGAACAACTGGAGAGGCCTATGTCTAGCAGTAAACTGCGATAAGCTCATGATTGTGGTCTACGATCTCTAGTCAGTGTAAAATTACACTCATACAGCCTTGATCGTTGGCGGTTCACTATGTTCCGTTTTTGCTACATACAGCGGCAACACAAACTTAAGTTACCCCTCTCTGTCAAAACATTTTGAAGGATAATGGGCTCCATGCTCTGGACTTAGTTGAAAATTGTTTGGGGATATTTGACAGATAAGGGAAGGTTTATGTTTGTGTATGATTTAGGGACCCTTATTTATAGAACCTTATGAAGCGAGCGTCTTTCGATGGTCGGGAATATACACGCGAATCCCTTGGTCTTGCCCTACTGGTAATTTGGATCTTTTAGATAGATTTTTTTTTATAGTGGCTCGACATAATGGCTTCCCTACGCCTGATGGAAAGCGAAAGAGAAGCCCAAGTCGCTGTGACAACGGGCAAGTAACTGGTCAGTTACTTGTCAGTTGCCACCGACATGCCGGCCCAACCCTAACCCCCCACGAAAAATTGATAGAAATCTTTAAATATATACTCGTACTTATTTATTCAAAAAGGTGACTGACTGACTGACATAGTGATGTATCAACGCACAGCCCAAACCACTGGACGGATCAGGCCGAGGCATGCAGGTAGATGTTGTGACGTAGGCATCCGCTAAGAATGGATTTTGATCAATTCTACCCCTGAGGGTATAAAATAGGGGATGAAACTTTATTCAATGAGGACGAGGCATCGACGAGGCACGAGGATCGCGGGCACAGCTAGTTGCACTATACATTTCAATGAATACTAGATAGGTAGTACTGTAGGCATTAGCACTAGTAGTATTGTAGGCATTGTTGTTGTTGTTGTACAATTTAGGCAGTCTTATTGCTGTACATAAGCGATATTTTGCAGACGCGGGTAGAGGAAAGTTAAAAAGAATGTTGTTCTAAGGTACATACCAAAATATACCACATTTTACTTATTTTTGGTTTTGTTTCGCAATAATAAGACCATCTGTACATATTATGTACAACAAGTGTCTTTTATTCCGAGTTTTTATGTCAACTATCTTAATCTTAACTAATATTAAAAAGCTGAAGAGTTTGTTTGTTTGTTTGTTTGAACGCGCTAATCTCAGGAACTACTGGTCCGAATTGAAAAATTATTTTTGTGTTGAATTGACCATTTATCGAGGAAGGCTTTAGGCTATATAACATCACGCTGCAACTATTAGGAACGAAGAAATAATGGAAAATGTTAAAAAAAACGGGGAAAAAATAACTATTCCACGCGGACGAAGTCGCGAGCACAGCTAGTATATAATATATATCTGAAAGAATATCTATCTATCTACGTATAATATAATTATACAAAATCTAACTCGTATGTGAGCCTAGCGCATTGTATAGCTCATTTATTACAATCCAAATGGGCTCTTCGGACCATCTAAGGATAAATGAGTCTGCCATGGAACATGGAACAATATTTCATCGGCAAACAATGCGTTTTCGGTAGAACGGGTAGCGCGATTACGTCTCAAGGCCATCGCTACACGTGGGTGCCACGTAGGGCTGGCAAACGTTCCAGGAAATTGACGGGATGTGGCAGGGGAACATTAATTAAGTAATCATTTAATCCGATCGTGTAAATTACGGATTCTCATCTAATTATTACGTATTCTCATATGATATACATTACAGCGTAATTATTTTGTTACTACTAAGTTTCATAATCATCATTAGCCTTTTTTATTAGTCCCACTGCAGACTTCTTCTCTTAATTACCGTTCACTACGAAAAAAAAATCAAAAATTTCTTTATTCATGTAGGTTTTAATACAAGCACTTATAAATTGTCAATATTGAAATAGTAAATTAAAAGGAAGTAAACTACAACCGGATTCCGAATGCAGCTTCTATCGAGAAGAACCGGCAAGAAACTCGACAGTTACTCTCTTACGGTCCTCACTCAAGTTTTCCCCGCCACTCTACATGTACTTGTCATACATTGATCCGATCCAAAAGTAAGTAGCTTGATTGAGCATTTGTGTTAGAACGACGAAGTACGTAACTGTGGCTTACACCGACCAAGGTACTTACCACAAATTTTCGATTTGGGGATTACCATTGTGATGACAGGATTGGCCAGCCTAGACCCTGAGTTACCAGGTCTAGCTGTCTCCAGGGTGCGTCGCGGGGAGGCTCCTTTCATGCACCCTCACAAATATATACTTAAAAACAAATACAAACACCCAGACACTGAACAAACACATGAATTCATCACACGAATATTTTTTCCCGGGTCCGAACTCATGACCCTAAGTTCAGAAAGCCTGCCTTCAGTGATCCCTGGGTCACGGACCAGTCCAACCCTTAATTATTTTCAAATCCTGTGAAAGAGGTCGTTCATTTCTCGCCGACTGGGGGCGCCACGTGTCGGCAACGCCATTACTCTTTATTAGTTTCGTTCCGTTTACCTACTGTTTAAGTAACAGCATGCTTTAGTTGTTTTTTTGTGTATTCAAATGCATTTTAATAAAAACAAAATATTTTTTAATCGATTTACAAAGAACACATCAAGAGAGCCGTTTTTCCATTCAGCTGAAAGCCGATTAATTAATTATCTCAATTTAATATTAGGTAATGATTAGGTAAAAAATGTAGACGACTCAATAAACTTACATATGATTTCTCTGTTTTGTGTATCTTTTTTTCAATTACTTGTCCATAGTACTTGATGTACTGTAAGAAATTATGCAATAAACAATTTTTATTTATTTTATTTTATTTATTTATTTATAGTGCTCGATCCATTTTTCTTAAGAGCGGCAACCATATTTGAATGGAATCCATAATATTAATTAATTTTAAATGGACCGACACAAGCTCAGTTCGCGGGCCCTTGAGGCAAGGAAGCGTTGTATTGTTTGTATGAGTGCTTGTTCAAGGCTGCTGCAGCCATTGGTAGAGTTAAGTAACTTTTCTTTTATTCTTTCCTACTTTTCTTTTTCTAGTGGTTTCAAGAAGAGTAAGTATTTGTGAGGTAGCTATAAAATATGTAATACTAGCCCGCGGCTTCATCCGCGTGGAATAGAGTCTCATCCCCTACTTTATCCCCTTGGGGGAGAGTTGATCAAAACCCTTTCTTAGCGGAAGCCTACAACATCATAGCATCTGCCTGCCTGCATGCCAAATTTCAGCCCGATCCGTCCAGTGGTTCGGGCTGTGCGTTGATAGATCACTATGTCAGTCAATCACTCACCTTTGAGTTATAAATATTTAGATAAGAAAACTTAAGATGACCAACTTTATTGCCTACGACGGTCGGCGACGGGAGGCTAAGCTGTGTTATTATAAAAAGAAGTATACCAGTAGTAGCTTCGGAGTCAGAAGTAAGCGGTGATACAACCCCATGCATTGGAATGCACTTTTAAGCATCGGAAAGCACGCTTAAGGCGTAGGAACGCCTGATCACTTTCGAGTCTTGTTGATCTATTGTCCCATCGGATTATAGGCACTCTCTCGGTCAGTTTATAGTGAAGATATTGAAGCTCACAAGTGTATGTGCAAACACAGGGGTGTTCAATACAATATCTGCGTACTCGTTTGAGATGTGGCAGCTGTGACTGAAATTCGGTCAGTAAAGTAAATATTTTTCAAGCTTAAAACGTCGGAACAATTTTTCTCTGTTACGTAATATCGTGCGTATAAAAGTAATATTTATTGTTTGTTTAATTTCCTCTGACCTTGCTCAGTATTGCAATATTGTACTGGGACCAAGAAATTAATAAAGCCAGTATGTCGTGTTGACATTAAACAGAAGAAATTAAGTGATTTCTGATTGGTAGCTTAATTAAAGCGTATTGCCGAATGAAATGAGCCTCTGGAGTGCCTATGTCTTGGGGAAATAAGGCTTTTACACGGTTGGGAACTTATGATTTCTTTAGAACATAGATAGATATTATTTATCGTACAATTGAGTTAGCATGGTAAATATTTGCTGTTTGATTTAGGCGGTCTTATCGCTGTGTAGGTTATAAGTGATCTTTTTCGCACAATTTTCATCTTTAACTATATATTTGTGGTACCTACGTTGTTCTGATACCCATATCACAACTTTAAACTTTACTTTGGAGTCGGAGAAATATGTGTAATGTTGTCTGATATTTATAAAATAGTAGCTGACCCGAGAGAGAAAGCGCCTTTTTATCTCTGCAAGAAAACCATCCTCCTACTTCAAGGAATATTCTAAAAAAGGATTACCGAAATCGCTTCAGCTATTGAAGAGATATGCTCTTAGCGCTACATTTGGCGATTTTTATATTATAGGTATGCGGGGTTTTAACCGCGTCCTTAACCACTACAGCACCGACGCATTTATTTTCCTTTCATAAAATCTTCTAATGCAAAGGCTGCCATCGAGTGCATGAACCTGTGGCATTTGCCGAACAAATTGTTTCTTCGAGTACCGCTCTCCCGGCCCCGCCATTTTGCCCGCCCCCGTTACGGGAGCGAAATTGAGTGTTTGTATTTCTGTACTGACAATAAGTACTCGGAAGTATTTCATTAATGGGTTAATTGCGGCTCGGCAGTTACAGCAGTTTTTTGGTCTGAGAGCCTGAGAACACAGACCAAAAACAAAGGAGATATAGCCCGAGTAGAAGGATCTATTATTGTTGATATCTATTATTATTGTTGTAATAGTGCTATTATGGAGAGGAATAAAAATGATTATGATTATCTACACAGAGAATATAGTACGTAAGATAACGTAATGTAATGGGATCATCTTTTCGCTCCAAGCCCCATTCAGGCATTCACCTGCACACGGGCAGGCCAGACCTCATTTGTTATTCCTGCCGAATAACAAACGAGGTTCTGGAAACAGACCAGTATAGGTAAATCCATTTTTTTTTTTTTTTTTTTTATGCGAGAGGCGGCAGACGAGCAAGTGTGATGCCTGATGGTAAGCAGTCGACACCGCCCATGGACACCCGCAGCTCTAACCGAGTTTAGGGTCGCTGCCGGCCTTTTAAATATGAATACGCTCGTTTCTTGAAGGTTCCCAAGTCGTAGCTGTTCGGAAAGACTGCCGCAGGAAGTTGGTTCCACAAAACCGAGGCGCGAGGCAAGAAGTTCCTCATAAAAAACGTACAGTCGAGGATCTCCAGCCATCGAGATGATGTGGATGGAATTTCAGTCGGTTACGTGTGGTGCGGTGAAGAAACTCCGCTGCAGGCAGTAAACCAAACAATTCTTCAGAACACTCCCCATGATAGATGCGGTAGAGAACGCACATGGATGCAACGTCTCTTCGCAATGCCAGTGAGTCGAGTCGACTTGACAGGGTCAGGTCATCGACAATACGAGCAGCTCCATCCATGACGATTCAAGGCGTAGCTGAATATCACAGGTCGATAACAGGCAGCAGCATCACCGGAGCGAGAAGTTACGCCTTGGGATCGTCAACCAGCCTATCCAGCGTGGCGATTTTGGGTAAACCTTCCATATGTTTGCCCGAATTGGTGAATAACTGGAAAGGCCTATGTCCAGCAGTGGACTGAGGTTGGCGTATGATGTACCCAGAACATCGAATATCCTTTACCTATGTTGTAATGCTCTAAAGTTCTTCGTGTTTTACACTTTTTGTGGGTATTTTATAGATAGCCGACAACGAGTCTTAGTTTTAAGTTAATTCTAACTTCAAAAGTGTAACCTAACCTTATTTGTGATTGGCAGTAGGTTGCTGACCAAGTAAGTAAACACGGGAAGAAATAAAGAGTGGAAAGAGTGTCCTTGTGTTCGGAGGTAAGCAATAAATATTTAAGTAGCAGTGAAGTGCTTGGCGACGGAGCGATGCCGGGGAGGAAAGTCGAGTGGAAACTTTAAGTAATGTGGAATAGCACGTAGGAAGCAAGTGAGCTTGAAAATAAGTTCATAAGTTGCTTTGGTGATCAAGGGAAACTGACACTTAGGTATGTACGAAAATATAAGTAGAGGATATTTTTGTGATAAGAGCGATGGTGTAGGGACTATGGCCATTTACTTAAATAGCTATTGGAGTCTTTCCACGCACAAATGTGTTTTTAACCGACTTCGAAAAAAGGAGGAGGTTCTCAATTCGTCTGTATGTATAATATTTTTTTTTTTTTTTATGTATGTTCACCGATATTTCCGTCAATTATGAATGGATTTTAAAAATTTTTCGACAGTTCGACAGAGGACACTTCCGAGGTGGTCCCATTATCACCAACTCAGGATCTGATGATGGGATCCTGGAGAAATTGAGGGCAACAACCGAAAATTGTATGCTCATATGATGTTTTTGTTACGTAATCATATTTTACTCAGGTATATGCTTCCGGGCGTCAACATCTGGTGCTGATGATGAAGCCACAGAACTCCTTAACGGTTAGGAGTTAGGGGACAGTACTGACATTGGTCGATATTAAACTAGGTAGTAGTATGTACTTATGCAGGGCTAATAGGGCAGGTGATTTGGTAAGTGATATGCTTGATTCTAGATCGCAAAGTCTTCACTTGACTTAAAGCAAAATTTTTCATTCCTAAGTAAAACTCTTAAGGACATTAATTAGCCTTTATTCAAGGTCACAGCACATTAACGCAACTAAAAATAGTGAAATAAAATTATTTTAAAAAAAAAAATTAAACCGACTTCAAAAAAACACAAACGACCAAAACTAAAAAGCGATAAATAACGTAAGTAATTCTATCCTTAATACATAATTATTTAAATATTACAATTATCACTTATTTTTGAAGTCGGTGCCAGCCAAACAAATAAATGTATATTGTTGTGTGGATTTGCCGGCCGCGCGCGTCATACAACAACAGTCTATGTTAGGTACAGAGAGGCTGGCACCGACTTCAAAAATAAGTGATAATTGTAATATTTAAATAATTATGTATTAAGGATAGAATTACTTACGTTATTTATCGCTTTTTAGTTTTGGTCGTTTTAATTTTATGTATTAAACAAGATAAATAATATATGAATTAATTTTATTCATATATTATTTATCTTATGTACATTAAAATGTATATTTATGTATGTATGTATTAATATGTACGCTACATAATTATCGGGCGCGGAGCGCAGGCTACGACGTCTATTAAGTCCGAATGATGTCCAAATTAAAACAAATCCCTGTACCTACCTATTCCAGAAACAATTGAAAAGCTATTGATGGGCTGCTGAATTCGTCCTTACGGTACAGCCGTTCACTTTGAAAGACAACGTAATATACCTATATTACGTTGTAAGTAGGTATAGGTAGGTAACAATGTTGTAATACGAGTAGAAATAAAAACAACTTTTGCTGCCGAATCACGAACAATGTAACCCAAATTATAATGTCCCGCAGGATTAACGTAACAACGGGCTATACATCTGTCCTGTACAAAGGTCATAAGTCAGATCCCACGGTCACGTGGTCTTGTACAAAGGTATTTTTGTACAATGCCTCAAATTTTTTTATTAGAACAATAGGTGAGCTCGTTCCATTTATTAGAAAAACATTTTTCTTTCCCGTTTTTTTATTAGCTAAAGAAAGCAGATGGCTTTTACTACCGTTTTGTCTGTGTGTGCGGTACGGGGGTATAGTGTACGTTGGAAACAGTAAGTTATTTTAATTTTAGTGCCCTTTCTCTTTCAGACTTAAAATATTGTAAAGGTTAAAATGCACTTTCTTTTCGTTATCCTACTTCTTAGCAAAGCTATTTCGTGAATCCTTCCAATTTTTACTATCAAAAAGATCATTGGGTCAAGGATTTTTTTTTTATAGTGGCTCGACATAATGGCTTCCCTACGCCTGATGGAAAGCGAAAGAGAGGCCCAAGTCGCTGTGACTACTGGCAAGTAACTGGTCAGTTACCTGTCAGTTGCCACTGCCATGCCAGCCCAACCCTAACATCCCACGAGCTCCGGACACCCTACTCACCCTACTCGCAGAAACACGACCCGTAGGTCATTTGGCTGCGGTATTTTATAGGGTGGAGGTCCTTCCCCGGACGGGCAGCTCATTTCGAGCGAAGATTCGCTATGCCCTACCTCTCTTAAAATTATTCAGGACACAGGACTATCACCTGAAGGCGGCAAAGCGACCTTTCCGCCAATTGGATAAATCTAGAGAGCATTTGTTACTTTTAACCCGCGTTACTTTTCTACCCGGTCTCCCCTATCTATTCTTTGCCGTGTTTAAACAAAAGCATTTTAGCCCTTTGAAAGCTATCTGGTTTCTGACCGGTACAAAAGTAGTGATTAAAAAATTAATTTATAAGTACACCTAGTTATTTACAATCGTTTTTTCCAAGTCAGTACAAGTTCTGCAATGAGCTCCCAGCCGCGGTGTGTCCTGATGGTTACGATTTTTCTAAGCATGGCCTACAGAGTCCTATGTCACCTAACTTCAGTGGAACCGTTGACGTTGAATATAAAACAACTTGTACATGACATCAGACATCATCCTTTCTATTAAATAACCTAACATACTCGCAAAGGTTTACCGTACTGTGTGTAGAAAGTAGACAGATTTACGTTAACGTCTTACGTATAAGCAAGCTTGTTTGTTGGCTGGCTGTGTGCGTCGCCTGTTGCGCCCTCACTTAGTACAAATGGGAATAATAGTAGGTACATTGTTTTATTTGCAGATTGGGCTGCCGAAAACGTCATAGTCAGCTTATAGCAGTGCACTGCTGGGGATTAACCTCTCCTCGCCAGTTTGCTCGTTCCTAGATTTTTCGCATCCAGCTGGTGCAAGCCATCTTGCGCAAACAGTCACTCCACCTGTTGTGTCGTGTGATGGTTTGTGTCGTTACTTTGTAGAACTCGTTTATCCTAACGATTGTCGGTTCTACGGCTCATATTCATACGTAAAGCTAAGCCAATAGATATAGTTTGAAAATTATGTAGAAAACATTCCTTTGCATACGAAAAAGTTCTTTTATACTTTGCCGAGTAATTTGAATGTGGAACTTATTGCCAGTACAGTGTTTGCTCCTTTATTTGTTATGGGATCCTTTAAACGGGGTCTGAAGAAAGATCTTACGGTCTGGACATGACGGTGGAAACTGACAGGTTGGTTACCTGCCAGTTGTCGCAGTGAAACTATAATGCCGCGTTACTAGAAGTGCAAAGTATTTAATACAATTGTCGATCAATATCTTTCAGTAAAGACATCTTACTTTTCGAATTTTTACTATGGTTCATTGCTTACTACGTTGGATTTAAAACTTCAACACATCGAGATTAAGTTGATTTTAGCTTAATACACTGCCTTAGAAGGTCTGGCATGTCTTGGAAAGGGAAAAATCAACTTGTAATGGACTGAACACATTGTTCCTGTTCCGGCTAAAAATAACACTTGGGCTTTAATTTCCTGGCTCTAGGGAATGACCTAGACATGTCTGTGTACCGTGGTACTGGAGCACCTTGGTCTAAAAGTACTACAAGTCGGTAACGCGCGTGTGATACCCTTGGTGTTGCAGGCGTTCATAGGCTGCGGTAACCGCTCAATATCAGGCGGGCCGTAGGCTGGTTTGCCACATTAGTGATAAAAATCATCTTGACGTTAGTTAATATCTATCGATTTATCTGGCTAGGTGTCACATTTGGTAGTGACCCTGTCTTCTGAACCAAGAGAGTAGTTACATGATTCATCCCCATCTGTGCAAACAATCATATGAACGGTTGTCTTTCTCTTGTGCGTGGATGACAATATTTATTTAAGTACCATATTCTGATTCATTTGATAGCTCATCTGGACAAGGCACTCAGCTCATATGGACTAACCACCAGTACTACGAGTATTCCAAAGTGCATTACCGAAGTTTTCAGCTATCAGGAAGATCTTCGGGGATGTAAGGGAGCGACACATCATCTCTTCGCTCCAAGCCACCCTCACTTGCCCGTGGTGCATTCTGCTGAATAACAGACGAGGCTCTGGCAACCGACTGGTGGCGGTATAACCATCACGATAGAAAGCGTAGCTAAACAGGCCGATGACGGACAGAAGCGTCACCGGAGCGAGCAGCTACGCCCTGCGATCGCCAACCCGCCTAGCCAGACTGGCGATTATGGGTAAAGCCTCCAGGTTTTTGCCCAAAGTGGCGAGCCACTGGAGAGGTCTATGTCCAGCAGTGGACTGTGAAAAGCTGTTGTTGTTGTTAAAGCTATTCAAACGGCTAATACTAAATGAAGTTTAATTTTTTACCTTTTCACAGCCTATCTTAGAATTTAAATACGTCGTATGTTTCGATCTGACTAGAAAAAGCTCCTTCATTCTACTTCAATACTAAACGAAATACCCTACGGGCCGACGGTAAATAAATAGAAGATCAGTGTAATGTGCGAGTAGGTTTATAGGAAAGGTCTAGACCTAAGTTCAATTTACGACTGATGAGGAATTACGAAACATCCTCATGAATTTAAATGAAAAATAACATTCCGGTTTACTACCATTTATATTATTTGTATACGTACAGAGTACCGTAATGCGTAGCTATTGAAAATGAAACCAAAACGCTATCAGAATTCGAACGAGGCAATTTTGGTGCGATCAAATCGGGCCAAATAGGAGCATCGATACGGACCAGCTCAGTTTGAGCTTCGTTTTTTCATATTTTGCACTCAAAAGTTGGGAGGAGTCGGTTGACACGCGCTTTTGAGGGGTCTTAGTAAATTGGATGCACTAACGATTCGCGAAGAGCCAGGCCTATGGATAACGCTGACGTTGATTAAACCTTTTGTGGGGATAGGTTAAATGGGCAAAGTGGGGGTATGGAGCTAGTATGGCGTGTGTGAGGTTATGCAAGCTGTGCGAATTACAATGGTTATCTACGACAGAGATGCTTATGGTTATGGTGGTATTATAGTTATGATGCTTACTTGTTGTTAAGTCATTTTAAGGAGACAGTTTAAGGAGTTGTCAATATGAAACGGAACGTTTATAAATCAGTTTGATACTTGCTTGCATTTAGTTTGTTTGACAACTCTTTTATTGCAATTTGCTGTATTTGTGTGTACTTCAACAGTGTATAACCACTGTTTCTTTGTTTGTTCTAATTTCTAAACTGTTATAAAACATTTCGTACGATTTAGCACATTTTGTTCAAACGGTCAACGTGACTTTTGACCATATTGACCATAACTGACGTTTATTCAAGTGTTTGTAACTTGAATGGCGCACCTTAACCAAAATATTACGGGTTTATTTCAACAGGTATATCAACCTTTTAGTTACAAGTAGATATTTCTACGTTTATCTTATTCAGTTCATTCATTCTTACAGTTTTAAATGCATACGTGGACTATTAAAACAAACAACTCGTAGTAAAGTTGAATTGAAAATACTTTAAGCTAAGAATTTGAATTCAATCTTCAAAGCAATTTTCCCGAAATGTAAAACAAAGGAATAAAAGATGGTATCATTAGAATAGCTCTTAACTATGCTATGTATGTCTGTATGGCACCTAAGATATATACCGAATTTACTTATTGAAGAGGGGTTTATAAAACAGTAATATTTCATACTTAGCTGTTCATCATCAGCCACTCGCAGTCCACTGCTGGACATGGGCCACTCCAGTTGTTCGCCACTTTGGTCGAATATCTGGAGGCCTTAACCATAATCGCCACGCTGGGCAGGCGGCTTGCCGATTGCAGGGCGTAGCTTCTCGCTCCGCTGACCCTGCTACCCGTCACCGGCCTGTGACATTTAGCTACGCCTTCTACCGTGATTGCTGTACCGCCACCAAACGGTTGCCAGAATCTCGTTCGTTGTTCTGCAGGATTAACTACGGGCAGGTGAGGGTGGCTATGAGGGAAAAAATGATAGATCTCTTAAATTCCAAACTAAGCCTAAGTAGTGCCAATCTAAGTCTAGGTCACGTCTAGGTAAACAGCATTTCTGCTGTGTTCACATATTCATCAAAATAACGTTTCGCAACCATAGGTAAGGTACGTACCTATTTGCTCTATTAAATTAAGCATACATACTTATATGAAGTCATATCTTTTCTCAGGGTCGTTTTTCCATTTCAGTGAGACAAAGTTACTGTAGCAACGAGTCTTAGGTAACCACACGGAGACTAATCACATTGCTGAACTACCTGCTAAGTAAATATTACAGTGTCTACAGTCTCTTGCTACGCTTCTGAAATGTTCAGTTCAAAGAGCTCATCAAACAGCCCTCGAGTAATTGCGTTAAGTTTCATAGTTAATTAAATTACTTTTTTAAGGTTAAACTTCGATGTCGCGCATGTCAGTGTGCAGTATGTTTGCATTGAAACTGGCGATCTGATTGTTTCCGAATTTATTTATTTCAGAACATGGTTATGTTAGAGCACTGGTATGTGCGTAAAAGCATTCCCGGGGAATAAAGACAAAGAAGAATGTTAGAACTAACCACGTAGTCTATTATTAGGTCTGAAGGTAACTTTTGCGGCTGGAAATAAGGCCGCGAAGGCGTGGGCTATTGTAACCACGGCTATTTTTGTTGGAGTTAGTCGAACAATGAGTAACTTACGCTAACTTGTCGGCATGTTGGTATGTACCTACTAAGTTTCTGCTCCTACGATTTTCTCGCCATCTGTCAGCTGACCGTGTAATTGATGACCTTTGAAATCACAGAAATGTATCCATGATAGAACATTGTGATATCATGACTCCATTTTGTGCTGAAGTGCACGATTTTGCACTGAAGTGAAGTGAACATAAGTTTGACCTGTGCGCACGTGATAAATGAATTAGGGGAGACCGGGTACAAAAGTAACGGCGGGTCGAAAGTAACAAATTAATGCTCTCTAGATTTATCCAATGGGCGAAAGGTCGCATTGCTGCCTTCAGGTGATAGTCAGGACACAGGACTTCAGGTGATAGTCTTACCTTTGTATCCGGTCTCCCCTTTTCACATCCATTACCTCATCATAATCATCATCAGCTTCTCGTAGTCCACTGCTGGACATATTCCGATAGTTCGCCACTTTGCTTGATCCTGGGTTCCTTGCCTGGCCTGAGGGCGTCGTAGGTACACTATGTTTGCCGAAATGCGGTATCCAGTCCAGAACTCGATTACCCCAAAGTATCTTCATCACACAAATGATCGTCCCGGGTGGGGATTAGTCCGACGATACTTAGTTCCACTACCAATTGTCCACCGGATCAGTCGAAATCCTATAAAGTGCCACGCTTTTTTGTTTTTGGTATAATAAATCCAAATAAAATTAAAAATCATTTCTAGCAATAAGGATGGGAGTAGAATAGACGGTTTTGCTACAATTAGCCATGTAAATGGTATACAATTTCGTTAATTTACTAATGATAAAAATAATGAATAACATTAATCAATTTAATTATTATATTCCTATATATTAGGAAACTTATCGAAGTCCTAATGCCCGTTCTATTCTTGATACATTTATGTGTTTGAAATAGTTCAAATCCTACTATCAGAAAACCTTTTATACTAATGAATATAAATCTTACTCAGCGAAAGATGATGATTGATTTAACTCTATAGAGGAGGTTCTAATTTTGGTTGTTTATTATTGGGTATGGCAATCGATGTTTCGTCAATTGTAATTTGAATCTTGTTTACTAGATACCTTAAAGGGTACCTACATTATTTTGTAGATACTTTCTTCTATGGACTCCTAATCCAAATAATGTTAGAAAATATAAGTACTTATAATAAATCAGATTTTCACTTGAAAATTACTGCATAGCTAACTGTTTCATTTGAAACTGTTTTTTTATTTATTGATTTGGTTACTTACACACTACCGTAGCGACTTGGGCTAGTCTATCATTTTCCACCATTAAGGCCCTTATGCTCTGTGAATATAATGTATACATTTCTACTGTCAAATTTTCTTCGCATTTATATTTATTTATACATTTATTTATTGTCAAAAATTCTTTATTATTAAAAAAAGCATTAATTGTGACTTTTTTAGGAAACTCCGACGAAAAAAGATTGAATTGAAAAGTGGAAACAGGTTCAATTTGTATTTAAAATTAATCTATTTGACGATATTATAAGTAAGTATAACAATCTTTTCGAAGACGAGACAATGGGCGTCGTTAGCAAAAAGTCGAGTTGAGAAAACTGAATTCACTTATCGCGTTTTCTGATCAGATGCTGGGCGCCTGTTTCCATCTGAATTGACAACCTTTTCAATTCAATCTTTGTTATCAATTTTTGCTGTTCTTCAAAACAGGAGATACTTTTATACTGTTGTCTTTAAGATGTGGTCTGTACCTGTACTCAAAACGGCTAGTAGATATGTTTATACTAAAAAAAGGAACAAAACAATTAAACAAACATGTTTTCAGTTTCGTTTATGTAAGCCTTTGGGTATAGACCACTATAGGACTATAGAGTCCTGCAAATAAGATAATCCGCTACTTACTTTTTAATACAAAATAAATAGCTTCAGAATATTTTTCAAAAATCCTTTACCAATCCTTATTGAAATACCGCTAGCAACAAATCACTATGAAAAATTCACAACACGTCGGAAATAAATCCAATAAGGGTTTAAAGTTCTGAGGTCTAGTCGCATTGCGATGGTGACGATGCATTTTTGTTCTGCGTTTCCAATAACAAGCAGAGGAAAGTTTGAAGAGATGTAGAAGTAGGTACCTATAAACTATAAGCGATACCTACAGATGAATAGGCTATTATGGCTAAAAATTGTAATTAGTCCGTCTTTTAGCTTATTCAAAAATAAGTGACAAAACATTGTTATCCTAAACTAAACGTATGACTTATCAGCATGGTCTCAGACCGGTTCCATTAGGAACGAATTAAAAAAAAGATATCCAAAATCAAATGTGTTTCCGTAGTGATCAATGATAAAAATTGAAAAAAAAAAGAAAATTCTCACAAATATCAACACATAAAAACAGATGCTGCGTAGAAAAACGTTCACGACAGATAGATCGGCAACCCTCGCCCGCTGCAAGGGTACGTGTCCCACCTGCCCCACTCGCGCCCAGACCGCCGGCCGCGATGGGCGTACACCGGGACGGTTCCACCGCGCCGCCTGCCGAGCTCGAGCTCGAGCGCGCCAGACGACCCCACCTGTTGATCGTCGACGATTCGAGGGAAACGCGCGCGGGCGAAGGTTAGTGTTCCTTTTTTGAAATTTTCAACGTCATCGATGATGTGTTTTTGTTTTTATGAGGTGTCGTATTTGTTTTTTATTGTGAGACCAATTGCGGCCGGTATTTCTTTTCGTGATTTTTTTACGGAGTTGTAAAGTGATTCGTCTGTAACTTTCGCAGACATGCATCAATCTTTTAGGCGTTGTTAATTAAATGATAATTAAAACAAAACACATGCGTGAATTTGAAAATTATTGAAATACGATAGGTACATCAGTTATTCTTAAATACTATGTTTGGTGTTGGACACAGTGCAGTTTACGTCGTAAACAGTTCCATTGTTTTAGATAGAAATCTTTATTGGATTTTTTTTCTACAGGGATAATTAAATTAAGAAAAATATTATTACCTATTATGCAGTTCATACGAGACGTGACTTGTGATTAGAAATTATTTATTCAAATTGAAAAATTAGCGATAAAATGTTTATACAGACTTAAAAATGATTATATGGAAATGGTTGTTATATTAAATTCGTAATTATATACCTTAAACACAGTTTATAAAATATCTTTAGGTAGGTATTTTGTGGGAGCTGCGTAGTTTTTTAACAACAGCCATAACATAGGCGATTAGGTGGTGATTTTCCCACCCCTGTTTTAAATAAATATTCAATTTATACAATTGAATTTTCGTGCTTAAATGGAATATTACCTTCGTTGTGTATTAGTTATATTAAATTATGTATGTACATACCTATATTGTATTTAACATTGATAAGTTAAACCAACATTAAAACACAAATAGATATAAGCTTCACTCTATGGTACCAATATTAATCGGAAACCGGAAGTCCCGACCGAGGACGATCGTGCGTTTAGTTTGTAATGGAAGTACGGTTAGGCCCTTGAAAACGAACAATAACTGTTTTGATAACAATAATATCAAATGGTGTCTGTCTCAAGAATAATCGGAATTCTCGAAGATATTGTGCAAGTTAGTTGAGCTGATAAGTCGCCGGTGTTTGGATAGAATTCGCGCTAAATAAACGCGCCAGACAAGACACTTTTGATCTCAAAGTGGTAGGTACTTTGTGTACGTACCTACTCGACTCGTAATGGATATTACGCATTGAACACAGATCCGAGTTAATTAAAAGAAAAAAATGGCAACTATCCCGCGATAACAAAAACTTTAAAGGGTTTTCGCCAAAATTGTCTTTGCCTTATTTAAGAAAATAGGTAATATAGTATGCACAGTTTACCTATGTTCAAATTACGTTTAAAAAGTTTGACAACTCCAATCTTTTATGCACAATTCAAATTTGGAATGTGTTTTCCATTTAACCTTCTTGCAAGTAAGAAATATTTAATTCACGGATTTGATTAGACCGTAGGTTTGTAGTTTGGATGTATGATGGACGTTTTTTTACACTTTTACCCGAATATCACTGAATCTTTACAGATATGTGGCTATAATTTATAAAGGTCTTCGCAGATTTATTATACACATAAACCTTCCTCTTGAGTCTTCTATCTATTAAAAAACCGCATCAAAATCCGTTGCGTAGTTTTAAAGATATTTAAGCATACGGAAAACAAAAGCGACTTTGTTTTATACTATGTAGTGATTATCATTTAACATTTCACTGATATTCACGCGGTCAAAGCCCCGGTTTATATAAGGCTCCAATTTTTCACTACATGAAAAAAGAGTTCAGAAAATACCATCGAATATAAAATTCGCCATCGTTAGTGGGATACCGCCCTTACTCGCTCCGACAACACATACAGGCGAGAGTAGAATCAATATTTTCATATCGCGATGTTAGTCTTTTGTTCTTGTTCATTTTGTTTTCCACTCTGGATCTAAGTGAATTATTAGTTTTACTCGTACCACAACGTAAGTGATGGACCTTCCTAGAATTTCATTGTTAGTGAACCGGCTTGTAGAGTTCAAAAGTTTTCTTGTTAATATTTATATGTAGGTACATTCTTACTTTCATTTGATTATGAAATTGATTTGTGCTATAATTATAACGTACACTTTTATGAATGATTAGATAAATATCATTCTATTTTTTTGGTATTGGCTCGAATATTCTTTCTGTATCCTCCATGTCCTTTTAAAATTTGAATTCTATCATTATTTGACTATTGTGTACCTACATACTGCCCTGTAGCCCTACTCCGAATTGTAATACCCAAGTTTCGAGCCGAGCACGAAAGTAGTCTGATAGCACACACATATTAAACTTGATCCGAATCATACATAGACAAAAACCGGTCGGTACTAGAGATTTGCGGCTAGCGAAGAACAGTCATACTTTGTATGTTAAAATTACCTCGAAACTTCGGTAATAAACTTCGAAGTAAACCTCCGTTTTTTAAATCTCATGTACCTCATTGGGAAGATGAGCAGTTCACGAATGCATTCACGCCTCTCCTAATTTCATTAGTCTAAGAGACTGGATTCTTACGTTTGATACCCGGCTAGATATTACTTTAATCTCTTTAATCGTATCGCTCTCTCAAGGAGTACTTACTCGTAATTAAGTTTTAAAGTGCTTGCCTAACGACGCAACACAAATGTTTTTGTTCTGACACTTCCTGGGTTTGTTTAGTAGTCTTAGATTGCTTTTGTTAAGCATTAATAATGTAAAGGAGTGACCTATCACCTTTTCACTCCAAGCCATCCTCACCTGCCCGTGGTGCATCCTGCCGAACAACAAACGAGGCTCTGGCAAACCGACTGGTGGCGGTAAAACCATCACGATAAAAGGCGTAGCTAGATATCACAGTCCGATGACGGGCAGCAGCGTCACCGGAGCAAGAAGCTATGTCCTGCGATCGCCAACCCGCCTGCCCAGCGTGGCGATTATGGGTATATCCTCCAGAAGTTTGCCCTAGGTGGTGAACTACTGGAGAGGCCTATGTCCAGCAGTGGACTGCATAGGCTGATGATGATGATGATGATGATGAAGCATTAATAAACATTGTGAGTCTTTGGACCTCACAACCGCTTACCATCATGTGGAGTGAGGGAATACTGAACGCTCTTTTTATATAAAAAAGAACTTAATTTGGGATTGGAGCAATGTGATTGTGCCTAATATTTATTTTTTGAGTTAGCTATTTTTTTTTTTTTTTTGTGTGATTTATGTGTGAACAGTCTACTAACATAGTTTTATAAGTAAACGGCGTCGGCAGTTTGCAAACTTGCAAGTTTGCAAACGTTTGTATACGGGCGAATTATAGAATTTGCCTGCGACATATATACACTTAAGGATTGTGTGATCCGAAATAAACATTTTTCATTTCATATTGTAAGTGTTTGACTTACACAATATAATACACGAGTCTGTATAATCTTATGGAAGATCAAAACTGCTATTAAGTAGCACAATTCCTATTAGCTTGTATTAATTAAACAGCATAAGTTAGTTAGTGAATTCGAAGCTCGCTCCCTGTTAGTCCTAATCGGCTTAACAACGATACCATGTGAGCAATTAGTCGTTTTACTATTAAACGTTAGTCAGTGATATACATGGGATAATCTTTGACGCTCAATGACTTACTGGAAGGTAATTAAATCAAAATATCAGTACATTACGAGTATAAGAGAGGTAGGGCATAGCGTATCTTCTCTCGAATTGAGCTGCCCGTCCGGGGAAGGACCTCCACCCTATAGAATGCCGCAGCCAAATGACCTCCGGGTCGTGTTTTTGCCGGTGAGTAGGGTTTCCGGAGCTCGTGGGGGGTTAGGGTTGGGCCGGCATGGCAGTGGCAACTGACAGGTAACTGACCAGTTACTTGCCCGTTGTCACAGCTACTTGGGCTTCTCTTTCGCTTTCTATCAGGCGTAGGGAAGCCATTATGTCGAGCTTCTATAATATAAAAAAATTTACTCGAACAAAAACTAAATTAGACGACAATAACGTTACGGTATGAATTTTGTCAATGACATAATATAGATATATATAGTATACCTTATTGCACACCGTACAGTTGACTTAAAAAATTAGGTACAATAGACGTTTGTTGCACTTTACCTATAGGTCTTATCGCTATAAGCGATCTCTTCCTAACAACCTTTGGGTAGAGGATAGTTAAAAGAAAGGGTGCCGTGAATTTTTTTAATACAGTAAATCAATTTCAGCGTGATATAAAAAATAGATAAGTTCCCTCATTGACTGAATGATTTCTCAAACGTAAAATTAGATTTTTTTATGCACTTCAGCCGGTTGACCAAGTATGAATATTATATTACAATAGAAGATAATTAAAAAAAAGGCATAAGGCGTTAATCGATGAATTAGTAATTGGGATCGATCGGTTTTTTAATATAAATGTATCAAGGACATGTCTTATTACACACAGCAATTGAAACAACTTAAACCCGGATCTTAATTCCGGGTATTTTTTAAAAATAGGCCTATGATATTCCTCTACAGTTCTTTTCGCATTTCGAGTAATGGTCGCCTTACCATAGAAAAGTATATGATTAGACATAGAAGTTACATAGTAGGTAAGGTATACTTTTCGATACTAGTAATGGCGGATAGTACTGTGTATAGAAGGTATACCTTTCGATCACCGAAGTACGGAAGCCTTGTAACGGACGGCCCGCGAAACCCCCGACCAGGCGTGAAACGTTGATTGATTGATGATGTAGCAAGTTAAATACGACGGGACCCGAATACAAAAGCTCAAGGTCTGAATTATACGGAGGAAATTATTAACACTCTGCATTATTTCGGATCGAACAGCATTACATTAGAAATAGGGATGTAAGGGAGCGGCCTATCATCGTTTCGCTCCAAGCCAACCTCACCTGCCCGTGGTGCATCCTGCCTAATAACAAACGAGGCGCTGGCAAGCGACTTGTGGCGGTATAACCATCACAGTTCAAGGCGCAGCTAAATACTACAGGCCGATGACGGGCAGCAGCGTCACCAGAGCGAGAAGCTACCCTCTGCGATCGCCAACCCGCCTGCCCAGCTGCAGCGTTGCGATTAGGTTTAAAAGAATATTTATTTTCTCATTAAAAAACCATACAGTCACTTACAATGAGAAACTTAACTAGGTACTACTATTGCGGGTACGTGCACAATCCGCCGAGAAGGTAACAAAATTATTATTCATTATTCGGGAACAATCCACCAGGTCGGCACACTCACATACACAACAACAGGGAGCATCCACATACAAATGCATATCGCCGCTCATTTCAAACATTGCTATAAAGATTCCAGGCAATTATTCCGTTTGCTGTCGGTCTGTGGCGCTCGACAGCGCACATGCAATACATGCGACGAAGAGCGAGTCCTGCGTGCGACTGCGCGCGCGCCGGCGCCGCCAGCCAGCCTGCTGTACCGAGCCTGTTGAGACTATTCCCGCATAAGGGTGTACATGCAAATTCTCAGTTTAACATTTTTAACATTAATACACTTTTTTCTTACATATATATATTTTTTTATACTTATAAATGTTATTGTATTATTATTGTAGTTCATTATTAATCATGTTAGTAACAATATCCTATTAAAAATTCATCTGAGTATAAAATTAATTGAATACATAAATTATGGGTATATTCTCCAGATTTTTGCCCTAAGTGGCGAACACCTAGAGAGGCGTATGCCTAGCAGTGGACTTCAATAGGCTGATGATGAATTAGGACAGTGATTGTGTAACCTTTCAACAAAACATACAACATAGCTGACAAATAAATAACCCAAGACATGCCACGCTGGGTCACACAGCGCCACCTAGCCCCAAACTAAGCCGAAGCTTGTACTATGGGTACTAGACAACTGATAAACTTACTTAGATAAAATTTTTTTTTGGAAATAAATACATATTAAACATAGAAAACACCCAGACCAATACAAACAGACATGTCCATGAACACAAATGTTTGTACTGTGCGGGAATCGAACCTACGACCCTTGACTCAGAGGGCAGAGGTCACTACCAAATGAGCCACCGAGCCTGTCAAATAGACTGCATGTTCGCTCAGTTACCACTCAAAATCAAGGTCAGAATGTACGCATCAATCAATGATCGGTAATTTTTGTCGTGTGTCACGGGATTACATCCCTAATAGAGTTAATATGTTTGTTAACGCTCGGGATAATAGTCCCGAGGTCTGAGCTTGTAATCCCACCACGGAGGCAGGCGTGCACGGGATTACTCTACGTCGGTTAGTCACATTACTACGCCTATATATGTGTAGTACATGTATGTATATGTCGCAGGAAAATTGATAAAGCGGATTTTCCTAAAAATCTTAGGACAATTGCAAAAGGCCGGTTAATTGGAATCTAATATTAATTTTTAATCATCCGCGCTGTATTTAGAATCTGTGTAAAAATCCTCATTTGGTAGTGACGTCTGCCTTCTGGGTACAACCAAGGGTCGTAGATTCGAACCCCGCACAATGCAAACATTTGTGTGCATGAACATGTCTGTTTGTATCAGCATTCATGACTTACGTGAGTTATTCGGATGAATTGGTAGTGACCCCTGCCTTCTGGACCAAGGGTCAATTCCCACCAGGAACAAACATTTATGTGATGAACATTTGTGTTTTCAACAATTCAAGTCAATTCGTCGCTCTGTTATGCCGTGAAAGAAAGACAAACATACAGACAGACACACTTTCCCATTTATAATATTAGTATAGATGATAAATAACGGTATTTGCAATTTTACGGTGACATAGTGTACACTTATATACGTGTAGGATTTGAACTCGCATTTGTCCTAACGGTTGCAAATAGTCCGGAGCGGCTAACTGTGTCTAAACGCGTATAGGTAAATACGATTGTGTGTGAGATAATTTATGCAAACTGTTTCTCGCGTTGGCTTGCTTTTGATATTACTAGAGTAAAGTGAGTGTATCTGTGTGTGCAATATTACCCGTTTCGTTACCCAAATTCTATGCATAATGGAAAATCTATTGCTTTGCAATGCACGGCTTTAAAATCAGTCGCGAAAAAATCAGTCGCGAGTCAGTAGGCATTCGCCTAGCGGGAAACAAACTGCGCACAACATTTGTAGTACATCGAACTTATATTCGCGGTTTTAAAACATAGTGTGTGCATATCGAGCGGTTTCGCGGTTTACCGCTTGCGGGAAAAATCCGTAGTGCGGTCTTAGCCTTATGGAGCATGACGAGAATAATAATATATAGGGAAAAATACGACAATGGATATAAAACATCATATACCTACTTTTTGACCTGTAGGGCAATCAATTAAGCATAGAACCAATTTAACAGGAGACAATGTTTATCCACTAATTGTTTAACGTGGGTAGGATTCGAACTCAATCCTGGCCTGAATTCAATACACATACAGAACGGTAGTTCCAAGGCAGGCGAACCACTGGCTCGGAGGTGAAATCCCTAGAAGTCGGACCTTTCGGATAAAAACATTACATCTAATGTGTAAAAAAATACAAGTACAAAAAATAAATGTTTTATAAAAGAAAGCAATCTTCATAGTAGTATCTCTTCTACGTAGTTTAGCAAACCACAACAGGTGGTCTAGTTATAGATAAGGCGTTACGAGTATTGCGGAGATCTCGTAGCGGTGCTACGAACATTTCCTCCATTTGCCACAAGCGCTACGAGCGGCTACGACCGTAGACGGCTGGTGGCTTTCTGTTTGTATTTTGTATACAAACATTTTCGTTTTCAGTCAATTTAACTTAGCTGTCTTGTAATTTTGTGGCGGTTTCATTAAGCGTTGTTATGTAAGGCCGTTCGCCTCGTTTAACACAAATATACCTTAAGAGCTAGTACATCTTGTAGTTTTAGTTAGACAGATGTATTAAGTTTAAGCTCTTTGTAACGATAGCTAGATATTTTAGTTATAATTAATACATAAGCTTTTAATATAAGTAGACTATAAGGGTATTGAGGGTGTTTCAAAATAAAATATCCGATAGATGGCGTTTTGGAGCCCTGCGGTCTAGCTATCATGTTATTGGTCAGTTGCTCTGTAAATGTCAGTGCCATGTCAAAATTAAACAACTACGTTACAGTACAAGTTAATAATTTTTATGTATGCATTTAAAGGTCAAGGAATTTCAATTTTTATCCGTTTGTTAAACTTTGCGTGGCGATACATTGCATGATTTCCCATCGCAATATTAACAACTAATATAAAATTAAACGGTTTCCAATAATATATTCTCCTCATGTTTCCTTATTAATCGTCTCAGACGCGAGTGTCCTATTTCATAATGCCTTATTAATGCCCAATTGTTGCCAAGACACCCCCTAATAGTCAAACAATAGCCCTTATAAACCCCTTAGCAACTAATACTCACCATTTTACGAATTTGAGGCGTATTATACTCTATTGCTCTTGACGATATGAAATTTCGACAGACAGATTTGATTTCAGTATCGAGGTAGCTTGTTAAGAGAAAATTATATTCAAGTCAATTAGGAAACTATTAAAATCAGTTCAATAGCTATTTTGAGTGAACTAAGAACAACGTTCTGAGGGTTTGAAGTAACTTCGTAAATGAGTGTGTCTATGAGATACAGTATATCAGACAATATCATATACACTGACCTGATCTCAAAGTAGCTTATGCATTTGTGTTATGGAAATCCGAATCAATGAAGGTACCACACATAAATACTTAAAAAGATATTGCGATAACACCCAGACAGAGGTGAGATGACCATCACATGAAAGATGGGGTGGGAATCGAATCCACGACCCATGGTTCTGAAGGCAGGCCCAAATGATCCGCTGAGAGGTAGGGTCGAATCTTCGCTCTAATTGAGCCGCCCGTCCAGGTAAGGACCTCCACCCTATAGAATACCGCAGTCAAATCACCTCTGGGTCGTGTTTCTGCCGGTGAGTAGGGTTTCCGGAGCTCGTGAGGGGTTAGGGTTGGGCTGGCATGGCGGTGGCAACTGATAGGTAACTGACCAGTTACTTGCCCGTAGTCACAGCGACTTGGGCTTCTCTTTCGCTTTCCATCAAGCGTAAGGAAGCCATTAAGTCGAGCCACTATAAAAAAAACTGAGCCAGACGAATCATGGTAATCGTAAATGGTATAAAATTAAATAATATTTATCGGGTTATGTGGAAAGACTTAGGGGAGGCCTTCGCTCAGCAGCAAGACAACAAAAGCTAACTAAAAAAAATATTATATTTTACAATTTAATTTGAATAAGAAAATGTAGAAAAAGGTATTTTAATGTAGAGGTAGGTATAAAATTATACTACAGTAGCACAGAATTTCCTCGATAAGAAAAGAAAAGTAGGAAAAATATTATGATGTAGCACATCATAGAATATGTATGAAGATGTTGGGTCCCTGCGATCGAACTTGACCCAGATGCTCATGCCTCAAGGATGAAAAGAGCTATGTTTGTAAATAAACGAACAGGGAATAAATGGTACATGTCTAAAAGAAATATTCATTAGTTGAACTTAAAGCAGTAAGTAAGTATTCAGGCATAGCTATTGAACAAACTGACAATTTTTTTTATATAACATACGGTCGATATCCAGCCACTAAGTAGGTGGGACTAATTATCACTACATATTATAAATCAACCGACCGGGTGCAGTATAACCATCACAATCGAAGGTGTAGCTAAATACCACAGACCGATGACGGGCAACAGCGTTACCGGAGCGAGAAGCGACGCCCTGCGATCGCCAACCCGTCTGCCCAGCGTGGCCATTAAGAGTATATATTTGTATTTAAGTATTTATTTGTGGTTCCTTCGTTGTTCTGATACTTATAACACAAGTGCTTTAGCTACTTACTTTGGGATCGGAGCAATGTATGTGATGTTGTCTAATATTATTTATTTATATCCTTCAGATGTTTGTCCTTAGTGGCGAACAACTGGAGTGGCCTATGTCCAGCAGTGGAATACAGTAGGCTGATGATAATGATGTACCCAGGTAATCCTGCTCCCCGTTCCCTGATATTCCCTTGATTGTATTTTACGAGACACCCACGGAATGACGTTAGGTGTTCCTATTCTAAATCCGGAAACAACACATTGACAAATGCCAAACAACATTATGTAAATCACAAATTAACAATTTAATCCAGTTATTCTACCGAGAACCTAAAATGAAAATTGCGCCTAATTAGAAAGCGTATCAACAGAGTTATGACGTCACTGGCTTATTTATATTTTAAGCATGTGGTGTGCGTGTGAAAGCCTCAATGCCAGAGGGTTGGTCTGCAAAGGATATATCTAAATGCGAGGCGTTTGACGTCATAACGCCGCGTGGAATGGACGCAACAAGTATGGAATCGTTATTTACATTCAAGCTTCATTTAACGTTCATAATAAAAACGTACATAAAAAAGATCCTGCATAAGTTCAGGATCGAGCAAAGTCGTGAACAACTGAAGAGGTCTATATGTAACATATTAACTGTTGACTAACATAACTATTGACTGGCTCGGTGGCTGAATTGGTAGTGACCTCTGCCTTCTGAGCCAAGGGTCGATCTTCGCACATTACAAACATTTGTGTGCATGAACATGTCTGTTTGTATTGGTATGGGTGTTTTCTATGTATAAAATGTATTTATTAAAAAAAAAACAAAAATGTATCTAAGTAAGTTTATCAGTTGTCTAGTACCCATAGTACAAGCTTCGTCTTAGTTTGGAGCTAGATGGCGCTGTGTGGCCCAGCGTAGCATGTCTTGGGTTATTTATTTAACAGTGGACTGTGAGAGGCCTGTGATGATGAATAAAGAAACCCTTTGTTTTAATTCTGACAGTTGTGGTTCAGTGCGAATCTAGGATAGTTTATGTTTATGGGGGTTAGGGTTGGTCCGGCATGGCGGTGGCAACTGACAGGTAACTGACCAGTTACTTGCCCGTTGTCACAGCGACTTGGGCTTCTACAAATTGCTTGAGCTATTATAAAAAAAAATGTAAAGTACTAGATAACCGAGTTTAGAAATATATTGTACACTTTTGTCAAGGTGACTCGTTCAACCCTTTTTCAAATTTCTACTGAGGTATGACGTTGATGGATGGGGTGCTCGATATCGTCACACAAAAGTCGTATTTTCGCGTTGACATTTCGCGTGAAACTATTTTTGTTTCAGGTCTAAAATGTAGTCTAGAATAAAAAGTGAGCTTAGGTGTAAGTAGGTAATACTCGATCCATCTCTTGAATCGTGAATAATATCAAGAGAATGTACATTTTTCAAGTACATAATTTGATTCCTCTTGTCCCTTTTCATCATCGAACGTGTAGAGATACGGCAATAAAAAAAATTAAACCGACTTCAAAAAAAAACACAAACGACCAAAACTAAAAAGCGATAAATAACGTAAGTAATTCTATCCTTAATACATAATTATTTAAATATTACAATTATCACTTATTTTTGAAGTCGGTGCCAGCCTCTCGGTACCTAACGTAGACTGTTGTTGTATGACGCGCGCGGCCGGCAAATCCACACGACAATATACATTTATTTGTTTGGCTGGCACCGACTTCAAAAATAAGTGATAATTGTAATATTTAAATAATTATGTATTAAGGATAGAATTACTTACGTTATTTATCGCTTTTTAGTTTTGGTCGTTTGTGTTTTTTTTTGAAGTCGGTTTAATTTTTTTTAAAAAATAATTTTATTTTTCTATTTTTAGTTGCGTTAATGTGCTGTGACCTTGAATAAAGGCTAATTAATGTCCTTAAGAGTTTTTCTTAGGAATGAAAAATTTTGCTTTAAGTCAAGTGAAGACTTTGCGATCTAGAATCAAGCATATCACTTACCAAATCACCTGCCCTGCATAAGTACATACTACTACCTAGTTTAATATCGACCAATGTCAGTACTGTCGCCTAACTCCTAACCGTTTAGGAGTTCTGTGGCTTCATCATCAGCACCAGATGTTGACGCCCGGAAGCATATACCTGAGTAAAATATGATTACGTAACAAAAACACCATATGAGCATACAATTTTCGGTTGTTGCCCTCAATTTCTCCAGGATCCCATCATCAGATCCTGACTTGGTGATAATGGGACCACCTCGGAGGTGTCCTCTGTCGAACTGTCGAAAAATTTTTGAAATCCATCCATAATTGACGGAATAATCGGTGAACAAACATAAAAAAAAAAAAAAATATTATACATACAGACGAATTGAGAACCTCCTCCTTTTTTCGAAGTCGGTTAAAAAGGCATGAATTTATGGTGCAAGTACTTACAATAAAAGAATTTTGACTACAGTTGGTTTTAAGCGTTACTGATTATACTATCATTACTTATCTATTTATTTATTTTAATATCATGGGCATTATTTATTTATTTAATCTTTATTGCACAAGGAAAGTACAAATGGCGGACTTAATGCCGTGTGGCATTCTCTACCTATTATGGTGATCCTATTTCCAATTTTACCTAAAATCTATGAAGATTTTGCCAAACATTACGGTAAGCTTACCTAATCTAGCTAAACATATAAATAAAAATGGATCGCAAGTATGTGACTGTATAACTGCCGAACGACTGCAACAAATTGGGTGATAAATTTTATAGTTTTATGTATTCCTTATCGTTAGGACAAGGTTTGGGTGATATAAAAAGAAACATGGCGATACTAATTATGCCGGGTCAGCTAGTGAATAAAAGTGTTACGGTCAAAAACAAATGCATACTTCGGGAAAACGTCAATACGAGTATAATAAAGGCAATCTCGAATATGACTGCATGAATTGATAATGTTAAATAGGAAATAAACATTTTTTGAAATTCTAATTTTGAATAAAGCGTTCTATCCTTTGTGCCCTTGAAAATACTTTGCGGCGGTAAAAACAAGCCCATCTTATTTAGGAAGTGACGTCAGAGAGGAACATCGCTCTGACAGTTATTGCGCTCCGGAGATGAACGCCGTGATATTGTCAGCAGTATCGCTAACATATTGACTTTAATTTCGACATTATCTACCCGTTTATTATGTTCTCTTTTTTGTTTAATTTTTTTCTATAACAGAGCATTCACCTTGTCTAAATGTTAAGGTGTGAGGTTGTGATCTGAGGTCCAAAAGTTTAGTCGACAAGCATACTAAAAAAATCCTACCAAGTTTGTCGCCCTCACCCTGAAGGCTCACTGAGGTGCTGCTTCCGCCCCTCCTAAAGAATGCAATTTTTGGCCTGTGGTATTTAGCTACGCCTTCAATCGTGATGGTTAAATCTCCACCAGTCGGTTGCCAGAGCCTCGTTCGTTACTCAGGATGCACCACGCCTTCCCGTGGTGGCTTGGAGCGAGAAGATGATAGGTCACTCCCTTACATCCATATCATCATCATCAGCCTATTGCAGTCCACTGCTGGACATAGGCCTCTCCATTTGTTCACCACTTAGGGAAAATATCTGGAGGATATACCCATAATCGTTACGCTGGGCAGGCGGGTTGGCGATCGCAAGGCGTAGCTTCTTGCTCCGGTGGCGCTGCTGCCCATCATCGGTCTGTGGTATTTAGCTACGCCTTCAATTGTGATGGTTGTACCGCCACCAGTCGGTTGTGAGCGCCTCGTTTCTTATTCGGCAGAATGCACCACGGGCAGGTGAGGTTGGCTTGGAGCGAAAAGATGATGGGTCGCTCCCTTACATCCCAACATATATACATATGAGCACGTAATCTAATCAAATAGAACTTTGAAACTTTCGGTGAGCACATATTTTTAGCTATATCTGTATTGCTATCTGAGTATCTTAAGTGCTGACATAATTTATTGCTGATCTATCAAAAGAAGATACATTATTATTCTTTTCTATACAAGAGCCGGCTCGCTGCTTGTGTCAGAGCACGGACGGACATTTATTGCGAGTCCCCGTGACGGAGACAGATGAGCGGAGAGATATTGTCACGTTGTGTTTTTAATACAATACGTCATACTCCCGATCCCTCGATGGCGCATGAAAATATCACGTAACGAAACGTGTTATCGATAGGTGAAACGCGGGATTGGGACGAGAATACGATATTGTGGGTGTTGCTGGGTGGTGTTGAAGTATTGTTTTACGGTTTTTGTAAGGGTCAATGTTAAGTATATTTTGTTTTTATGGAAATTCATACATGTAAATTCTAATTGTTAGAACAGTTATATTTAACAGAAATAGTGTAAGCAACAGTACTGTAAAGCTTCTTGTTGGAAATAAAAAAAATTGTATTTGTATTTTGTAACAGTTTAGGCTGCTATGGTAACGTTTTTCAATACAGTTAGAATTCAGCCTATTATTATGTGTTTTGCTTTAGTTTAATGCTGTTTTTATGTTGGTAATTCAATAAATAAAATCTGTCTTTATAGTTAAACAGGTTATCGTGACGTCATCTATTGATTAATTAATAATTGTGTATGGGTTTAGTTATGCGATGATTGTCTGTAGCCCAAACTGGTCGGCTATCCGTTTGGTTTCCGGATTTAGAATAGAACCACCCCATCTCTTCTCGTGGGTCTCGTAAAAGCTGAGTAAGGGCATATCAGGAAACGGGCAGCAGCGTTTACTTGGGTAGAAATAAACCCTACTGCGGTCACCAACCCGCCTGCTTTGTATTTGTATTGTGATTAAAACATATATCCCCCCAAATGACAATTGTCATTGGGGAAGGCCTAAGTCCAGCAGTGGACGTTTATGTAGGTGTCCAAATGTTTAGACATGAGTTTGAAAGTAATTAGTAGGTAAGATTTCTCGATAAAACAATAAACAGGGCATTTAACGTGTTACTGGTATGCTATCTGAAAGTATTTGTACAAATTACTGTAATTGCACACTGTTGGGTGCATTTGTCGTATATATGCTCCTTACATATTTCCTCATTTCTCCTTCATATTTCAACGTTTTCTACCAACATATCCACTGTAACTTCCAAACAACCTTGTCTATGTGGAGTTCATTATATTTCCACTTAATCATTTCGTGGCACAAGGAAAACAAAGCAAATATTGGGGAAATTTTCAATAGCCCCGTTGAAATTCGCCCGATATTCGGCAACTAGTTCAGGGTCGGGTCTAATCCAGCTTCAGGGCTTCCTTTCTTCCGAGGGAACCCTTCCTCGGACGAGGGACGGCTGATGCTATTTATGTTTCAAGGTGGACGTGATTCTAAAACAAGATTGACACTTTCTATTCAGCGGTGGTAGGCAGTTTAAGCTTTCCTTTCTAACCGACTTCAAAAAACTCGAAAGAAGTTTAGTTTGAAATCGATGGAATTTGAGGGTTGAAATCTACTGAAATAAAATGAGTTAAATAATTGTGATTTGAATTGTACGAACCTTTTGCAAATAATTGTATAACCCAGGACATGCCACGCTGGGCCACACATTGCCATCTAGCCCCAAACTAAGCCGAAGCTTGTACTATGGGTAATAGACAACTGACAATAAACTTACTTTAATACTTTTTTTTTGTAAATAAATACATATTATACATAGCAAACACCCAGACCAATACAAACAGCCATGTTTATGAACACAAGTGTTGGTATTGTGCGGGAGTCAATTACAATCATACTATGTACTAGCTGTGCCAGCGGCGTCGCTCGCGTGGATATCGGGTTTCAAAAATAACGGACTTCCATATAATACCCATCTATTCCTTGTGCCTAAGTTTTAAGTTAGACCTCTAGCAATACATTGGTGAAAACCGCATTCAATTCTATGCAGTAGTTTTCGCGTAATGCGCGTTCAAACATACAGATTTAAATTTCTCGCGTTTTCCCAACACTTCCCGTCACTGCTCCGCTCCTATTGATTGTAGCGTGATGAAAAGTATCCTATAACCTGCCCAGGAGTATGAAGAATAATTGTACCAAGTTTCGTCAAAATCTGTTCAGTAGTTTTTTTTTCTATAACGAACATACAGACAGACAGACAGACAAACATTTTACTGATTGCATTTTTGGTATCAGTATCGATCACTTATCACCCCCTGATAGTTATTTTGAAAAAATATTTTATGTACAGAATTGACCTCTCTACAGATTTATTATAAGTATAGATGTAGCACATAATTTTCTTTAAATTAAGAATAGAAATAAAAGAAAAAACCGTCAGTTACTAAAACTAACACAACCTTCTTTGTTTTCAATGTTCAAAACACAGATTACCCCCAATAGATACCGCATGTTCGGCATTTTGCTTTGAGTTTCGCGAGTCAATTTCAGGTGGTATGGAAGGGTGTGCGGGGGACGTAACTCATTTCTCAAGTGATGTACATTTGTATTGTGCAATGTCGATAATTTTATCGAAAAATTACCAATCAGGTATATTAGACTAGATTATGTCTGTATCACCTTTTCAGTATTTTGTGCAATACTGGATATTTATCTATGTATGTATATAAATATATGTTTATATATGTCACCGGAAAATAGCAAGAATCGTAAGTTGATCAATTTCCTAGGTAGTTGATTATCTTTCGGAATATAACAAACGGTAGTGGAAATGTATTATTTAACGCAATGGATTTCAGTTAGTTAATCAACTTACGGTAGCCTGACAGTCATTTAATAATTTACGATTTTGACACAAGTAAAATCGTCCTCAAATGGGCCAATCGTTGCTCAATGTACTATTTAACGGTGCACTATTACCCGTAACTTAATACACTGTTCCCTGATTGGTTGCCGGGATAACGCCACGTGAGCCATTGAACCAATCAACGTTCACCTCACCTTCGTCGGATGATTTTACGGCAAGATCCCGTAAAATGATCAATTTACTAAAATACATACGTTAAATAATACATTTCAACTGCCGTTTTGACATTATAAGTATATTCAAATGAGTATAGTTATAAATATGGTTAGGTGAAGTAATCACAGCAGTTTTCATTTACTCGTCTTCTATCCTTCATACATTGAAAACTATCCTATGTAAATGTCTCTAACAGCAGGGTGCGGCATTTGTCCATTTTAATGTTCTCTCAGGACACTTTGGAAATCTAAAGTAGAAACACTAAAATTTTTCTCATCTTGCATTATCGATATACTTGAAAGTAATACATTGTAACACTATTGTCAAACGTGTCTATGCTAGAAAGGGATAAAAATAGTGAAATTGGTAATGAAAGAAAGGGATCATGAAAAAAGACATCAACGCGAGCTAACATCTGTCAAATATTTTCCATCGTAACTTGAGCTCCGGCGCCAAGGAGTTCAATACTAAGATTCATACGTTTATGTTCTACAAACTATTAAAAGTGTCTCCGATACACACGGGTCTGACTTCTGGTCAGTACTGACCGTGGTACTGACGCACTTTAAGCGCATGCGTATTTCGCGCCTGCATTGCATTGATGTATTACCTCTCGCGCGATATCTTAAGTGCGGTATCTATTGGAGATATCTGTGGTTCAAAACAAGGTTCATTCATCAAGAACTTAGTCTTGACTCTTTATTCGGTGGCTCTGCTTAACACTTGTCATTGTGACAAGCTAATATAAAAAAAACCTGAAGATAGTAAGTAACCTCACAACGAGGTTCTGAAACGTGAGTCGTAACGTAAGTCCAGTATCACGACCCAAAACGAGCAATACGGGGAACACCTCAGAACCTCTTGAGCTAAGGGCACTCCGCCCGCTCAACGATCCTTGTCCTCAAGTAAAATCAATTGAGCGAGACCACTTCGCAGTCGGGACAAAGAAATGAGTGCGGCCATCGGCAAACAATGTTAATAAGAGTCTGTTTAGCCCTTTTATAAGACTTGTGGATGTACACGTATCTTTTAAATGAGCAGCTTTTGCTTTTTTATCTTATTAAGAGAGGTAGGGCATAGCGAATCTTTGCTCGAATTGAGCCGCCCGTCGGGGAAGGACCTCCACCCTGTAGAATACCGCAGTCAAATGACCTCTGAGTCGTGTTTCTGCCGGTGAGTAGGGTTTCCGGAGCTCGTGGGGGGTTGGGGTTGGGCCGGTATGGCGGTGGCAACTGACAGGTAACTGACCAGTTACTTGCCCGTTGTCACAGCGACTTGGGCTTCTCTTTCGCTTTCCATCAGGCGTAGGGAAGCCATTATGTCGAGCCACTATAAAAAATATATTAAAAGTCAGTCTGCCTTATGTGATAACATGTAAGGGAGCGACTGATCTTATTTTCTACCGGTGGTGCATTCTGCCGAATAGCAAACGTGGCTCTGACGGCCTGAGATATTTAGCTACATCTTCAACGGGCAGCAGCGTCATCGGAGCGAGAAGCTATGCCCTGTGATCGCCAACCCGCTTGCCCAGCGTGGCGATTATGGGCCTCCAGATCTTTGATTAAAGAGGCGAATAATTTGAGACACCAATGTCCAGCAGTGGACTGCGATAGTCGATGATGATGACTATGTAATATCGGTCGTGCGAGTACTAGGCATTTGTATAGCATATATGAATAATGTATGAAATTACTGTTAAGGACACCGGACTGTTGCACACGATATTAAATTTTAAGATAAATCCAGATGTCACATACCTACATTGATCCAATCCCAAATATATATAATAGCTGAAGACATGCTACGCTAGACCACACATCGCCTAACCTAACCTAGCCACAAACTAAGCCGAAGCTTGTACTACAGTACAAAGCAGTACGTACAGTACGAAGCTTGTACAGTTGTCTAGTACATATCAAAGTTTATCAGTTGATAAACTTTACTTAAATACCTTCTTTTTGTAAATAAATACATGTTATACATAGCAAACACCTAGACCAACATAAACAGACCTGTTCATGAACACAAATGTGTTTACTGTGCGGGAATCGAACCCACGACCCTTGGCACAGAAGGCAGAGGTCACTACCAAATGAGCCATCGAGCCAGTCAAAGTAAGCAGTAGTACCAAAACACGGGACCAAGAACGGCTAATCTACAATCTCTACAAGTCCCTAAGTCAGCTCTTACGGCACCCTCGGAAAGACACGAAGCTGTGATCTGTATCCTTTACCGTCAGTGTACAGACTTAGATAGATAGATAGAAACTCTTATTGCACAAAACACAGACAGTACAGAAAAACACATTACAAACAAAAACAAAGTACAATTTAGGCGGTCTTATCGCTTGTAGCGATCTCTTCCAGATAACCAGACTTATTATTCCGTAACTCATGTTTTAACAATCAAAACAACGAATTTACGCATTCATTTTGTTCAATAACTTCCTTGTCCTTGGCGCTGAATTGATTTTGCTGATCGAAGATTCGGTAGGTAAGTGGTTCCTTGAATCCTCTTCAGTTGTGAAAGACTTTCGTGGTGACGGTTTATTACGGCCTTGAATGGCATTATTCGCAGTTTAAGTGCTTACCGAGAAAGGACTTTTATAGTGGTATTTTAATCTTTACAATTGCCCCTTCGAAAAAAAAAGAATTTTTCAAATAGGTTCATAATTCTCAGAGATATTGTGGTAACAAAACATACACAAAAATCAGTCGAATTGAGAACATCCTCCTTTTATGAAGTAGGTTAAAAAAAATTAGAGTGTCTATCTATCCGCTTTGCACTACTTTTTCTAAACCCAGGACATGCCACTCTGGATCACAGCGCCATCTAGCCCCAAACTAAGCCGAAGCTTTTACTATGGGTACTAAACAACTAATTTACTTCTATACTTTTAACTAATAATCTACTCGTACCATACATCTCTCTGGACACAACCTTGTGTACTTTATAATTAATGTTGTCTGTTATGTACTATTAACTACACAAACAAGTCCGAAGCGACTGCAAGTAAATAATTATCTCCATTCCTTAACGTTTTGCGGCACTATTTATCTTTTTCGTCGCCATGCCTCGGGGCAATGAGACGAGTAGTCCTTTCCACTTGTTTTCTTGACCTTTGCTTTTGTACGAGAATTGAAGGAGAAATGATATAAACGTAAGACGGGCAGAATGGACAGTTTAATCAATTCGAATATATTGTAATCATATCAAATTAGTAAATAAATGTATTGTTATAATTTAAAACACAGTCAAATGACCTCTGGGTCGTGTTTCTGCCGGCGAGTAGGGTTTCCGGAGCTCGTGGGGGGTTAGGGTTGGGCCGGCATGGCGGTGGCAACTGACAAGTAACTGACCAGTTACTTGCCCGTTGTCACAGCGACTTGGGCTTCTGTTTCGCGTTCCATCAGGCGTAGGGAAGCCATTATGTCGAGCCACTATAAAAAAGAAATACACCCAGACTAATACAAACTGACTGTTCGTGAACACAAGGAGGCAGAGGTCATTACTAAATGAGCCATCGAGCCAGTCGAGAAGGTGCTTTTTAGATTAAACACGTTAACTGCCTAGAAAATCCATCAAACAATGGGGACGTTTTGGGGGTCAAAATAATGACATAATATTTAGTCTGTATTTTAGGTCATAAAAATGTATTGGACACGTATTTTTCCTTTTTTCATTCAAATAAAAAATAGCAAAGATACAAGGCATCAAAAGTTAGGAATGGGAGTCTTTGACGTCACTCCGTCCCGTGAAAATGCCACTCTGCGTGACGTTACGCGTAATTTCAACGGGCTATAACTTTGTAGTTTTTTGTCTAATTTACAAATAAAAAAATACGTGTCTTTTATTTTTAAGTAAGCTAAAAGACGGACTAATTACATTTTTTAGCCAAACAAGCCTATTCTTTTTCTATCGCGTCTGGTTTCACGGTAGACAAAAGCTCAACTGTGAACGCGAAACCGTTTCGCGTTACGTATCCCTTGATCGCCGTAACGACTCACACCGTTAGATAACATGGCATCATTATTTCTCTTCACTCGGACAATTTGCATGATTTTATTGACTTTTGCAATGTTGCATAACGCCTATGACCTTCTACTATATTTGACTTAACCTACATTGAATGCGTAGGCATCGTAGTAACGTAAATATTAAATACGGCTACGCGGTACGGGCTACGATTGTTTGATGTGATGACAGTGAACCAAATCTGTTTTAACTTTTAAGTACTGGAAAAAGGTCCCATTTCTTTATTATATTGTAAATTCAGAGCAATTAAACATTGAGATGTTGACGTTAAAATGAAAGGAGACGCTCGGTCGATCCCGATAGTAAATTGAATAGCAGTGAGGATAGGTTTAAAATCAGCTGGCGGATTACGATCTGCGCAACATATTATTTGCAAACAACAGAATATTTAATGCGTCAAATGTCTGATTCGAAACAATATATTTTCCCTATTTTAAACAACTGACTTAAAACTACTATTTTTAAAACACCCCTTGTGTTATAAGTTTTACGTGTTCGTGAAATCGTATTTTTCAGAACTGCGATCTGATTTTTTTTTGTTTGAAGTGTGATTACAGCGAGCGTATTCATAGCTTTTCATCGCATCGTTATCGGTTGAGCCTATACTTTTTAAACTATATTATATACCTTCTATATACCTATATAGTTTTTACTAATTAGATCTGGGGTTCTTTAAATTTAAGCTAAGGAAATTCTCGGCTAAATAATACTTTAAACATTAAATTTTAATTTACTTCAATTTCGCTACACTGTGGTTCCTGTAGCATGGCTACGGTCGCGCTACGAGACTTGCTCCAGCCACGCCCACACATTCGTAGAAATATTACGATCGGGACGTCACTATGGCGGATAGACTCGTCATTTTGTGTTTGTTTGGTTATAACGCCTACGAATTAAACGGTCACTGGGTTAGTATACGAGTAGTATTAGTACGAGTACATCTATTTTTAGGATTTCTTGCCTGAAAAGTTACGTTTTCTCTTTAGATAGATAGGTATTCTTTATTGCACAAAATACAAACATTTACAGAGACGGCATTACACACAATTTGTGCTACAATTTAGGCAGACTTTTCGCTAGTAAGCGATCTCTTCCATACGACCTTCAGGTAGAGGAAGTGTATTGTTCTGTAGAGGGTTTTCTTTTCTCTATTTATTTCAACTTTTTTTGACTGCTAGTTAAATACCACAGGCCGATGACGAGCAGCAGCGTTCTGGAGCGAAAAGCTACGCCCTGCGATCGCCAACCGCCTGCCCAGCGTGGCGATTATGTTTATATCCTCCAGATGTTTGCCCTAAGTGGCGAACAACTGGAGAGGCCTATGTCCAGCAGTGGACTGTAATAGGCTGATTATGATTGTGTATTTCAATATCTCCTTTGTACTAGGCTAGTCTTCTTATAGGTGAAATTCAGTTAGGAGAGTAATATTGTAAGTAGTTTTTATTCGAAATGGATTAGAACTTGATTGCAATTAACCTGATGGTAAGCGATATCACAGTCTACGATGGAGCACTCTCGTCCAACAAAGCCGGTTCAGACTCGCCTTTCATATCTATAAAGCTGAAGAGTTTGTTTGTTTGAACGCGCTTATCCCAGGAACAACTGGTCCGAATTGAAAAATTCCTTTTGTGTTGAACAGACCATTTATCGAAGAAGGCTTTAGGCTATATAACATCACGCTGCAACTATTAGGAGCGAAGAAATAATGGAAAATGTAAAAAAAAGGGGGAAAAAATAACTATTCGCGGGAAGTCGCGAGCACAGCTAGTCGGCTTATAACTCTCGAGGAACAACGAGCCCGGCAAAGAGCTCTATAGTTTGGCCGATCGCACTACGAAAGTAGAGGCGAAACGCTTTGTGCGAGTCTTTGGAACTTACAAGCCAAAAAAAAATTATACAGTCACACGACTGTTTGACTGGCTCGGTGGCTCAATTGGTAGTAACCTCTGCCTTCTGAGCCAAGGGTCGTGGGTTCGATCCCCACACATTACAAACATTTGTGTGCATGAACATGTCTGTTTGTATTGGTCTGGGTGTTTTCTATATATAATATGTATTTATTTATAAAAAAAAATGTATCTAAGTAAGTTTATCAGTTGTCTAGTACCCATAGTACAAGCTTCGGCTTAGTTTGGGGCTAGATGGCGCTGTGTGGCCCAGCGTGGCATGTCATGGGTTACTTGAGAACCTCCTCCTTTTTTAAAGTTGGTTAAAAAAGTAGAAATACTAGCACCATCAATATCTGAGTCCAAGTCCGTTCCTGACCGTTTTTTTACTGGCCAATAAGCCGAGGGCGAATGTACTTCACTTGACCGCTAAAAGCCTTTTCATCCCGACCCTGAGGCACGTTTATTTTTTCGGGATAACTCCAGAATACTCTAACCAGACATCACGTCAACTTGTTGCTCCGTACTGAAAAGATAAATGGTTAGGCAAACAAATTTATATTTCTTGTTGACTTTAGGAATAGAATATGTAGAAATAGGGGTTCGTCAAGTTTCTTTTATAAGCCGAGAATGTTTTGACAAATATGATTTTAGCATAATTGTTGGAATATTACAAAAATCCAGTTCTACCTTCTTCCTAAATCGTTTATTCTTCTAATCTATCTGTCATTGATTTGTCAATAACTTGGTTTACATCAATACAAACGGTCTCATCTAAAACTAACATGCTTTTTATTTTCCTTGTCCTGCGCCCTATACCAATAGGTTATGGGCCCAGACACTGTAAGTAAATAGCTCGTAACGAAAATAAAATTTTTGGATATCACAAAGTGAAAAATTAGTGGGTGATTTAATTTTCAACGTTCAAATGACGAACGTCCCAAGACATAGAAATTTCGCATGAAGTCACTTTATGTATCATCCGCTGTACCCGACGAACGCAACGCTGCATGGACAAAGAAAAATCCCGTAGCTAAAGGTACCATAATCGAAATTTTGTGAGACGCATTTTTGAATTTCGCTCAAGACATTGACATTGCAGAAGCCATTTTTGACAATAAAATTTATGAAAGACGGAGCTTGGATACGCAATTGGCATTACGTAAACAATTATTGAATTCACAAATTTTGATACCCTAATTAGAAAATTGATATCCACGGGCGCTAAAATTAACGAAAAGGACAAGATTTCCCACTTTTTTTCTTACTCTAACAACTACCTACGACGGAGTAATTACTGCCTTAGACGAGGATCGCTGTACTCCATATTGCCCAAGAAATATTCACAAGATCTTAACCATAATAAGAAGATACCTATGATTTAAAATTCGACGTACGAGGATGTTTCTACTTTTACAAAGAAGAAATTGAACAATCATAATCAGAACGAAAGCAATAAACTACCATGGAATTCAACACAAATGTTGTCTGGAATGTATTACGTTTTTTTTTGGACGGCGACACCTTTTTCAAATGAGATTGTCAATTGAGATTGTTGTTGATACAAGAAATCACAGACACATAGCGGCTCCGCCATGCAGCAGCAGCGCACTCGTTGTAGCGCATGAGCTTCAAAACAAAAACGAGGGCAGTTTTGTTTTCTTTTTATGTTTTAAACAATGTACCTACTTAAATTATCCGAATGTAATGACACTACTAATGAAATAACTCTTCTTTTAGATTCGGGAGCTGAGGATCTTTATTGTTAACTCGAAGCTGATTATCATCATTTATTCAGCATCGCTAATATGAAGCATCTATACGAAAATGGTAACGAGGTAAAATTTATGTTATTACTGAGCTAGAATGAACTTCTAGCTCAGATACAATAGAAAGTTGTTTTTCTATTCGCCAAAGGTGTCATACCTACCTAATATCCTTTATTACCAAATCTGATGCAATAAGCAGGCATGGTGGTAGCTTCTATTATAAAGTTATATTTATAAATGTCATACCTATAACATTTTACAAAAGTTATATTTGTATAAGTAGGATAGAGTAGGTGTTGTATTTATAACCCGCACAGCAATAAGAATTATTTTTGGAAACTTTATTTACGATTATACTCTCTAAATACTATTTGCTGCACTCGAAATCTGAAGTGTTAAAATATTTAATAACTATATTTCCATTGGAAGTTAATATACCTATTGTGAAAATTGCACCAAGTATCTGTCAAATGTGTTCAAAGATTATGGTACAGGCAAAAGCATAAATTTATCAATTAACAGTCTCTCAATAATATACCCTAACAAAATGAGGTCAAGTGTGAAATTACAAATAGTTTTGGGGTGAAGATATTAACATACATACATACGCCATAATCCGATAAATGAATAATAAGTGAGATATATATAAGCGCTGGTTAATAAAAGTGCTCAGAATAAAACTAGAAATACCAAAACCAAAAGTCAATTAATCAATTTTAGTTATTTAATTATTTAAGCACCAAACTAGCCAATTGATTATGGCTAGAGATGTGTCATCTAACAAGTCAAATTTTGATGAATCTAGGACAATACATCGCGGTGATGAAATTTCCACCAAAATCAACAAACTGAACTATTACAAGTCGGTAGAGTTGATAGATGCAGGGACCCGCCAGACTCGCCAAAATCAACAAGCCGAATGAAACGGTGGAGTTGATAGGCGACAGGGAACTCCCAAAGAAATCAGCAAACCAGACAAATCTGTGGAGCTGATAAGCGATAATGAAATACTAGCAAAGATCAACAAGCCAGATAATTCGGTGGAGTTGATAGACAAATAATGAGTTGATAGATATATGAAAAATTATGACAAACTTATTCCCAATTTTATTATGCTATGTATTAATTAATTATAATGTTTTAAAAAGTTTGGACCGCTTACAATATCACCTTGAGGTGCCCATACGAGGTGTCATGTGTATGTGTACAATGTTCTATCTGAATTACATCTATGTATAACCATGCAACAAGCAAGTAAATAAATAAATAAACCACCAACCGACTGAAGGAAAGGTTGTAAGTTTATTCACAAAATGGCAAACTTAATGCCAGAAGCTACCAGCCAACCTAGCTATGCAGTTTTGTGTGCGGTGTGTCTGTGCAAAGAGAACACAGCATACCTATAGGAAAATGGGGACACATAATTTCCTTTGAGTTGATTGTTGTCCCTAAAATGTATAGGTATTTAATTTTAAGAAAAATATGTACGAAATACGTTTTTGAGCCAAAAGAGCCAAAATATTTATGTATTTTCAATATACCCTAAGGAAAACCATAATTTGTATAAAGTAAATAACAACTACGTAAACTAGGTAGATAAATTATAAATATGAAATAGAAATGTACATAATATAAGGTTTAGTATCGCCCTGACCCGGCATACGTAGTGTGACTATGTTTATTAACAATACATAATAGTAAAACCAATAATTATCCAGTTTGGTACAGTCGTTCGAAAGTTATGGGTGCAATAATTTTCGAACATCCAATTTTTATTTTATAGATAAAATAATACGACATATACCTACAATTAATAATTATACAATAAAAAGATTATAAAATAATAAATAAAACAATAGTATCATGCAACAACATAAATCCCACAGGAGATGAAGAAACAAGCAGACATTTAAAAAAAAAAAAAAAAAAAAAAGATAGTATGTAGCTTTTAGAATGATTATATTAAAAATGATTATTTTTAAATTATATTATAAATACTTTTAAATTGTATAATCATACGTGTGTGAACGATTGAATTTTTGAGGGGGGCTGTTGGAATATTACAAAAATCCAGTTCTACCTTCTTCCTAAATCGTTTATTCTTCTAATCTATCTGTCATTGATTTGTCAATAACTTGGTTTACATCAATACAAACGGTCTCATCTAAAACTAACATGCTTTTTATTTTCCTTGTCCTGCGCCCTATACCAATAATAATAACTTGCTTTAATGGTGTTAGTGTTGGCCTGGGTGTTTTCTATGTATAATATGTATTTATTTACAACTAGCTGTGCCGGCGGCGTCGCATACATGGATATCAGGTATCAAAAATAGCGGACTTCAATAAGATGGTACCTAAATTTTAAGTTAGACCTCTAGCAATACATTGGTGTAAACCGCATTTAATTCCATGCAGTAGTTTTCGCGTGGTGCGCGATCAAACATACAGATAAAAATTTTACCCGTTTTCCCAACACTTCCCTGTTACTGTTCTGCTCCTATTGATTGTAGCGTGATGAAAAGTATGGAGAATAATAACCTGCCCAGGAGTATCTTCATACTTCATATTATTCTTCAATAATCGTACTAAGTTTCGTTAAAATAGTAGTTTTTTTTTCTATAACGAACATACAGACAGACAGACAAAAGTTTTACTGATTGCCTTTTTGGCATTAGTATCGACCACTAATCACCCCCTGATAGTTATTTTGAAAAAATATTTCATGTACAGAATTGGCTTCTCTACAGATTTATTATAAGTATAGATAGAAGATAGAAGAAAAAAGTATCTAAGTAAGTTATTCAGTGTCTAGTACCTACCCATTGTACAAGGACCGGACCAGCTAGGGTCCCTAGTCTGGCTTGCTTCTAGCCTTGATAGATAGAAAGAAACTCCATATTGTACACAAAAAAAATGCTTAGAACTAGGCAAAGTATATAATTGCTGTACAATTTAGGCGGCCTTATTGATATGAGTGAAAACTATCAGACAACCTTTGGGTAGAGGATAGCTAGATAGAAAGGATGAGGTGGTCTAGTTATTAAATTAATGACAAAATGTTTGCTACCACAAAAAAAATCGTAGTAGGTACCTCTGAAAAGGTATGTATTTACTACTCGCTGGATAATGAATGAACATTCAATGTAGGGGTATATCGTAATAAAATTATAATCATGTAGCATTGTTTTGGTTGGACTTTCCTTGTTGTTAGCGCGGCGATGTAAAAGACAGATATAATTTCACATTGTAACATTAATAATGTTTCTTACATGAACCATATTGTTAATGCAATAAGGCCCTACATGATGAGAGTCTTAAAAAACAAAATAAGAGAGCCATTTTGACGAGAGCTCTCAAATATGTGCGCCATTTCGCAATCTCCGAGGAATCCGGCAAAAAGCAAAATTGACATTGCAGTCCTTATATAAAACCTGAGGATATTTTCTCGTTAGTAATATTAGACTGTTTGAGAAATAACATTTTTCTGTTACAAATTGCTGAACGAAGTTTTTGGCCATTTATTTATTGCAGGCATCGTAAAGTCGGTCAAATAATCTATATTATATGCATGGCGGTGGCAAGTCCCAAAACCCAAGTCGCTGTGACTTGGGCTTCTCTTTCGCTTTCCATCAGGCGTAGGGAAGCCACTATGTCGAGCCACTATAAAAAAAAATGGATGAAAATAATCATTAACCCTACCAGCACACAATTACCACCGAATAGATCTTTCTGCTATTAAGCTAGCTCTTCCAAAGAACTTTTACCAAGCGGAATAGCCTTTTTCGGACATTTTTTTCTTGACAACTACCACAATAAACGGGGTTTATTGTTGCATAATATAATAATATATAACTAGGGGGATTTAACGCGCATACCTTTTTTAAAAACCCGACGTTTCGGCCGTGTTACAACGACCGTGGTCACGGGGAGTTCTGGTGCAGCGATGTTACTCCGTCTGCGCGGCAGAATATTTTTCTACCCGTGGGTTTCTTAATTTAAACGTACTATCTTGTCTGTTTAATTTATCCTCTACCCTAAGGTTGCCTGGAAGAGATCGCTTGGAGCGATAAGGCCGCCTAATTACAACTACTGTCTATTTTACTAGTTTTATGTTGATTGTATGGTGTGCAATAAAGTATATTTATCTATGTTTTTTTAAACTAAAGTAGCTTTCAAACCGTTACCGAACGGATCAAATCCGAAAATCAATCAGCCATTCTCATCCCGGCTATTTCCGGCCCGCGTGGCCGTGAGTTTTGAATCAATGGACGCCGGACGGGTCCGGGTGGACCCATTCAGGTGCAAGCACGCATGCGTTCGGGTGGTCTTGACCCAGAAGCGGGTCGCGACCTTGCCCCGGCATCACCTCGCCTCCAAACGGAATACGTAATGCATCCCGTTTCCGTAATAGTGGATTCCTTGGATATTGGAAAGGATATAGAACTTTTTTTATATTATTATGTATTGGGATGGGCTGGATCATGCGTTTGGTGGATATGTTAGCTCAGTGTTGTTCAACCCTGGTCGTTCGTGATCCCTTTATACGGAGGTCGCCGGGGTTTTCAACAAATTGAACACTCTATTGCGTCACAGAGTAATGGTTGCCCTCCCTGGATCAGGAGTGCCGGCCGCTTGTCATCGGCGGCTGGCCAGGGCAGGCAGGGATACGATCCTAAGCTTCGGCGCTACCCGAGTACCTGCAAATTGTTGCCCACTGGCGATACCCTGAAGATAATGATGCAGCATGAAGTACATGATTTAATAATGCTATAGATATATTTGTATGCGTTTCCGATTCACACTTGACCGAGATTTTTTATTAATCTATACTTATAATAAATCTGTAGAGAGGTCAATTCTGTACATAAAATATTTTTTCAAAATAACTATCAGGGGGTGATAAGTGATCGATACTGATACCAAAAATGCAATCAGTAAAATTTTTGTCTGTCTGTCTGTCTGTCTGTCTGTATGTTCGTTATAGAAAAAAAAACTACTGAACAGATTTTGACGAAACTTGGTACAATTATTCTTCATACTCCTGGGCAGGTTATAGGATACTTTTCATCACGCTACAATCAATAGGAGCGGAGCAGTGACGGGAAGTGTTGGGAAAACGCGGGAAATTTAAACCTGTATGTTTGAACGCGCATTACGCGAAAACTACTGCATAGAATTGAATGCGGTTTTCACCAATGTATTGCTAGAGGTCTAACTTAAAACTTAGGCACAAGGTATAGTTGGGTATTATATGGAAGTCCGTTATTTTTGAAACCCGATATCCACGCGAGCGACGCCGCTGGCACAGCTAGTTCCTAATAAATGGATGAAATATCTGAATATTAATATAAATAACGGGTAAAAAAATGGGTCAAGATATTTGCAACTCTGATGTTCTATTAATGATGGTTGATCCCAAATTCTTTATATAGACTTCCAAAGGAGGATAATTTGTCCGCTTGGGAGTTCGGAGTTTATAGTACTCGTATTCAGGTTGGCTGAATTATTTGGTTTGTAGTATTTGTAGGTCACCTCGGTAAGGTTAGTAACTTAAATCAGAAATTATTAATTTAATTTCATGTTTTTGCCACTGATTTATTAAGCCAAATATTGGGTGCTTATCAACTTAGAGATTTTTATGTCAATGTATGATAAAATTTGATAAAGAATATAGAAAATAAGTACATTATCGAAAAAGGTTGTCATTGATTATTATTTATTATTATTTATGACTGTAATTAAAATTAAATAGTAGTTAGCTACGCCTACAATTGTGATGGTTATACCGCCACCAGTCGGTTGCCAGCGCCTCGTTTGTTATTCGGCAGGGTGCACCACCGGCAGGCTTAGAGCGAAAAGATGATAGGCAGCTCCCTTACATCTTCCGAGTATCATCAGTAAACATAAATCAATATTATCATTTGAAATATCTTGTTATCGATACTATCGATAGTAAATAGGTATCCAACTGTGCGTGGGCAACCCTACTTAAAACGGTTTATTATATGCATTGATTATTTGATTCATGCATCAGATTTCCCAAAACACAATTATTGAAGTCTGAACTAAATTAATTACTTCACTGATCGATCTACTGCAAATTAATTAAACTGCGTTTCAAATTAAAGAGGATTATTTACCGTTCAGAGCAAACAAGAGTATACACGCGAAAATAATTATCCCTTTGTCTGTACGTCATTAAAATTAAAATTAAAATATTTAATTTTGGCCTTACTATATTGTAAATAATTCCTGGAATTCTTAGATGCTGCTGGAATAATGAGGCATCTGTTAATTAGTAATAGTCTCTGGAGAATAAGTTCTTCAATAATTTAACTCTAATTAATGTACATAGGGCGTGAGTCAACAAATTACTAATTTAGTAGGTAATCATTTCTCCTGTGTTTACCCAATTGATTTTGTCCATTTTAACCAATTGGTTTTTGGGAGCATTCAAAAGGTTCTTCATTTAAACAAATATCAGACAACATAATATGTACGTTCCTCCGATCTCAAAGTAACTGGTTATTAGAACAAAAAAGGTACCACGAACAGAAGCAACTTGTGAACCTAGAACAATCATTACATTGACGATTTATTAGTGCTTGGTTCAAGGCTATACAAATAAAGATCTTTCTATTTATCATCGTAGTCGGCATCGTGTGTATATCATCGGTAGTTCCGCTCTTGCTATGGGGAACCTAGTGCAACATAATAGGTACCTATAAGAAGGCTTGTTAACATAATATCACGCAAATATACCGAGAAATTTCTCCTAAAATCCTTCCGCCAGTTATCATCCTTATTATTACGAGGAAAGATCGTTATTTTTCATTATAACTCAATGGATGGATCCGTGGTTCCGCATTAATTAATGCGTTGGACCCTCAGCTTGTGATGCTAATGGAGGTCGCTTGTAGCTAGATTATAGTGGAACGAACATCATATGGGTTCATATACAATCAAGAACTTTATAAATCAAAATTATTTTGTCATCTTTATGATGTGTACGTATGTACGTATGTACATATACTGATTAATCCCTTATTAAAGTTTATTACAAATAGAAAAGATTACCACACGTGGTAGAAATTACAATTTAACTTCTAATATCTTTATTGCGTTCAAGAATACGTTTAATATTACGAGCAGTTACACGGTAAGGATGGTGGTGCAGGTTTGATAACGTGCGAACTTGCGGTTTTTTTTCTTCGGAAAGGTGAGTTAGAGTTACAGAGAGATGAATTAGTGGGTGAATCGGTTTTTCTTTGGTGAATGCGCTCCATCGTAGAGTCTAACGTCGTTTAACATCAAGCGAGTTGGGGTCATGCTACCCATTTCCTTAATAAAAAGAAATACGTCAGCTAAGGCCTATGTCCAGCAGTGGACTGATGTGGGCTGATGATGATGATGACGTCAGCTAATGACTCGATTGCAAACAACAAAAATTTAATACATATTTTATTAACGAATCACTATCAGAACTACACTTGGCGACAAATTTTAAGTCTCATAAATAGGTGTCTAGTTAACATTTCCCAAAAAATATCAGATGCCCGAGTTCATTCACCCTTTTCAATGGACATATCTTTAACAACAGACACCTACACATTTTAGACCGTTCAGCAAATACATGCTGTTGCAAAGGTTCCTCTCTATTGAAGACTTCGAATAACGACACTGATTGATTCCGATTTCGCAAAATACGAAAATCTTCCTTTCACGGCGCACTGAACTGGCCGTTGAGAAAATAATAAGAGGATTGACGAAGATGCTCGAGGTCATTAGGCGACGATTTGAAAGGTTTTAATGCCCTCTTTCTAAGGGAGGGATGTAATTGACCTTCAGAGAATAAGCAAGGGGAAACCTTTTATGATGCTGGTTGAATAAAGTACATTTTACAGTGAGATACACAAAGATAATAAACGAGCAATGGTATCCTATTAAGAATGAACCTTTGTTGTCTTTCTAAGAGATGGTTCGGTATTCAAGTAGTTGCAGCAAACGAGTAAACAAATTCTTTTTTACTGCTCAGTCTGGCAGACGAGCAGACGTTCAATCTGATGTTGAAAGGTAATTGCCGCTCATAGACTCAATGCCAAGGGCACATCCATACCGCTGTCTACCGTAAGGAAAGAGTAAGAAACCATGTTGGTTTAAAGGGAGATGGTATGATGGGTGTAAGAAGGATACGTCGTAGTGATCAAGGCACACCAGAGGTTTATTTTTTACTAGCTGTGCTCGCGACTTCGTCCGCTTGGAATAATTATATTTCCCTCGTTTTTTTTCACATTTTCCATTATTTCTTCGCTCCTAATAGTTGCAGCGTGATGTTATATAGCCTAAAACCTTCCTCGATAAATGGTCTATTTAACACAAAAAGATTTTTTCAATTCGGACCAGTAGTTCCTGAGATTAGCGCGTTCAAACAAACAAACAAACAAACTTCAGCTTCATAATATTAGTTTAGATATTTTAGATAGTAAGTAGCCTCCCGTTGAGAGCAAAAGAGAGAGCCACTCGCTGCGGCAACAGACAAGTAACCAGATTAATCACTTGTCACTCTCATCTCGCATCCAGCATTTGCGCTAATCGTCACTCCACCTGGCCTGAGGGCGTTCTACGTTATGTTTGCCGTGACGCGGTCTCCACTCCAGAACTCGTTTACCCCAACGGTTATCGGTTCTGCGGCTAATGTGGCCAGCCCACTGCCACTTCAGCTTACTAGGCCGGTGAGCTATGTCGGTAACTTTGTTTCTCTGCCGGATCACCTCACTAGGTACATTTTATGTGTTTTAAAAAATTACGCCGCTTACTCTCAATCCTTTATTGCACCACCTCTGTTATTGCACCCAGAATTACACTCGTTTATTATCGCAATTAACTCCCTGGCTATTTATCAGAATCTTTCTGCGTGGAAGATTAACGCTGTAATAAAATGTAGCCGCTAGCAAGCGGCTACATTTTGCGGCTGCATTTCCGGACTCCTGGATATTGAATAATAGGGTCATTTTCAGGGTCAAAATACTTACGTTATATTTAGTCCGTATTTTAGATTATAAAAAAAAATTGACTTGTATTTTTTCGTTTTCCGATAAATTAAAAAATAATAAACAAGATACAAGGCATCAAAATTTAGGAGTGAGAGTCTTTGACGTTACCCCTTGCAAAAAATGCCACGAGGAGTGACGTCACACATAACTTTAGCGGGCTATATCTTTGTAATTTTTGGACTAATTTCTAAATAAAAAATACGTTTCTTTTGTTTTTTAATAATCTCAAAGACTTTTTACGGCAACAAGCCTATTCATAGATAAAACGACCTGGAACAGCTTGGTCTTTTACTAGATCAATGAAGTAATCAATTATATTAATAGCATGCTTTAAAACAGTTCTCCTATAACAAAAGACCCTTGTTCTATGAAAATGACTTAAAACGACTTGAATGATGAGAGACATTATTATTCCGGTTAGTTAATTTTCGAACTAATCTCTATTAATTTATAACGGGTAGTTACTGAACTCTATGAAGTACGCGTATTAATCATGCCGAAACATAACCACTTCGTACTATTAGTCAAGTATTTTAATCTTCTATCCAGATATTTTCTCAGGGGAATACAGTATGGGGAATTTTAAGTATGTATAATATGTATTTATTTACAAAAAAAAGTATCTAAGTAAGTTTAACAGTTGTCTAGTACCCATAGTACAAGCTTCGGCTTAGTTTGGAGCTAGATGGCGATGTGTGGCGGGGCGTGGCATGTCTTGGGTTACCAATACAAACAGACATGTTCATGCACACAAATGTTTGTACTGTGCGGGGATCGAACCCACACCCCTTGGCTTAGAAGGCAGAGGAGGAATAGCAAACTAGACGGGAAAAGATTCCTTTCAGAGACGAGATCCTCAAGGTCAAGGGATTGGTATTATCATCATCAGCCTATTGCAGTCCACTGCTGGGCATAGGCCTCTCCACTTAGGGCAAACATCTGGAGGATATACCCATAATCGCCACTCTGGGCAGGCGGGTAGGCGATCGCAGGGGAATCTTCTCGCTCCGATGACGCTGCTGCCCGTCATGGTTCTGTGGTATTTCGCTACGCCTTCAGTTGTAATGGTTATATCGCCACCAGTCGGTCGCCTCGTTTGTTATACAGCAGGATGCACCACGGGCAGGTGAGGTTGGTGTTCTGTATGTGGGCTGCGCCCCGCGCCCCCCGCCCCGCTCCTTCTGTCCGGCGAAGTCCGGTAATAAACCAGTGCATTGCTAGCAACGCCTGTTTCAATAGCTCCCAACGGTTCCTACGCATACGTAACAGTTGGCTTAGAGCGAAAAGATGATAGGTTCCGCTCCCATACATCCATTAGGGATTGGTATATGGATTAGTATTTATGGCGATCGGAATTCATCGAGAAAGCTAGTGAGTTGTAATAACATAGGTATGATGATTTATTGTTGTCTAGCTAAGCTAGGCTTAGAGCATGATAATGCTAACATTAAATGTGGCGGTAACATGAAATATGCATGGTTCGTGATATGTGATGACTATTAATTAATCTGGAATAATGTTTATGTTCAGTACCGTTAGTCGACCTTGAAAATTAGTAAAATGTATAGGTAGTTTTGTTGGCTCGTGGCATGGCTCAAACGTTTTTTTTACTTATTGCGTTTTAACCTTTCAAGTAATGTGTCCTGATTCGGTTGTGACGCAATAGGTTTTAGATTTCTCATATCTTTTATTTAAAAGTAGGTTTATATAGCATAAAAGTCTAATGTGTATTTTATTGTCCCTTAAACTTTTTTTCTGAAATCAAAATCATCATAGTCTTAGGCGTCCAATCTCTCTACAAAAAAATGATATTCCTAATATATCTAAACACCAAGAGTCACTTGTCATCTACGGCTGGCCAGGGCAGGGAGGGACTCGCATACTTCTGAGATACCCAAATCCTTGCAAGTTGCTGCCCACTGGCGATGCAGTAGGGTTAAGTGGGTATGCCGTCCTATTCTGAAAGGACTGAAGTCGTGAAAGAGCCTAAGCATTCCCTTTTTTGAAAAAAACAAATGTACCTCATGTAGCAATACAAATACGAATCCTAGCTCGGATTCGTAGAGAAGTTTCACGTCTATCGCCCTCGTTCTTGGTAGGATGTCGTATCAGTCACACACGCGAAATTGTTATATATGCAAAGGTGAATACAGGGTTAAATAATGTATAACAATATATAAAAAATACAAATACAAATACAAAAATTTTATTTTCAACAAGAAGCTTTACAGTTCTTTTGCTTACACTATTTCTAATAAACATAACTTACGTCTATCTTGTTGTGTGCCTCGTCTTTTAAGAAGGTTCCGTGGTGCCCACACTGGAAAATATCCGTATTGTGGGAGCCTATACGATTTACAATATAGTTAAGCAGCCTCGGTATATAAAATGTAAAGGACAATTGTAGGACAAATTAGAAGGTCAAATATCTTTGTTGTAATAATAAACAAAAAGGACAGTTGACCCCGATGCCCTCAGACTGGTGTAAGTGACAGCTTTATCATAATATTTTCATTGTTTTGTGTTTCGTGAATTGCTTTAAATGTATGCGCATTGGCGCAGTACTATGTAATATTTTAACTGATATGAAGAAATAAGAACTTCTCTAATAGAACCACTAACATCCATACATCCAACCATAACAGCGAAATCTCTGCATTACTACGCATTAACCTAATTCTTAATTACTCAAGCACAGTATCAGTATGACGTACGACGAAGTGTACAAAATACTTCACAGCACGTTATTCTCATGAGGGCTGACACACTAAAGTACAGAGCATCGTTAACCACTGAAACTCGTCACTATAAGTTGTGTTATAAATGCGAGAGTTTGTTTGTACTCGTAATGTCATATCACCTTGATAGTCAACGGTCGTTTCGGTATGTCGTGCTTTTTTTTTTTGTTTCACCAGGGAGAAATGCAGTTTACGCATACCCGCTGCCCGGGGAGCAGACGGGTTATGTGGGACTCGCTCCGCATCGGCAGAGAATACCCACTAAAAAATCCTGGCTTGCACCGTCAATGCGCCTTGGGCGACAGCAACGCGGGTCCTCAACTATAACGCCGCGAAGCTGTCAGCCCGAGTCTGCTAGGCAGACTCGGGCTGGCCCCCCCAATTGGGGCAGCCTAGAGATCAGGCCCGTGAGGGCCGTCTTTCTCCTCGGTAGTGCCTGGTGCAAGGCTTGCAAGGGAGCAGCCTATCATCTTTTCGCTCCAAGCCACCCTCACCTGCCAGTGGTGCATCCTGCCGACATTACATTTATTTTACTTTACAAAATAGAAATGTTAATACGCATTTTAATAAAATATAGCCTGGAGAGTAGCAGATGGGTACGAAAATTAAAGCCGTTCAAACTTAGTGAGAACGAAACTATATATTCGTGTATTTGGAGGTACGAGTACATACTGGTCCCATGAGAAATTTTCCGCGGGCGATTAGCGTTAGGTAGGTACCTAAAGCACCAGTTGAATAGCAAAATTTTACATATACCGAGAATATCATTTTTGCCGATTCGTGTCCAGAATTTAATGTGACCTCGAAAACTATATTTAGCGAAAATTAGACGGACGGTTGAAGGTGTGTTTTGCTTTTAGATTACTTTGTTCATCATGTTTGTACACACGATATAATTGTATGAAAGGTCTGCTCTAATTTATTTTGTAGTGTTTCGTTTGCTTTTGAACCTCAGAATGAGGGGGCACGGTAGTGCCAAGTTGTAAGCCATGAGACATATAACCTTTGGGTAGAGAATAATAAGATGGAAGGGGTAAGGTGGTGTAGCTATCGTAGATAGTTCTTATATTATTACGGAATACTACATAATGTAGTACAATATATGTGTATTTTACACGTATATTGTAGTATATACTACGTGATATATTCTCATCATTGTGGTGACCACTGAATCGTGCTATATGAATAGTAATACTGTGTTGTCTGTGTGTTTGACCGCGAGCCCATCTTGAGCCACAGAGGAATGCCGGCTTGATTAATTTCCATTCTGTACTAATTAATAATTCTAACGATCTACAACTAAGCTACTATCAAATAGGTATTAGTGAATACAACATGGTGTTTACTATTAATTTTAATATTTTTGGATCGTTTAATTAAATTTTTTAGATTGATTGTATTTGGCATATAGTTTACTTCACCTTCGTTTGAAAATAGTTTTGTGCAATTTACGAGTACTTATTTGGATTTTTAATTTATATTTCAGAATGTCTCTCTGAAATGTAAATTAAGGCCTACATTTTGATTATTTAAAATATATAAATAGTTTTATAATTCGTTTACTAAGAGAACATAGACTTTATTTAAAAAAGTTAAAAAAAATCATCTATCTATCTATCTACAATATCATCTTCTATACTTATATATAATAAATCTGTAGAGAGGTCAATTCTGTAACTCATACACACCACACGTACATGGTAAACGCTGCTGCCCGTTACCTGACATTCCCTTAGTCGTCTTTTAAGACACCCACGAGATGAGATCATCATCATCATCATCATCATCAGCCCACATCAGTCCACTGCTGGACATAGGCCTCTCCCAATGCTCGCCACTTCGATCGGTCCCGGGCCTGGAGTGGAGACCGCGTCTCGGCAAACGTAGGGTAGGACGCCCTCAGGCCAGGTGGAGTGACGATATGCGCAGGACGGCTGGCAAGTGCTGGATGAGAGATGAGATGGGGTGGTCTTATTCTAAATCCTGATCCACACAAACAAACAATACAATACAAAGGTTCTTACTATACACGCTACTACAGGTTGAAATATGAGCGTTGATTAAAACAAAATCATTGTTCAGGGATAAAGATAATGACAGCCAAGTCTTGAAGCACCCATTTAAATTACAATACTCGGTGACCTCCCCGCATGGACTCACTCCTTAGAACCGTCTCCTTTCTCATGCTAATTCTGAACATTCAAAAGAGATAAAGATATTATTTTTCTGACTTAGAGGAGGCGAATGGTAACGTCATTGAAATGAAATGGTATTCGGATTGAAACGTGAAAAGCTTTTTGCGGAGGACATTACAAACGTTAAAACAACTTTCGTGCTGTATAATAGTGGGAGAAATAAATAAGGTAGATACTTGAAAAGTAGCAGATTGATAGAACTTGAAAAGCACTACTGGAGTTTGTAAAATTACCTTTAGAAAAAAGTTTTTTTTTATACCAATGGGTGGCAAACAAGCCTACGGCCCGCCTGACGTTAAGTGGTTACCGCAGCCTTTGAATACCTGCGACACCAGGGATATCACACGCGCGTTGCCTACCCTTTAAAAACCTCTACACAACCTTTTCGAAGGACTCCATACTGTAGTCTCGGGGGAGAGCCTCGGTGGGGAGCTCATTCCAAAGCTTAGGCTTTGGAATGAGAGTGTTTGTTTGCTTTAAAATCATAGTTGTTTCGAATATTCATTAGCATGACTTCATTAACCATCCTATTCTTAATGGAAAGCGAAAGAGAAGCCCAAGTCGCTGTGAAAACGGGCTGGTTTAGTGGCTAGCCACTCCATGCCGTAACCGTAAGATGCTTCTCCACGCCTCGTTTATAGGATCCCATATCAAAGCAAGCATCATTTTATTTACCACTAGCGATCAGCCCTCGCTTTGCTTCGAGTGTTTCAGATAAACATTTTTAACTAAATATAGCCTATGTTACTTAGTGATAATGTAGCTTTCCAATAAAAAAAGAACTATTAAAATCTGTCCAGTATTTTTTGAGTTTATTCATACAAAATACAAATCTTTTCTCTTTATAATATTGGTGTGGATGTAGATAACGTTAATTTAGAGGATATTATATCGACTGGTGGCGGTAGGTATAACCATTACAATTGCGAGCGTAGCTAAGTAGGTACCACAGCACAGGCCGACGACGGGCAGCACCGTCACCGGAGCGAAAAACTACGCCCTGCTTTCTTAAACCCGCATGCCCAGCGTGGCGATTATGGGTAAAGCCACCAGATCTTCGACCAAAGACGCGAACAAGTGGAGAGGTCTATGTCCAGCACTGGACTGCAATAGACTGATGATGAAAAGAGGATAAATACAATGGTATTTGATACCAAATGTTTGTCGTTCAACAATATCAAACCAGTACTTTATAGGTTACTAGCTGTGCCCGCAACTTCGTCCGCGTGGAATAGAGTTTCTCCTTGGGGGTAGAATTGATCGAAATCCTTTCTTAGTGGATGCGTGCGTCATAACACCTACCTACCTGCATGCCAAATTTCAGCCCGATCTGTCCAGTGGTTTAAGCTGTGCGTTGATAGATCGCCATGTCAGTCAATCACTTTTGAATTATATAATACTAGCTGTGCTCGCGACTTCGTCCGCGTGGAATAGTTATTTTTTCCCCGTTTTTTTTAACATTTTCCATTATTTCTTCGGTTCTAATGGTTGCAGCGTGATGTTATATAGCCTAAAGCCTTCCTCGATAAATGGTCTATTCAACACAAAAAGAATTTTTCAATTCGGACCAGTAGTTCCTGAGATTAGCGCGTTCAAACAAACAAACAAACTCTTCAGCTTTATAATATTAGTTAAGATTTAGATAGATAGATTGACTCGGTTGATATCACCAAAAATATGCCGTGTGACCTGACTTGAAATCATATTGATTATAGTTAAAGCCCTACAAAGTACCAGAACAAGACCAATTTGTTATTCATGCGAATGGTCGACTTCACCAATTAATTTGGCAAACTAGGACGGTGGGCGATTCTTGCGACGAGGTCACATAATAATTGTGCTAAACGATTCTCTTGATCTAAATGGACGTTTAAGAAAATTTGTACAAATATTATCTGATAAATATATATTATATGATATATATTATATACAGTTTTGTTCTGATACTTTTAGCGTCTAATTTCATCTGTTCTACCCTTAATTGCCATTAAATGTTTTATCATTAAAAAAAATGAAACAACTGCCAATTTAGTGATTAAAATTAAAATGACAAATAAATTATGATATTGCTACTAAGGGAAGTATCCCTTCGTAAGGGAAATCATTAATTGATCTTTCTTATGAAATAGTAGAACATAAAGTTTAAATCCTTAGGAAAGTCTTTAAAAAGTACAGTAAAAATCACATGTTGGCAGTACAAGGATTTTTTGCAACAATTTCAACATGCACCTATAAATCGATGTGTTTTTTGAGAAGTCAACACGAGAACGACAAAAAAAAACAGCCACAAAATATGATGCCGCCGGCGAAAAGCTTTAACACAATATTCCCAATATGCAGTGCAGATTAAAGTGAAGTCAATCGATGTTGGTATCACGTGTAACGTATCGATTTACTTCTCGGCTTAAATTGCACTTGGGCTGAGCGGAAACGTAACAGGAAAGTGTAAAAAGGCCCTTTTTGTTAGGTTAGGGTTCCGTAGCCAAAGAGCTAAAACGGAACCCTTATAACATTCGTTATGTCTGTCTGTCCGTCCGTATGTCAGCCACTTTTTTCAGAAACTAAGAGAATTATACTGTTGAACTTGGTAAGTAAAAGATGTATTTAACAGCATTAAGATTTACCAACAAAAAAATCAACCATACTTCGAGCTGAAACTTACAATTGCTTTTCATTAAATCCAACCATATCCATAGAGTTGGTTTTCTACGAGTATAATATGTTGACCTCGTATAGGGTCTGGTTATCATGGTATTATGTATTGGTTATCTATGGTATGTTATATAATTATATCTATAGGTTTTCAAAACTTATATTGAGGTTTCTAATAAGTATAATTTTTTCATATCTATACATTCTTATATCATGTTGGTTTGTACGAGAACTAGTAGGTAAGTAGTATTTTTGTTTAAAATCGTAATATACCTTTCATTCAATCAACACAAATATGAAAGTAAAAAAACAACAATTGAATATTATGTTACGGAACCCTTTGTTTTATGAGATCATACAGAGTCCGACTCGCACATGGCTGTTTTTTTATTTTCCCTTAATTACTGTGTACACAGGAAGGAAAAGTCGTTACAATGCGCGCTTGGGGAAAATAGCCTTTAAGTGTATATTGTTGCTGAATGGTGGTTTAGTATTATGTTGTCGGATTTATGGAGTGGGTATTATGAAATAATATAGAGCAATTTTCGTAGTACATATCTCCATTTTATGATGGTAAACAGGAAATTAATGTTCGAAAACCAACTTTGAAGGCGCCTTTACTGGAAAACAACTTCAACATGATCGCATCACAAATGCAGTTTCAAATAAGATCTCTCTCGGAGAAGTTCTGACGAGTTACTTGCCCGTCGTCACAGTGACTTGGACTTCCTTTTCGCTTTCCAACAGGCGTAGGAAAGCTATTATGTTGAGCTACTATAGAACTAAGTAGGTACTGAAAAAGGATTACCAACGAAATCTACGCTCGCACCAAAAATTCGAGTAAGATAGAAAATGTTACACCTCTCGTGAACTGTTCATATTACGTGAAAATCAAACAAAAATCACACTTTGAACGGTTTGTATTTGCCGTAGCATTTGTGTAACGTAGTCGAGATTAAAAGGGTACATCAAAGAAGACAAAGGGTTCATTACGATTGAAGGATTCTGCCTCAATAAAGTCCGCGTTGAGCTGAGGTCAAGATCTCAAAGGTCTTTGTGACCTAGTTTTAAGGTCAAGATCACGTGGCATTTTGATTCATCATTAATAAATATTCAAATGGATGGAAACATCTAATCAGCGTCACCAGACCGATGACCTCTACTAGGCGATTATAGGTAAAGTCTCCAATATGGCGAACAACTGGAGATGCCTATGTCCTATAAGCTTACGATGATGATGACGACAATTATACGAGTATAACGATATTTAAGTAAGTATACGGTAATGTGAAGTAGGTATCGTTATTGAAACGCATATTTGCAACAGTGGTAATGTACAAGCTATGCATAGACTGTTCAGTTCGATTTTACATAAAGGGTCAAGTTCCGGGTCTCGGTGACCCACTTTCGGGTCACGATCACGCGCCGGGCGTTTGCGCGCGCACTCTTCTGAATGACGTCTGCATTTGACATTGGGATTTAATGTATTGGCCACATGACTGCATAACTTGTTGAATATGATAGCGCGTTCAAAGGCTGCTTGATTACTTAGCCTCTTAACTCCTGGGATACTAGACACAAAAGAAAATTAATTGTTCGTGTGAAATACTTACGGTGCTTAACGTGTTAATATATTTAGGTAAATATACAAACAATAATAAAGATAGATGAATTCGATATTAAAAGACCATTTTCTTACTACTAAAATTACCCAAAAAAATCTCAGAATCATAACTAAAAACCTGCTGGTTTTTAGTTATGATTCTGAGATTTTTTGCAACTTGCTAGTTGTACTATTGAAAATAACAAACGCATCCCAAATGTTTCGTATACTTTCCTTGACAGGTGAAAAATATTTATTTAAAATTACAATAGAGAATTCGAGAGCATCCATAGATAATGATGTTCTCGCGATGAAATGCGCAGCCGGGTCAAGATCAGCCGGGTCTCGGTGACCCACTTTCGGGTCACGATCACCCGGCAGGACGCTGCGCGCGCATTCCCGCCCCTATTTATACCTGACATTGGGTGCGTGACATTGACGGATCGGGATTAGGGATGCAAGTCGATTTGAGCAATTTTATCGACGGGGCAATGTAATTTTTTTCAATGTAAATGGGTAGCGCTTGACACCAATTGGCCTGATGATAAGCGACGTTTTAGTCTACGATATGAGCGCGCTCGCCCAACATAAACAGATTCACTCTCTGTAATGTTACTTTTGTGGAGAATAGAATAATGGTGCTTGTAGTTTGTGGTTACGTTCAAGATTATATATATAGGAATGAATGAACTTGGTAACGGCTGGATTTACTTAGCTTTGTTTTTATGGCAGGAAAAATTGCGTAATTGTGAGGTAACTTTTAAATAGAATTTTGTTGGATAGAGTAAAGAAGACGAGGACGGAATGTTAGGCTAGCCGGCCTGTGAATACGTGAATTGAAATTTGCAACAAAAATGCTCTACTTGTATATGTCACTGGAAAATAGCAAGAATCGTAAGTTGATCAATTTCCTAGGTAGTTGATTAACTTTCGGAAAATAACAAACGGTAGTTGAAATGTATTATTTAACGCAATGGATTTCAGTTAGTTGATCAATTTAAGGTAGCCTGACAGTCATTTAATAATTTACGATTTTGACACAAGTAAAATCGTCCTCAAATGGGCCAATCGTTGCTCAATGTACTATTTAACGGTGCACTATTACCCGTAACTTAATACACTGTTCCCTGAATGGATGCCGGGATAACGCCACGTGAGCCATTGAACCAATCAACGTTCACCTCACCTTCGTCGGATGATTTTACGGCAAGACCCCGTAAAATGATCAATTTACTAAAATACATACGTTAAATAATACATTTCAACTGCCGTTTATTATTTTCCGGAAGTTAATCAACTCCCTAGGAGATTGATCGACTTACGATTCTTGCTATTTTCCGGTGACATATACAAAGCGCTCCAGCATTTTAGGTACAGGCGTAGAACATTCTTTTTGAATCAATTCGGAATTCCGAACGTGTACGGCCAGCCCTAAGGATTGGTATAAGGATTGAGATAGGAATTGGTTCGGGAAAAGACTAAATTGTTATGCAATCCAGTTGATCTTGAAAAGTGGTGCTATACTTTTATTATAGTCGGGCAACTCACCATACATGCGAGTAATGGATACCTACCTTTTTTAAGTCGGCTCCCACTTTATGATATACGTGACCGAACTTGCAAATTGACGGACAAAATGATAGTGATATGTAGTGATGCGAGTTTTTTGTGTTGTCGACTATTAAGTTTATTTGAATTTTTAAAATTTGATGCAAGAGGCGGCAGACGAGCAAGTGTGATGCCTGATAGTAAGCAGTCGACACCGCCCATGGACACCCACAACTCAAATCGAGCTTTAGGGTCGCTGCGGGGCTTTTAAATATGAATACGCTCGTTTCTTGACGGTTTCCATGTAGTAGCTGTTCGGAAAGACTGTCGCAGGAAGTAGGTACAAAAGCCAGAGGCCTCTACAGTTGTTCGTCACTTTGGTCAAACTTGTAGGCTATGCTCATAATCGCCACGCTCGTGCTGGGTAGATGGGTTAGCGATCGCAGAGCGTAAACTCCTCGTTTCGGTGACGCTGCTGCCCATCATCAATTAAACATACAACCCGTAGTATTGAACTACTTCCATTCGTGATAGTTATACCGCCACCAGTCGGTTGCCAGATCGTTTGTTATTCGATAGGATGCACCGGTTATTCGGCAGGTGAGGGTGGCTTGTAGCGAAAAGTTGTTAGGTTGCTCCCTCACATCCCTTAATTTTCCTAATTTATTCTCATGATACTATTGACCCAATGATAAAACTGCCAAATGCAAGGCCTTCCATCGATTGCACAGCTAAACACTTCATTCACTATTAATACTACCAGGTTTCCGTTGAAATATATCGCGTGACCACATCAGTAAGCTTACTTATTTATTAAAGAAGCCGTCTTTCAAAGTTTAAGGTTGAATTGAAAGCTATTACGATCCCTGATAATGATGAATGTAAATGTTATATTCCTTTCGGTGACGCGTAAAGACTGCAAATTACAACCCCATCTCTTCCTGTGGGTGTCGTAATAGTCGACTAAGGGTCCTCTTTAGATTTCAACTTTTCAATCGATGATGGTAGATTTGTTGGTGACCATCGTAAGCTCGACGAAACACTCTTGTAGTGACTTCCGTCGTGTTTCATGATCATAGTGTGTAGCTGTAGCTATTGTACAGGTAATTATGGCGATATCCACTAGCAAGGGTGACTCGTCCGTCCAGGTTTTTGTCCGTTGCCGCAGTGACTTGGGCTCCACATTCTCTTTTTATTAGGCAACATTAGGTCAGAAGGTATGCTGTTCTACTATTGAAAAAACACACACATACATAAACATTCTACATTGCACAAAATACAAAAATTTACATAAAAGATGTTACAGTATCTTGTGGTTCATTTCAGTGGACTGATGTGGGCTGATGATGATGTGGTTCATTTTAGGCGGTCTCAATGCTAGTTAGCGATATCTTCCAGATAACCTTTAGGCAGAGGAAGTGTAACATAGTACCTACCCTTAGTCTGACGCCATCTGCATGTATATTATTTTAGTCCATTCTATCTGGAACGCCTTTATCCCTGACTATAGATAGATATTCTTTATTGCGCACCATACAATTGACTTAAAAACTAGGTATTACAGACACTTGTTGCACAATTTAGGCGGCCTTATCGCTATAAGCGATCTCTTCCAGACAACTTTAGGGTAGAGGATAGGTGAAAAATAAAGGGTGAGGTGAGCTATCAACAGAAACGGAATTGATGCTAGTTAATAAATATAAATACATGAATAATAATACATACATAACTAATATCCAATACACTATACATATATATGCGGATATAATATATACACATATAATGCATATAAAGTACTATACATAAATACATATACACCACTATATGGAATCGAATTATGCAGTGCCAGCGTCCGAAATCGTGCAGAGAGATGATAAAAAGAAGAAGAGAGAGAAAGAGAGGAGAAGATAAATGGAACTACTGGACTATATCTTTCAATGTAAATAAATGTTATCCACTTAGTACACAGTCCTCTCAAGGGTGTTACGGCTGCAACGTAAAGAATCTCATAAGTTACATTTTATTCAGCAAACGCAAATGGAAGTTAATCAGACGTTATTTTCCACTCCGATTGACGCCAACACAAAACTTGTACAGTCATGTCCGAAAGTAAACGATCTCTGATAGTATTAAATCATCATCATCACCAGTCCTATCAGTCCACTGCTGGACATAGACTATTAAATAAACACCGTTTATTTATGGAAATACAGAGTGTTTGGTTCATCGTGAGCTAATCCGTTTTCATCATCATCATCATCAGCCCGTGTCAGTCCACTGCTGGACATAGGCCTCCGCTTTTATAATTGGGATGATGACTAAAAAATAATTTAATGTCCATCAGATAGATTAATGAAAAATATTGGATACGTATTTTTTATTTTGCCTCTTGTTCAAAAACTTACGAAGATACATTGATTTTAAATGTCACATGACGTCACGTTAGAGTACAAAATATACTCTAACGTGACGTAGTTAGCCCCCACTCCGTAACTTTAATGCGCTATATCTAAGTATTTTCTTGTTATTTCGACAAAACAAAAAATACGGGTCTTATATTTTTTTATTATCTAAGAGACGGACTAATTATTTTCTTCATTTTCATACCTTGTCATCATCCGTATTCGTTTTTATTAAACTTGATACTCCAGAGATGTTTTTATTATTTTATCCAGGATGAACAGATAGTCCCCTTCTATCGGAAGCGGGAAGCGCATCTTATTAAGTGAAGAACTACTAATAAAATATTAGCATCCCGGCCATAATTGATATTTATTACGTTTTAAGCAAAATCAATTAATAATCTGCATTATTTATCATGATGGCAAAACATCCGATAATTCTAATCATATGTTTTTTTTTATAGTAGCTTGACATAATGGCTTCCCTACGCCTGATGGAAAGCGAAAGAGAAGCCGAAGTCGCTATGACAACGGGCAAGTAACTAGTCAGTTATCTATCAGTTGCCACCGCCGTGCCCACCCAACCTTAACCCCTCACGAGCTCTGGAAACCCTACTCACCAGCAGAAATACGTCCTAAAAGTCATTTGGCTGCGGTATTCTATAGGGTGGTGGTCCTTCCCCACAGGGGCGAAGATTCGCTATGCCCTACCTCTCTTATGTATTATTCAATGACCTCTGCAGCACTTTTCTACACAACAGTACGAGATTGCGATACACTCATGGCTTTACGGCGGCATTTACTCGGTAATCAGGACATGGGTTTATTACCCATAACATTTTCCATGCTGGCGGATATTCTCAATATTTTCCCACATATTCCATTAGTAGCTTCTTGGTTATGAGGCGAATCAAACCATACAAAGGCTTATAAAATGTTGTTTATTGGTTTTGTTATGGTGAATATTTTCTTATAATTTTTTTAACAATGCTAGAATTTTCAACAATACAAGAAAATATAAAAATGTTTATTGCTAGTTAATCTTTCTAGGACTACTTAGAACAATAAATGTTTAGTTAAAGAAATAGCCACATCTTTGCCACTGCGTATACTTTACTAGTTGACTCTGTCTTCATAACCGAGGAACTTAGGTTCGAATTCTATTCAAGACAAAAATAGAGTATGCCCTAGTTTCATAATGATTGATAACTTATTCTTTCCATGCACTTAAATAATTAAATAACCCAATATACGCCACGCTGAGCCACACATCGCCATCTAGCCTTAAACAAGTCGAAGCTTGTACTATGGGTACTAAACAACTGATAAATAAATACATATTATATGTAAGTATTTAACACCCAGACCCATTCAAAAAGAATTTTTATGCACATAAATGTTTGTACGGTGCGGGAATCAAACCCACAACCCTTGGCTCGGAAGGCAAAGGTCACTACCAAATGAGCTATCGGGCCAGTCAAAATACAGGTGTGACAGTGGCAAAACTCGATACTTAATTACAAAATTAAACTCTGATAATGTAAGTACGTGTGGTACGATCCTTAGAACAAAGAAGCCTTCATAATTTAGTCATAAAACCAGCGGAGTAGCGCTGGGAGCGGTGATTGATGAAATATGCAAATTATCTCATACTCATTATTTCAAGCACAATGTGGAAGAAAGATACTTGCTATTATTATATGGCGTAGCTCAAGGCTTAATCGTATTTGAAATTCTGCTTGACGTGTTGTGATAATGGATTTAGTTGTTTAGAAATTAATCTACAGGTTTAATAATGAGGACTTGTAGCTACACCGTAAACCTCAAACACCTATTTTAGGTTTATGCTGTAGCTAGGAAAAATTACCTATAATTTTTCATACAAATCTGTTTCTTGCCTTTTTTAATTTGTTGTGTTTCTGAGCGTTAACTTATGTTCGACCAAATTCGATTGTAACGCCTACCCGCCTGCCCAGCGTGGCGATTATGGGTACTTATATCAAAAGAGGTAGGGCATAGCGAATCTTCGCTCGAATTGAGCTGCCCGTCCGGGGAAGGACCTCCATTATAGAATATCTATCCTTATAGAATACCGCAGCCAAATGAACTCCGGGATGTGTTCCTGCCGGTGAGTAGGGTTTCCGGAGCTCGTGGGGGGTTGGGGTTGGGCCGCATGGCGGTGGCAACTGACAGGTAACTGACCAGTTACTTGCCCGTTGTCACAGCGCCTTGGGCTTCTCTTTATCCTCCAGACGTTTGCTCTAAATGGCGAAGAACTGGAGAGGCCTATGTCCACCAGTGGATTTAATTTGTTTGAAATGATTTGTGCTAGTAAATAAGTAAGCCTCGGTTGAACAATTTTGGAGGAGTTAATACGAGTAAGTAAAATTAATTTGTATCTTAACTCTTCTATATTGGTTTAGAGTTCATCTGGACCAGGAGGTCAGTTACAATCTATGATCTACAATAGGTTAATAAACTTCTCATATAAAGGCCTTGAAGCCTAAAACAGCCTATGAATCGTAATAATCCACATTAACCTTTCATAAAAGCAAATGCAGCATTTTAAACTAGAATTATGAAGCGAATTATTCTGTTGTCGGACGCGCTTTTAAGAAATGCTTTTTTTTTACCTTTTTTTTTATAAAGAGTAAGACGTATAACGGTTTAATGGATACGAATGGATGGTTACAGTTACTGCGTAAATACAAAATGATGAAGGCTCTGAGAACGAATTTTTTCAAATTAAGACAAGTTAAGCTGTAATGTTAAGTAATCTGAGCGGGAGGTGGCTTATTTTCGTAATTACTTTGGTAATTAGAGCTTAGGAAACTTGTATTAAGTTTCGTAGGCGGATAAGTTTTTGGTTAAGCAAATGTGCGTGTGTGTGTGTGATTACAATTTTCGTGTTTAATTACGTTAAAAAGCAATGTTGAAGAGAGTTTACAATATAGGTCCTTAGTTGTGTGCATGGGGACTACAGAGGATAAGTAAGTAAGATAGATATTCTTTATTGCACAAAATAAATACAGAAAAGGTGATGCATACATCTTGGGGACAATCTAGGTGGTCTTATCGCTAGTAAGCGATCTCTTCCAAACCACTTCAGGTAGAGGAAATGTAATTTTATGAAGAGAACATGTAATATCCATGTTTTATTTAACTCCAGTCATTAAATTTTGTAAATGTACGGCGCAATGTCAAGGTTTCGAGTTTACCAGGCGGGGATTTTTAAATTGTTGCGGATCTGGATGTTCTAGGAGACACTTCAGTCATCATCTGAAAGAGTAACAAACATTCATCTAAACAAACTTTCGCATTTATAATATTAGTAGGATTTATGTATTTTTTTTATAGTAGCACGGCCTAATTAATGGCTTCCCTACTGCTAATGGAAAGCGAAAGAGAAGCCCAAGTCTCTGCCACAACTGGCAAGTAACCGATCAGTCACTTGTCAGTTGCCACAGCCATGCCGGCCCATAAGATGCTTCTTCACGCCCAACGTCCTAAAGAAAGAAGGAGGGAAATACATGCACTGGCAAAGAGTTCCATATTTTAATATGCCGGCAAAGATAAACTACGACGCATATCTAATTTCCTTACCACGAACAAAACACAGCGAAATATTAAGTAAGCCCAGAAAGTAAATAATATGTATTTTTTCACCTGAAATATGGCGTTAGTCCAACGAAAATTAAAATCACTCCGCGAAAAATGGCAGTCACTTACAGGGCATTTTTAATTTTGGCGTAGCGCAAGCCTTAATACGTGAACTGGTTTTTAATATTTGCATCGCTTTGTGTCTGCTTTAATTTCACCGAGTTGATTCATCCCAATATCGCCGTTTTGTGCAAATAGACAAAAAAAGTCTAGCTATAACTGATGCCGATATCAGAGATATTTCTGAACCGATTTTTAAAGTAAAAGTAAGTATAATTGTTTATTTCCAAGAAAAAATTACAACTTATAGTACCTATTGCTTAAGAAAGAAACAATAGGCAATGCCTGTCAATTTTTTGTACCGGGTGTGAAGAAGCATCTAACGCACCGGCATGGCTTTGGCAACTGACAGGTGACTGGCTAGTTACCTAACTAGCTTTAACTTACATTTTTCTTGGACTTCATTTTCTGCTTATTTTTTAACAGCACGTCATTTTGACGTGCTATTAAAAAATATAAATAAAAGGACGTAGTCTCTGCCTACCTCTCTGGGAGAAAGGCATGACGTTATTATGTATGTACATATGTGTAAAAAATAAAATAAGCTGTATTTTGTAAGGACATTAAACCAAAAGAGATTTGAAAGAAAAAAGCAAACGTAAAACTCAAGGTTGCCATAAAACAGCTCCAATCTCTTTCCTTACCGGGGATTATCCTTCAAACTCAATAAGTTTGTTGCTGACGTTTCTTAGCTAACAAATACGGAATAGGTAAGTAAACCTCACCCGTGGCGACACTTCCGGGTTGATAAGATCAAGATGGATTATTTGTGTACGCCGGCCTCAAGTATGTTTGTATAGATGTCCATTAGGAAATTTAATAAATAAATAAATAACCCAAGACATGCCACGCTGGGCCACACAGCGCCACCTAGCCCCAAACTAAGCCGAAGCTTGTACTATGGGTACTAGACAACTGATAAACTTACTTAGATACATTTTTTTTGTAAATAAATACATATTATACATAGAAAACACCCAGACCAATACAAACAGATATGTTCATGAACACAAATGTTTGTACTGTGCGGGAATCGAACCCACGACTCTTGGCTCAGAGGGCAGAGGTCACTACCAAATGAGCCACCGAGCCTGTCAATGTTTATGAAATTAGATTTAAATAGTATATATTTTTTGCCGTCGTAGCCTAGTGGTAAGATCGTCGCTTCACACACGTGAGGTCGTCGGTTCGAATCCGCGCGGGTACGCACCTCTGGATTTGCAAAAATCTATGTGCAGAATTATACCACTAGCTTAGCGGTGAAGGATAACATCGTGAGGAAACCTGCACATCCAGTTTAATTCTGAATGTGTAACCATGATCCAAATTTTTCTGGTTCCCCTTTCTGAGGGTTACGAAGGTCAGATGGCAGACGCTTTAATGTAATAACCAGACTAGCTAAATCTAGGATCATGGTCAAAGCGGACCCTGGGCCTAGAGGCACAAACTGGGACGACGCTAAGAGGATACAGTCTGTCCGTAATTATTATAGTTATGTGTAAATAAAGAATTTTGCATTTGTATATTTAATTGAAACTTTTCTGACCAATAGCTGGCTTGGTAGCGACTAGACCTACTCGATCAAAGAACGTGGGTTCAATCTCCGTACGTGACGAACATTCATGATAAACATTAAGATAGAATTAACATATTACACATTTTTTAATAACTATTCAATTTCTCATAAAAATAATGCTTCAGTGCGATTGATATTACAAAAAAAACTTTTAATTTTTTTAGTAAGCTCAATATCACAATGTGATTTGGACCATAGCTTCAATTTTTTTTAACGTTGAGTTACTAAAATAAAATCTGTAAATAAGATGGTATGTTTGGATAGCCATAACTTAAGTTTATCAAAAGCTTAGCAGTTTGATGTTCCTTTGATCATGCTAATTGAATTTTTGTACGGTTTTGAATTATCTGTTTGTGGGTGTTCTGAGAGACGCCCCCACCCTTTTAAAATAACCATCTACTTGTACAAGAAAATTAACAGTAGGAAACCAAGTTATCGTTTCAGAATCCATTCGTTAATAAGATATTTTTAAAAAACACACTAAATATTCCACTTGTCTTTGATTTTTAATGAACAGTATAGATATGTATCTATACTGATTATATTGCTTTTCTAAGAGAAAACGCTAATTAATTCACCCATTTTACAAAAATGCTTCAAAATGATACTTATTCAATGATGGATTATTTTTATAAAAGCCTTTGTTTTTGAAATAAACAAATATTGAGAACGACAGGAAAATGTTTTGCTTTGTCTCAAAATATAAGCTTAATAAAAATCACACAAGTACTCCATATTTCCGTGAAAGCGTTAAATGAAAATGTGTCCGTCTAAAAACAGGGACAATTTTCTGTCGTGCTAAATACGTTTGAAATGAGAGAGCTATGGGGAAAATATGTTTTTAGATAACAAAGGTTTATTAAGGCTTAATAAAGTCATATATAAATTGTGAATCTAGGCTTCTAGATTGAAGTTCGTCAGCTCAAATTCAGCACTATACTGCATAAGCGCCGCTTCACACCCCTTTATTTCATTTATAGAGGACTCTGGGCTCTGAAGAGGACATCCTGAGGAACGCTACTGAAACAACAATCACGATGATCTAGATTTCTTTAGAGCTTTAGGTAATCTAATTAATTTAAAATCGTAGTTATTTGTCATTACTTCGTGTGCCTGATAGTAAATTCGTTCACAACAAAATCACGAGAAATGTATGATGATTATTTTGTTAGCTATTAGGCGCTATGATAACAATAAATGAAGCGTTGAGAAACGTTATCCCTCTTGAAATGAGAACATTATTATGTAAATACTCCTACGTTTATGTACGTTACCTTGAACTAGTAAAAAGATACGCCATTTCTGCCCGCCAAGGTCGGAACCAACTCATTCCTTCGTCCTGCTCTGATAACGGGTTTAAAAATAGTGGTTTAAATGCAATGTTTCCCATGCTGGCTTCATAATGTTATGCCAGCCTTGCAAAATCTGAATGTCAAGGGTATGTAATACCAGTAGATGGCAGGATTACTTGGAGTATTCGCTAGCTTGTAGATTAGGATTCTAGATCTAGTTTGCATTCCTAATTTACATTTTTAGGTGAAGGAAAACTACGTGTGAATGCCGGTTTCCTCAGTCCATACCTAAGAATGTAAATAAATAAATATAGACCTCTTCAGTTGTACGCCACTTAGGGCAAACATTTGGAGGATATACCAATAATCGCCACGCCGGGCAGGTGCAGGGCGCAGCTTCTCGCTCCGCTGATGCTGCTACCCGTCATCGGTCTGTGGTATTTAGCTACGCCTTCAATTGTGATGGTTATACCGCCACCAGTCGGTTGCCAGCACCTCGTTTGTCATTCGGCACGATGCACCACGGGCAGGTGGCTGGCTGTTGGTAACGACTGGTGGTTTGCTTGAAGATGATAGGTCGCTCCCTTCCATCCAACGCTGCTGCCCCGTTTTCGGATATGTTTAGTCGTCTTATACGACACAAAAGGAATGAGATGGGGTGATCCTTTCTATGTTTGTTTGTTTGTTTCACCGGGGAAAAATGTACGCATACCCACTGGTAGCATACTATTTTTTTTGCCGGGGAAAATGCTTTTAAGAATTCCCGCCACCCGGGTTAGTTATCTCGCTACGCACATCTAAACTAATATTATAAAGCTGAAGAGTTTGTTTATTTGAACGCGCTAATCTCAGGAACTACTGGTCCGAATTGAAAAATTCTTTTTGTGTTGAATAGACCATTTACCGAGGAAGGCTTTAGCAAAGAAATAATGGAAAATGTAAAAAAAAAGGGGAAAACATAACTATTCCACGCGAACGAAGTCGCGAGCACAGCTAGTAATATATAATACAGGTTAGTCTATAAACGTCATATAGTTCATAATATACTTTAATACTTGTTTCGGAAGTTGTCAAAGGACTGCGATATTGGAGTGCCGCCTTTGAAACCGACTGTGGCATGTTCAGAGAACTAATTACTCCTCTTGCCATTCCGAGTATGCAGGTTCCGCTGTCATAGTCAATTCCGATCTGTTCCGGATACTCGTACAAAATTATTTCATAAATTTTATTTTATAAAACACTTACATAGAGGTACATGAAATTCAGGAAACTTACAAGGTTTTGGGATAAGTGTATACTTATGACCCAACTGTAGAGTCGAGTTAGTTTAGAAAACGAACTTTTTAATTTGCCTTCGTGCGAATATTCCGGGAGACGTAGCAGTATTTTTTTTATCCTTTGACGACATTTGACTAGACCATTCGTCATTTCTAAGAATAGGCTCTACTTTTCAACCGCCATGCGCCATATAGCTCTATCCGTTATCAATCTCGTCATCCCGACATCATTACTAAGTCTGTCGACTATCAAACGGTTTGTCAGCCCACTGATGTCTGCCCAAGCCTACACTGCTACTAGCATAGTCCAGGAACACCTGAGTATCATAGCTGCATACCACCACCACTAAACGTACCGCCGATTGGTTCATCATCATTTGCCTGCCCTGTTCCCATTATCTGGGGTCGGCGCAATATGTTTTCTTCTTCCATTCATCCCTATCAGCCGTCATCGTCCCATTCACTCCTTTCTCAGCCATATCATCATTCACACCGCCGATTGGTTAAATAACAAAAATATGTTGAAGAGAATTCATAACCTTTTCAACATTTTTCACCAATCCTTAAATCTCGGCTTTTGAACGTTCGGACACTTTTTGAATACCATCACAGAGTGTGGGAGTTCTTGTTTAATAAACTAATGCCTGTTGCGCAATTTTTGCGAACGGAATTCAAATAACTGTGGAGGAGGTAAAATTCAAATGCTGAGGGGTGTTTAATTTATTTACTTAACAGATTTTATCAAATGCAGTACGCAGGAGATTATTAAAGTGCATATGTGCACAAGTTTTCATGAACATCATTGTCTGATATGTATTTATTTACAAAAAAAGTTTCCAAGTAAGTTTATCAATTGTACCTATAGTTTATGTTGGCGACTGGCTGTGATGCAGCCTTTTTTATAAACTTTATGTTTTTATATCTTTTTCTACAAATTGTCAATTGATCAGTCGTCACCTGTCTGCCTGTTTGTATGCTCTTATTTTATCAATACATTTAAATATTATCCTATTTACTACGTGTTTCCCTCATTCTCCATTAGTTACAGTCCACATCCTCATCCGCTAGTTATCATTTGGTGCTTCGGCTTAATTTGGGGCTAGATGGCGATGTGTGGCCCAGCGTGGCATGTCTTGGGTTATTTATTTATTTATTACACACTTAGAATATTCAACGGTCTCACATGAAATATTGTTAAGGGCAGTCTAGACGTACAGGGGTCCTCCCGAAAAGGTCTTAGGTCTTACTTGATCACGGTATACGCTTCTCTCTAGGGCAATCTTGCCGAAGGGACCGGTATTATTAGCATTTAGTAATTAATTCAGGGTCAAAGGCAGGTAGCAACCTGTGAGTGACCCTTTAATTGTTGCATTAAGTGAATATTAAGTTTGTTTGCTCCCTCTGGTTAAATAAAAATCTTATCGTGTAGCTTTGGTGCTATGAGATTTATGATCCTATTAAAAGAAATCTTAGCGATTCTTGTTCGTATAACAATAGAAAGAATGAAAGTTCATTTGCCGCGAAGCACATGCTCAAATCTGTATAGCGAATGCTCCCATTGTGTAAGCACCTTAAGGCTTAAAAGCTAACAAATACCAAAAAGAAAAACAAATGCTTGTCGCGTCTTATAGAATCAGCCAGCAATAGGTAGAAATTATTCGCATCATTACACTCCACTTAAGGTTAGTGGGGTGAATGACCCTTTGACGTTTGCCAAATGCACCAAAATCGGATTGGGAGCTTTTATAATAATGGACGTTGAAGGCCTAGGGAGAGAATGTACTCAACATAATGTTACGTTATTTCGGTTTATACACAAATGTATTCGCATGTTCAAAGATGTATGATTGAGCATGACGAATCTGGTCTGTCAATTTGTGTTTTATTCTATAGAATTGATGAGTACTTTGAAAGACATTACGTATTTATTATTCCAATGCGCGAAGTTGGTTAATATCATATTTAATTGACGGTTTTTATGGTAGGTATATTTTATTGAAGAGGAAAACCGAAAAACAAAAAGGCTTTTATGTTTATGCCCAACGAAGTGGGCACGAGTCAGCTAGTGTGTTATAGACCAAATTCAAATGACCTCCTGGTCGTATTTCTGTGGGTGACTAGGGTATCCGGAGCTCGTGGGGGGTTAGGGTTGGGCCGGCATGACGGTGGCAGCTGACAGGAACTGACCAGTAGCTGTCCGTTGTCACAGCGAGTTGGGCTTTTTCTTTCGCATTCCAGAGGCGTAGGGAAGCCATTATGTCGAGCTACTATAAAAAATATAAGATGCTGTACCTATGTTTCTCTTATAAATAAAGTAAAACGTCTATTGTATAGTCTTCATTATAAGCGAGATACTAATTTCAGGAAACGAATGAACAGTCCATTTCTTTTGGGAAGTACTCGCATTTTAATTTCGTTCCTCTTTTTCCAGCGATAAATATTATAGTCTAACAGTAACGCCAAGATAAATTACAGGAGTTCCGATTTATGAAGAAAAAGTAAGCGTTTTACGTTTTCTAATATGCAGTTAAGGTTTTATGTAGATTGTGTCGCCAACCTGCATGATTTAGGCTATGTTAAATGAGGAGTAAGGGAGCAGCCTATCATTTCTTCGCTCCAAGCCAACCTCACCTGCCCGTGGTGCATCCTGCCGAATAGCAAACGAGGCGCTGCCTGGCAACCGATTGGTGGGCGGTATAACCATCACAATTGACGGCGTAGCGAAATACCACAGACCGATGACATGCAGCAGCGTCATCGGAGCGAGAAACGGCGCCCTGCGATCGCCAACCCGCCTGCCCAGCGTGGCGATTATGGGTATATCCTCGAGATGTTTGCCTTAAGTGGCGAACAACTGGAGAGGGCCTATGTCCAGCAGTGGACTGTGGTAGGCTGATGATGATGAAATGAGGAGTTAAAAGACGAATGTCTATTAAACAGCCTTTATACTCGTATCATCGTCATCAGCCTATCGCGGTCTATTTTATACTATTCAGTGATTTTATGTAATATTTTAAATTCAGTCACTGAACATCATAAAGTGCCCGAAGGAAAGACAACTTCTGTTAAATCTTAAGGGCCTATAGGATAAAAGTATGACCAAAACGTGGGACAAAAAATGTTGGACAGTGACCGCAAAGTTAGTTTCATAACTGGCTTATATCGCACCCTTGCGTCTTGGCGGTGAATAATGGATCACCGGGAAAACAACTTCAAGGACTGTGGTTTTATGCAGTGGAAAAGATATGGTAATAAAAATTTAAACGCCATGCAGCTCTTACGTGGTAATAAAGTTGACTTAAAAATTATTTTTTTCGACATTGGACAAAATTTGGTTGAATCTCTACGATGGTCAAAGTCAAAAGTCAAAGTCAAAATAATCTTTATTTGTATAGGTTTTTATGAAAAACACTTACAAATCGTCGAAGCTACCACCGGTTCGGAAAGCAGCATTCTACCGAGAAGATACCGGCAAGAAACTCGTGGTGGTATAACCATCACAAATGAAGGCGTAGCTGAATACCACAGGCCGGTGACGGGCAGCAGCGTCACCGGAGCGACAAACTACGCCCTGCGAACGCCAATAGGGTACGAAACGAGCATATACGTCAAAGGACGAAAGTTACCGACATAGCTCGAAGGATTAGTACGCTGAAGTGGCAGTGTGCTGGTCATGTCTGCCGTAGAGCCGATAATAGGTGGAGCAGACGAGCCTTGGAGTGGACACCATTGATGACCTTAGAAGAACTGCTGGCAGAAGGTGGATGAGGAAAGCCCGGGATAGAGAAATGTGGCGCGAATTAAAGGAGACCTTTGTTCAGCAGTGGACTGATCAAGGCTGTTGATTAAGCCCAACAGTTGGTCCACATGCTAAGAGAGAGAGTGCTTATAGTTTTCTTAGAACGCTTTAAATTCGGGCGTCAAAGTCAAAAGCAGTTAAAAGTATTGCACACTAAATATCTGTGGAACCGTAAAACTTCATAATAAATAAAATAAACGTTAAGTAAAATAATAATGAGTATTTAAACCATTTCTATTTTACTGTGGCCGCAGTCAGGCGGACATTCAACTCCAACAGACGAAGAAATGCTATTGCGGGCTCTCTCGCCGCCATTACTGCGTAATTTATGAGCTAAGTGACAAAACACTTCGCTCTGAGTAGAGGTAATAAGAACAAGGAAATTATGGCTGTGTTAAGATAAAGAAAATGTTATGTGCAAATGTGGGGTATGGTGTTTGTAAATGACTGGACCTATCATCAACATCAGCCTATCGCAGTTCTCTGCTGAACCTTGGTCTTTTCAGTTGTTCGCCACTTTGGTCAAACATCTGTAGATGTTATGACGTAGGCATCCGCTAAGAACGGATTTTGATCAATTCTACCCCCAAGGGAATAAAATCGGGGATGAAACTCTATTTCACGTGAACGAAGTCGCGGGCACGGAAGTTAGATATACGATAATCGTGTTCTTTCATATTATAAGGGCGGGTGAGAATTGACCATTGTTTGCAATTTAACTGCAACTTAATATTTCTCAGTTTGCGTAGGTACTACTTAACCGTTTTAATTCCGCAAAGCCCCAACAAATCTCCCTCCCTTGCTAGAAAAGGTAATACGGGGTCATTTCCCTCTGTAAACCCGTTCTTTTTCTCTCTAGCTTAATTAAAAACTTGTGATTTGAGGCAAATTGAAACAGCAACATAGTGGCACAGGGAATTTCTTAGTTACCCGCTGTATTGCAAGACATACGAGTAATGTTGGTTGTCTTGAAATATATTTTCTTAGGTAAGTGTTGAACATAAGCACTTCTAAGTATTAAGCATTAATAGGGAAACACCAAAGGGATGTAAGGGAGCGACCAATCATCTTTTCGCTCCAAGCCACCCTCATCTACCCATGGTGCATCCTGCTGAATAACGAATGAGGCTCTGGCAACCGACTGGTGGCGGTGTAACCATGACGATTAAAAGCATAGCTAAATATTACAGGCTGATGACGGGCAGTAGCGTCACCGGAGCGAAAAGCTATGCCCTGCGATCGTCAACCCGCCTGCCCAGCGTGGCGATTATGGGTATATCCTCCAGAGGTTTGCCCTAGGTGGCGAGCAGCTGGAGAGGCCTATGTCTAGCAGTGTACTGCAATAGGCTGATGATGATGATGATGATGACTACAAGCGTTTCAAAGTTTAGTATATATAAAAAATAAGCTTGTATATGAAAATACGTTCATTAAAATACCAAGGGATGGGACAAATATACGGACAATGGAAAGGAGTCACCAGACAGTTTGCATAAAATTTTATATCAAACACGACGTCCAATCGCAATATGAATTGTTTGCACAGAAAATGTATCAGTAATAGACTTTGGTAATGGTTCGTAAACATTGTTCGGATAGTCTAGACCGAGTGTGTGACTGGAATATATTGAATAGATCACGTACATACATACATATTATTTTTATATTCATACATATTTTTAGGTTTTTCCTTTGTGGCTGCTAAAAATATGAGAAGCTTCTTTTTTTTTTTTTTTTTTAATTCTGTGACCTGGCGATCTGTGCGGACACAATGAGCCATTCTTATACATAATTTTTATATATCTCAATCCATATTATTTTGAAAACTAAACGTTATTTTAAAATAAGTAAATGAGTACATGAACCGGCCTGCAGTTGGATGGAGCGCGTTTGCCCAACAAAAAACCATTTACTGTCGCCTTTAAAATCTGATATCTTCTGGGAAAACAGACAGTGGCATAGAGTTTCAAAGCTTAGCCGTTCGCACTTTGAATGTAGAGGCAAAGCGCACAGTGCGAGTTTCTGGAACCTGCACCATAAATAAATGCCTTCTAGCCGTGTCCCTGCTCGTCCGATGGTAATAACTTTTTTCCATCGGATGAGCAGTGACCCGTATATATGTTGTACTAGTTGTGCCCGCGGTTTTGCCCGCGTTCATGTAGTATTAGTAGCGTTCATGCTTATATTACTCTTCATCCCTTCAAGTAAGTATCTCCACTTAAATAATCACGTCAATTCGTCGCTCCGTTTTGTCGTGAAAGCAAGCCAAACATGACTGTAGTCATACAGACAGAAACATTTTCCCATTTATAATATTAGTATGGATATTCCAATATAGTAGTGGACTACTATCGACTTCCCCACTCAAATTACGGCGATTGGGATGTGGACAGATAATTTCCTCTATTTTCTATCTTTAGGACTCTCATATCTTATATGTAATTTGATCTTATTCATAGTTTAGGTTTAAATATAAAATAACATCCTAATCATAAGAATATTATAACAATGGAACTGTTTATAATCCACGTATTGACGTAGGTACAAATAATTTCCAATGAGAGAGAATAAAAAAACGTTTTCATTATTTATCCTTGTAGGGATTACGCGTAAATCCAGTTAACAAAAAATAAATCATATACCTACCTACTTTATATCTGGGCCGAAATCTGTTGTTGCGAATTTAACAAAATGTTGGTTGAATTTAAGTAAGAATTTGTGTGGCAGTGCTCAATAAAATATAACGCTTTTTATTTAATAAGCTTTATATTACTTAACGGTAGGTGCTTTCAGGAGTAACAATAAGAAAGAAAAGCCTCTAAAATAATGAAGACTGTTGGTGGAAATCAGCAATAAGAAAAAACAACTTTTATTTGTGAAAGCATTTCAATGAAATTAATGACTTTACGATTGCGTCATTGTATGATCGAATCGCAAATTCATTATTATAAAGTAAATAGAGATTGATATCAGTTTATTGATGTTGATCCAACAGAACCAGAACTGTGAGAGTGAGAGAGATAAAGAAACTGAGTCTCTTTTTATATTTCAACTTGCGACTCGTTTCGCTTCGGGTTCTTAATTGACGGCTTAGTAATTTTTTAGCAACAAATATAGCTTAAGTAATTAGCTTAGCTTAATATAGCTTAGCTGGCACGGGCTGATGATAATGATGATGATAGCTTAAGCTACTCAGGGTGAATGTAGCTTTCCTACTGTGAAAAAAACTTTGAAATCGGCGCAGTAGTTTGTGAGTTTAATCATTACAATACATAATTATAATCATTCAAGAAACGAGCATATTCATATTTAAAAGCCCGGCAGTGACCCTAAACTCGATTAGAGTTGCGGGTGTTCATAGGCGGTGTCGACTGCTTACCATCAGGCATCACACATGCTCGTCTGCCGCCTCTCGCATAAAAATAAAAATATATATCTCTTTATAATATTAGTTTAGATGATCTTTGAAAAGCCTTCTCATAAACCCCTTACGTTACTTGGATCCCGTCTTTGTTAACGGATATGTGAACAATACATATTAAGCGGTTAGCCGTCTATTGACACGAGCTTGTGATACAAATTGTATATGTCACCGGAAAATAGCAAGAATCGTAAGTTGATCAATTTTCTAGGTAGTTGATTAACTTTCGGAATATAACAAACGGTAGTTGAAATGCATTATTTTACGCAATGGATTTCAGTTAGTTGATCAATTTACGGTAGCCTGACAGTCATTTAATAATTTACGATTTTGACACAAGTAAAATCGTCCTCAAATGGGCCAATCGTTTCTCAATGTACTATTTAACGGTGCACTATTACCCGTAACTTAATACACTGTTCCCTGATTGGTTGCCGGGATAACGCCACGTGAGCCATTGAACCAATCAACGTTCACCTCACCTTCGTCGGATCATTTTACGGAAAGACCCCGTAAAATGATCAATTTACTAAAATACATATTATAATACACAGTTTATTATTTTCCGGAAGTTAATCAACTACCTAGGAAATTGATCAACTTACGATTCTTGCTATTTTCCGGTGACATATACACGTTTACGTAAAGGATACCTAAATCGTTCAATATTTGACGAGATATTCCTGGATGTTGATATTCCTTATAATAGGCGTAATTATGAGCGAGATACTGAACAATAGTATAGATTAGTTTAATGTTTTGTTAGCATTTCTACACTAGCTTTTGTCCGCGGTCAGGCTTGTGTGAGTATTGGGGTATTCTCCTTATTGGACATACCTAGGTTTCTTGATGTTGACGATTTAAAAATAACAAAGTCGGACGGGTTTAAAAATGCTCCATTCAAAGTATGAGTATTATAAGTATTATAGGTTGACGTAACAACCTAAGAAAAGTTTTAAAAAAATTCTCGTGGGGTGTTAGGCTTAAGCCGGCATTGCGGTGACAACTGACAGGTTACGTTAGTTACTTGCCCGTTGTCACAGCGACTTGGGCTTCCCTTTCGCTTTCCATTAGGCGTAGGGAAGCCATTATGTCGACCCTATAAAAAATTCAAATTGGTTTCTATAGTAAAGATGGTGTGAATATTGTAGATTAAGAGATGGTATAATATTTCTTTTACCTTGATTTTACACTTTTAAACTGAATTTATAATCTGTATACTATTATTACTCTATTCTATGTCTCATTACAAATAGGTATATTAGATAGAGTGTTACATTTGAGTTAATGTCTGGCTGTTGTTTATTTACCCTTCAATATCAAAACAGTTTTTTCCATCTAATCTAGTTATAAATGTTGACACAATTTCTTCTGAATCCAGTTTACAAATTGGGATGGAATCTTTTCGTTTCCGAGAAATGTTGTTATGTTACCACTAACGACAAAGTTTGCCCACCTGTTTACGTTGTTGTTGCTAATTTTGGTAATTCTGTGAAACTTCTCCATGTATTAGGCAGCGTTGTTGTGATTATAAAGGAAACTACGTTAGGTAAAGGTGATAACTAATAAGGCAAGTGAGGCTTGTTTATTTGTACAAATATAAAAAGAGAAACAATATTTTTGCACTTGCTAATAAACTTAATCTTAACTAATATTATAAAGCTGAAGAGTTTGTTTGTTTGTTTGTTTGAACGCGCTAATCTCAGGAACTACTAGTTCGAATTGAAAAATTCTTTTTGTGTTGAATAGACCATTTATCGAGGAAGGCTTTAGGCTATATAACATCACGTTGCAACTATTAGGAGCGAAGAAATAATGGAAAATGTAAAAAAAAAACGGGGAAAAAATATCTATTCCACGCGGACGAAGTCGCGAGCACAGCTAGTTAAAACTAAAAGTGGAACTCTCTTCTAGCATACGTGTTGCCTTGGAGCTGTCCCCGATCTTATAGTCTTGGATCCGTCGTAGTGTGATCAGTCCTTGTTTGCAACTTGCTTGTTATCTAGGCGTGTTGCGGATCACTTAAGCTTTTTTGGACTTTGTCGTCTAGTTTATATCAGGCAGTCATTTTGGCGTAGTAATATAAAAAAAAACGATTGCTCGACTTTTTTTTTACATCTTGAACTTACAACTAGGTACTTCAACTAAGTAGATCTTATTTCGAATTCATCCATATACATGGTACACAATTTAACAACAATTCTTTAGACGGATGCCACAAAGCGTTATTTAGTAAAAAAAGAGTCTATTTTTTTATTATCCTCGCATTTTACATTTAAATTTGTCGCGGGCACTTTGAGGTCAAACCTCGGGGCTCTTCAATGTGCGATGGGGCGTAGCATACTGAGAACCAGTCTTGCTGAAAATCGCACCATACTGCGCAGAAGAGAAAAAGTATATAAACCGCTGTTAAACAGTTGCAAAATTGGTATTGGTTCCAGTTACGAGTAGATAAATGTATGATGATAATAGTAAAACGGTTAAAATAAGGTGAAAGTCTACGACCACCCGGTCGTAGACTTGAACCGTTGAAATAAGATACCCATCTTATTTCAACGGTTCGATACCTACTGTGCAACCTCCCAAAACATTTTTCTAAAGCCGCGGCCACACATTGGAGATATTTGCATCAACGTAACGTTTTGCGCCCAGTGCACCAATGTGGTCGGTACTTTGACACCATGAAGAGCATAGAGACCATTGAGCGCGTTAGTATTGGTCATTGGACAGTGATTGGATGCAAAGTTGAATTCAACGGCATAAGGACAAAATTGTTGTATCATAACCAGTTCCTATTTTAATTCGGAGAAAGTTCATCGCGCAGTTTGTTGAATTATTATTTTTTCCCCATACCGTTTCCTAATTACTGTGTAACAAAAACATGTATTTTTTTTCGTATATCTTTATTCCGTGTATTAACTTTTTTAATCCGGGTTACGTATACGATGTACGTAAGCCCCGGGTGGGAACGTGCTACCCCATTTCCTGAAATAGCCGATTTTCATAGCATGTACGGGAAATTCTATCGTGTTTATGTAGATATGGGTTTCCGGAATTAATATTTTCAGGAACAGTTCCCATTTCGCCAAATTTAATGACCACAACAACGATTAAAACAGATTTTAAGCATGGTCTTCCACGTTTAAAATGAACTGAAGCTTTCTGCAAGTAGGAGAAAAGAGATGTATCTGTCTACACAGCGCAGCCTATTTCATTACGTCACCATCGCCGGGGATGTAAAGGAGCTATCTTTTCGCCACCCTCACCTGTCCGTCGTGATCCCGAATCCATGCTGAATAACAAACGAGGCTCTGGCAACCGGCTGGTGGCGGTATAACCATCACGATTGAAGGCGCAGCGTAATACCACAGGCCGATAGCGGGCAGCAGCGTCACCGGAGCGAGAAGCTACGCCCTGCGATCGCCATTATGGGCATAGCCTTCAGGTGTTTGCCCAAAGTGGCAATTAACTGGAGAGGCCTATGTCCAGCAGTGGATTGCAATAGGCTAATGACGATGATCACCACTTGGCAGGCGGGTTGGCGACCGCAGTAGGTTTTCAGGTAAACGTTGCTGCCCGTTGCCTGATATTACTTTAGTCGTCTTCTACGACATCAACGGGATAAGATGGAGAGGAAGTACCGAATGATAACAAGGAACGCTTGGTACGAATAGTCATTAAAAGGGAAAACCAAAATTTTCATTCCAGTTTAATTAAGAAATTGTAGCCTATCATAATGGTAACTAAGTAATGTTTCTCAATAGTTACCTAACAATCGCCTTCAAGCCAATGCCTGCCCTCAGATTTATTGGCAATAAATACCACTTACAGAGGGAATAAATTGAGCTATTACGCTAAGGTTCGTTGAATTCATTTCGCGTGCCTAACTTAATCCAGATTTGTAGGGTTGCGCCCTGCTGTAGGGGCTAAAGAAAACTGCCGAGGTATCCTACTAGAATCGAATTACATGTATGAGTATTTTTGGTTATTACTAATTTCAATAATCATTGATTAACTATGTATAATATATTGACATTACCGGTGGTTCTTTTTATTTGTGCATCTTGGTATGTAACGTCAAGCTGACAGCCAGATGCATTTCGCCGCTGCAATCCGCAAGAGGTCGCGGCCCGCGACACACTACTTCTGTCACCGCGTTACTACGTACCTAACAGTTAAGCCAGTTAGTTGATCAAAAAAATTTACCTTTTGCAACCTCTATATGGTAGAGTTTGTATACCAATAATAATCACCCCGAAAGTACGTTCTTTATGGAAAATTCTTTTACCTAGAAAACGTAGTCCAAGAGTTATGGCATTATGAATCCGTTGTATTTTTTTGTTACCGAGTATTGTGGCCAGGCTAGCGGCCCGTTTGATAAACTGAAAATGTGTTTCAATATAAAATTTAATAGTAAATAATCCAAGACATGCCCCACCTAGTCCCAAGCTAAGTCGAAGCTTACTTTTACTGTGGGTACCAGACAACTGATGAACTTACTTAGATAAATTTTTCACGTAATATACACAACATATGAATATATCATATGAATGTGGACGAAGCAAAAGTTGTGTGCCAGGATCGTAGCAAATGGAAGGACGTGGTCTCTGCCTACCCCTCTGGGACGTTATGTATGTATATTTACATATTATACATAGCAAACATCCGTACCAATATAAACAGACATGTTTATGCCATGTATTTGTGCCATCTCCTCCGTTATAATCATAGACCAAGGCCTTTTCCCCGACCAGGAGCAGCCTAACTTATTTATAGTAACTCAATCTCGATAAAAACTGCGTAAAACAATTTAAAGGTGCAGTAAAGTATCACGGTAAGGTTACTCATAAAGTATTGTCCCATTTTATAGTTACGTCCTAATTTTATAGCGGTGGCATTACCTTTTACGGCTTTGTTCTAAAACATTGCTGGGAGCAAAGGTGAGTTTCAATTTTTTCGGTATTCGTTTAACAGTTAAGATAATGAAAAGATTCATTCAGACAACATCACATACATCAGACAACATCACAGACATTGCTCCGATCCCAAAGTTCTTCTTCTTCTTAAATCTTAAGCACTTGTGTTATGGGTATCAGAACAACGAAGGTACCACAAATAAATACTTAAATACAAATAATAAACACCCAGACACATTGTCTTCCAGAAAGTAAAGTTTATTTCTGGAAATTTGTATTTGCCCTCTTCGGACCAGGAGTGCATACCGTTTAACATCTGCGGCTGGCTATCCCGAGTTCCTACCCTCCTCAGATGAGCGCTCGTAGCCGACCACCATCAGGTTTAGTGGGTATTCTCCGTTTTAGCTCCGGGGCACATAACCAAGGTGCTTCGTATCTAGGGCCCTAGTGTATGTGTCAAGGCATTCCTGAGGTAAAAAAATGGCAGGGGCGTGGTCTTTTGCTTCGGCGCTACCCGCGTTCCTGCACGTTGGTCACTGGTGACACAGGGGGGCTTATTAGGTATGTCTTCTCTTTCTGGGAGGTGTGAATCCCACACACCATGCCGGTGTTGCTGCGTGGTGTGCTCCTAACAGTCCCATCAGGAGCCTAATGAATTCCACTCAAAAAAAAAAAATTGACTAAAGTCAAATGGAAATGTCATCGGTAGTAGTATTTAGCAACGCCTTTTATCGTGATGGTTTTACCGCCATCAGTCGGTTTGCCAGAGCCTCGTTTGTTATTCGGCAGGATGCACCACGGGCAGATGAGGATAGCTTGCATCGAAAAGATGATAGGTCGCTCCCTTACATCCCTGCGATCGCCAACCCGCCTGCCCAGCGTGGCGATTATGGCTATATCCTCCAGAAGGTTGCCCTAGGTGGCGAACAACTGGAGAGGCCTATGTCCTGCAGTGGACTGCAATAGGCTGATGATGATGATGATGATGAAATGGAAATATTAATTGATAGTCTTCCGTGTCTTTTGATATCAACAAGATGTTTTGTGTATCACTTGAAAGCGATCAAAATAACTTTTCAAAGTCGTTGACGTACAATTAGGAATGGGAGATTGTATTTTTCGTCCTTGAATATAAGTAATGGCGGAAAGTTATCAAATATTGTTTACAAGTCTATCGACTGTTGAAAGTACAGAATACTTTAGTAACTTTATTGAATTTTGTAACGTTTGTGTGTTCGTTTAAAAGTTTCCTAAGAACAATTAAATACCATTTAAGGACAGTTAAGTAATATACTTTGAAGTGAGAGTTTGGTAATTGTAGATAATTTGATGTTATATTGTTAATATTAGAAAGAAATAAAAAAAAATAATTTGGGCCTACCGACTCAGATTTTTGAGACCCAACCACTGTTTTTTTACTGCTTCAATGAAGATTCGTTAATTTCATTTTCCATTAAGTTAGTTGACTTGCATCACTTCCCATAAAATTGGCATCTGTTTTCTCAAACTCTTTAATACTATTTCATAAAATCTGTGTATCTTAGAGACAAGGGTGAAGACCATTTTCAAGCGTGTCCCATCTTCATCCTCACTATCACTTACCACTATTGGAAATAGAGGAAAAACGCGTACCTTAGTTGAATTAAAAAAAAGAACTCGTAAAAGATTTTTGTATACACAAAAACACTGTTTCACAGATCCAATTTTCTCTATCAAACTCCGATTGTGAAATCGTCCGAAACCTCCAAACACTCCAAATCGATTAAAGCAATCAATTGAATTAGGCGACCATCACCAAATATTCAGTTAGGGTAGTCCCTGGCGACTGAATCGGCAGTGATTAATGCCCGCTCTTGGCAGCGCGACGATTATTCTCAATCATGGACTCCCACGCACATTTCGTAGGTGAGACGGTTTCAATTTCACTCGGAGGCAATTTAAAAAAATAATGTGCTTTCTCTGTTGCGTTACTGGCCGCTTTTCTTGGAAATGTGTCGACAGCGTTTGTTTTTAATAAGAATTTTAAGAATAGAACAAGATGTATTCAAAATTGGAAGTTTGTTTCGAATGTTTGGTTAGTGTTGATTAGTATCAATTAGTATGAAAAAACGAGTATTCCCGCTATCACGACGAACTGCATTTTAATGTAGGTATCTAATTTACTGCGGTATAAACCGTTTTCCTTATGGTTTTTGCACTTACAATAGGACCACCTCACCTCATCACGTGGGTGTCGTAAAAGATGACTAAGGAGATATCATGAAAAGGGCAGCAGCGTTTACCTGGGTACAGATAAAACCTACTACGGTCACCAATCTTGAGACTGAGACAAATCCCACCTAAATGGCCTTTGGCCTTTCCCTTTTCGCGTCCAACTCCGAACGGCGAAAGACTTCAAAGTGGACATGTAGTAAGTTCATATTTCCTTATTTGCAGGTGTGTGGCCTCCAGAAGGCCTCGAGGCGAGCGTGCGCGGCAGCTCAGTGGACTACGCCGCTGCACTGCTCCTAGTGGCGATGGCGGCCGTTCTGCTGGCTGCTGTCGGCTACCAGTGTGCGGCTACATGGAGGTGGATCATGGGAAGGTGAGTACAGTTAAAAAATGAAAATTTCCGAGAAAACTGAGTAGACCAAGAATACTAAGTAGACCAAAAGACCGAGTAGACCAAAAATACCAAGGAGACGGAAAACAATCGAGAAATAAGGGACTAAATAGACCAAAAAGACCGAGTAGATGAAAAATGATCGAGTAGACTAAGAGATCGAGTAGAGCAAAAAAGACCAAGAAGACGAAAAACGATTGAGCAAACTAAGAGACCAAATAGACCAAAAAAGACCGAGTAGACGAAAAACGATGGAGTAAACCAAGAGACCGAATAGACCAAAAAAGACCGAGTACATCAGAAAGCTAGTAGCTAAATAGCTAAATTCAGTATAATATTCATAGCAATACATTTTGTTTGTTATTGCAATGTGAGTTTTTAATTTTGTTGACCATCACTGTGTGCTAATTGAAATTATTTTATTTATTGCGGTAGTTTTTCCAACTTCAGAACTTTTAATGAGATGGCCAGTACTGAATACTTGCATCCAATGGTTTGCAGAGTTAATTTGATGGGAAGAAAAATTTAGAAAATTTCCGATTTTCTACTATTTTTTCTGGTGCCGGTTGCGATGTTTAGGCAGCCGAAAGGTGTGAAATTATGTTTTCTGTGGACAATAGGAAAATTCGATTCCCGTTTATTTTGATTGCTTACAAAATATTATAGTCCATTGTTTTAATTTTTATAAGGAAAGTCCGTTATGTAACAAAAAAAAAATTTTTAGGACCAGAAGAGAATCGGAGGAGAGCAATTGCGACTCACTCTCTCGCCAAGCTGCCATCCGGATAAGTCACTCGCTGCCTGATCTGCAAACGGAACCTCTGAAACAGGAATACGTACAAGAACACAAGGATCCTGCTAAAAAGGTAAGATTTCTGTGTAATATTTTAGCATCCTGTCCGGTGTTAAGCAGACGAGAAAGTTCAAAAGCTCTATGCGATCCGCATGACGTCTAATAGTGCAACACGGATCAATTAAATTCTTGGAATATCTTCTTATATTCTTGGACCTTTAAGAAGCTTATCAAACTTTACTCTCAAATTGAAAGGCTCGGTGGCTCATTTGGTAGTGACCTCTGCCCTCTGAGCCAAGGGTCGTGGGTTCGATTCCCGCACAGTACAAACATTTGTGTTCATGAACATGTCTGTTTGTATTGGTCTGGGTGTTTTCTGTTTATAATATTTATTTATTTACAAAAAAAAGTGTCTAAGTCTCAACTCGTCTTTTTGAGTACCTGCAATTGACTTCTGACAAAGTTCTTGAGCAGTACCCAACCGCCGAATTGGTGATTTTAGGAGACTTCAACGCCCACCATAAGGAGTGGCTTAGCTCTCAGTCCACCAACCACGCGGGAAGGTCTGCCTACGAATTTGCTCTGGCCTATGGTCTATCGCAACTGGTAGAATCTCATACGAGAGTACCAGACATCGTAGACCATGCAAGCTCTTTACTGGACCTTCTGCTGACCACGCACCCGGATGGATATACCATCGCAGTGGATGCGCCTCTCGGCTCATCAGACCACTGCCTCGTCCGGGCCCAAGTGCCGTGTGCGCGTCCTGACGTTGCCCGGGCATCTGGACGACGTCGCGTATGGCACTACAAGTCAGCAGACTGGGATGGATTGCGTGAATTCTACGCATCGTACCCGTGGAGGCAGCTTTGCTTTGCATCAGAGGATCCTGACACCTGTGCAGCCGCCGTCGCAGAAGCGATACTGGCTGGTATGGAATGTTTTATTCCTAACCGGCTAGTGGCCTCTGGGGTGAAGAAACGACCGTGGTTTAACCAGCCCTGCAAGGTAGCCCGGAAGGCTAAACAAGCTGCATTTAAGGCTTGGACCACGGCTCGAATCAATCAGGATCCCAAAATCACTGGTGCAAAAAGCAAACTAAATGCTGCCTCGAGGAACAGTAAAAAAGCTATTGCCAGAGCGAAATTCGACTTCGTCCGCAAAATTGGCGAGCGACTCTCCAGTTACCCTTCGGGGAGTCGGGCCTTTTGGTCGCTCGCCAAAGCTGCCGAAGGAAACTTCTGTCAGTCGTCACTACCACCACTGCGTAAGCCGGATGGTAACTTGGCCCACAGTGCTAAAGAGAAAGCCGATCTCCTGGGTACTCTCTTTGCCTCAAACTCGACTTTGGACGATGGGGGTATGGTGCCACCCAACATCCCCTGGTGCAGTAACTCCATGCCAGAAATCTCCTTTACACAAAGGAAGGTAAAGCGGGAGTTACTTGCCCTAGACGTTCATAAGTCGAGCGGGCCAGACGGCATACCTGCAGTGGTGCTCAAGCTTTGTGCTCCCGAGTTGTGTCCCATTCTAACGCGTCTGTACCGGCTTTCGTACTCAACCACGAAAGTACCATTAGTGTGGAGGATTGCACATGTGCACCCTGTGCCCAAGAAGGGCGATAGATCGGACCCGTCGAATTACAGGCCTATCGCAATAACCTCCCTTCTCTCAAAGGTGATGGAGCGGGTGATAAACACTCAGCTTCTGGGATACCTAGAAGATCACGAACTAATTAGCGACCAACAGTATGGTTTTCGCCACTGTCGCTCCACCGGTGATCTTCTAGTGTATCTTACACACCGATGGTCGCAAGCGATCGAGAGTCAAGGCGAGGCATTGGCTGTCAGCCTTGATATTGCGAAGGCGTTCGACCGGGTCTGGCACAGAGGTTTACTAGCAAAGCTGCCATCATATGGACTGCCCGAGGGTCTGTGCAAATGGATCGCTAGCTTTCTGTCCAGCAGAAGCATTAAAGCCGTAGTAGACGGCAGCTGCTCCGATAGCATGGACATTAACGCTGGCGTCCCGCAAGGCTCGGTGTTGTCCCCAACACTGTTCTTACTGCATATCAATGACATGCTACCTGTTGGTGACATTCATTGCTATGCAGACGACAGTACTACGGACACCTTCTATACGAGCCGTACTAACTGCCCTCGGGCCCAAGTGGAAGAAAGCCGTACTAGACTTGTGTCTGAAATCGAGAGTACTCTGACCAAGATCTCCGACTGGGGACGATTAAACTTGGTACAGTTTAACCCCACCAAGACACAAGTCTGCGCGTTCACCGCTAAGAAAACCCCATTCACTGTGGCTCCACAATTCCTGGATATTCCTCTTACCACCTCTGAGAGCATCGGAATCCTTGGTGTCGACATCTCGAGTGACGTTCAGTTTCGCAGGCACTTGGAGAGTAAGGCTAAGCTGGCGTCGAAAAAGCTCGGTGTGCTCAACAGAGCGAAGCGGTACTTCACTCCTGTGCAAAGACTGCAGCTCTATAAAGCGCAAGTCAGACCGCACATGGAGTACTGCTCTCATCTGTGGGCTGGAGCACCTCGATACCAGCTGCAGCCTTTCGATGCCGTGCAGAAACGTGCCATGAGGATGGTCGACGATCCCGAGCTCACAAACGGTATTGAGCCGCTAAGTCTGAGGAGAGATTTCTCTTCATTATGCGTGTTCTACCGTTTGTATAATGGGGAGTGTTCCAAGGAGTTGTTTGGGATGATGCCTACGGCGACATTTTACCACCGCACCGCTCGCCGTCGACAGGGGATACAGCCTCATACCCTAGAGCCTGGGTGGTCGCGTACGGTACGTTTCAATAGAAACTTCTTGCCGCGTACACTTAGACTTTGGAATGAGCTCCCCGCCGAGGCTATCCCCCAAGACTACAGTATGGGGTCCTTCAAAAAGGTTGTGAAGAGGTTTTTAAAGGGTAGGCAACGCGCGTGTGATACCCCTGGTGTCGCAGGTGTCCATAGGCTACGGTAACCGCTTAACATCAGGCGGGCCGTAGGCTTGTTTGCCACCCAGTGGTATAAAAAAAAAAAAAAAAAAAAAAAAAAAAAAAAAAGTAAGTTTATCAGTTGTCTAGTACCCATAGTACAAGCTTCGGCTTAGTTTGGGGCTAGGTGGCGCTGTGTGGCATGTCTTGGGTTATTTATTTAAATATTTCCGTGCGGTAATGGAAAAAAATATAAATTCTGTTCCCTTTCTTCCTGTGGGTGTAGTAAGAGTCGACTAACTTCTTGAGATGTCAGTATCTGAACCGGTGGCTGGTTTTACCGGCCTGGCTGGCAACCATGGTACATCAGTAACACCCGTGAAATTAGTGATAGAAATAATGTAATCGGTCTGAATCTGTTTTTGAGTTAATAGCGAGAATAACGAACGAAATTATTATAGATACACAAAATTATAAGTTGGTCTGTATTTACAAACTTATTCCTTAACAGTACAAAATACATATACTTATCCAGTCCGGCGCAATAATAAATTGTTACGTAGTTTATTTCACGTAAAGTAAATCAGTAGCCCAAGCACGAACTTTTCGTTAATGCGTAACGTAAAGTAACGTAAACGTAAAAATACGCAGAAAGGAAGTCATAACAATCGCCGACTCGATACGAATACGTCGGGGATGTCATCCTTATCTAAACGTTCAGAATCCATATCAAAGAGATTTGAGATACAAAACCCGAATAATTATTTATTTAATTAACGGGTGAGTTAAATCAAATTTAATAACTAAATAATGTTTATAATAGTTTGAATTTGAAAAAAATATTATCGTAAATTTTTAAAATTCTAACATTATTTTCAAGTTTAATAGAAATGCTGTTTTTGAACGTCTCTCGTTACGTTTGACACTTTGACAGAACGTCAAACAAAATTTTATTGGCATAATTAATGTGAAACTATTTCATAATATTGAAAATAAATAAAATCAAGGAAAGTTACTTTATTTTGAAGATCAAAAGTCGTATCCATTTGGAAAAGAATCAGATGGAAGCTGATTCCAAAGAAGTGCAGTTGGCACGAGGCGAAAATTGTGTGTGGATGACTTTCAACTATCAAGATAATATGGATGAAATCTTGTTATTGCAACCAATAAACTTTACCTAAATTAAAGGAGGCGTACATTCAGCAGAGGATGGAGCGAGGTCAATAGATTGATATAAGAAATAGTTCGGAATTATTTTTGTATTATCTTTTGAATACATAAAACATATTAAATATACTTATAAACATTTGTCTTTAATTTACAAAGCTAATAGCCACGAATGCCTACTAGGTACCGTTCCCATAGAATCGGTGAGGATTCACAGGGACTGGTAATAGATAGTCACTCGAGGAGACTTCCCCACGTTGTACCCCATCACCAACCTGCCTGCCCAGCGTGGTTATATTAGGTAAAGCCTATATGGCCCATGTCCAACAGTGGACTGCGTAAGTTTATCAAATTCAGCGTTTTATGTGAACACCTTGGAGAGCTTTGCATTAGTTTTATGTTAAAAATTACTAAGCTCACTTCGAAACATAGTCAATAAGTAGAAAAATCTAAATTTTCAAGTAAGATATCTTTTCTCACTTAAAAATTTTAGGTGACAAAGTATTCGTAAGGTCTCGATAGCCAGCCTTTGACATTTACTTTACCATACGTCAAAACAAGTTCGCGCATGCGCTTTAATCCAAATTGGTTTACGTTACGATACGAAGGCGATGATTTTCACTACGTTAACGTACGTAAACGTAGTACCTCTTACGCACGATAGGGGCGCTGTACCAAGTTTCATACAAATGTTTACGGTAACGTTACGCATACTTTTTCGAAAATGTTCGTGCTAGGCACACTGTAAACTTATTGCCGTTACCCCAAATGTCATTTCCTTTAGGAAATATATTGGCTATTTTCCATTACATACATTGTAACCGTATCATTTGGTAAGCATATTGATTTATCTGTATAATATGGAATTAAATCTCAGTCGGATAAGCTTTGGCGTGTTTTTAAGGATTATCTATAGACTATTTGACGATATGGTGTTTTTGGTAAAGTTACTTAGTAGCGTGTGTCGGAGACTGTAGCGGACTGTAGATGCTGGTTTTTTGGATTAAAAGGCTGGCGTTGAAGATATATTGATTTTATTGCGAAAGAGTTCAAAAAATTCGTATTGCTAGACCGGAGGCCAGACCGGAAGAGGAAGTTGACAAAACATTTATTTTTTAAAATTAAAAATTAGTTTAATGTCTTGGACAGTGAAAAGCTCATACCTAGACCATATTTATCTATACTACGAGTATTATAATATATTTTAAAAAGAAAATATTCGTTTATTTATTGTAAATTGCAAATATGCAATTTACAATAAATAAATGAATCTTATACATTATACAATAAACGAATCTAATACATTATTTCATTGATTCTACAACTATAAAGCTAACACTTCCCTAAATAAAGTTGAGACAGGCACTTTCAAATCGTCAAAAGTAACTAAAGATTACTATACCACTGGATACGGGATGTCTACACTAATATTATAAAGAGGAAAACTTTGTTTGTTTGGTTGTAATGAATAGGCTCAAAAACTACTGGACCGTTTTTAAAAATTCTTTCACCATTCGAAAGCTACATTATCCACGAGTAACATAGGCACAATTTTATTTTGGAAAAAAAAACTTTACGCGGACGAAGTCGCGGGCGGAAAGCTAGTAGCTTATATAGAGAGAGAATCGACAGAACTCGATAGTTACTCTTTTGAATGTCACTCGTCCTAGGCGAGTATTATGATACGATATGTGCAAATTGTCTAAGTTTGACTATAGAGTCACGTAGTTTTACATGTAAATCTTCATTGTTTTTCTAAATATAAACACGTAAATCAAAATTCAATGAGGTGTGGAGAGACAGCAAAAAGCTTTCAATGGTGTACAAACATCTTCGGTAAGCAACGTATCAATTTGACAAACACACACGACTTGTATAGTCAGCATCAGCAATAGCAATAAAAGATATATATTTATATAATATCCAAATCTTCAAAATTTTCTTAATAAGCATGTGTCAGATAAAAGTAAACAGACAACTTTTCATAATTATATCAAGAACCAAGGTGCTTCAATTAAAACACAAATTATTTTGCTTCGAGCACCTTGGTTGTTGATATAATTTTATGAAAAGCTGTTTGACAACTGCGTGTTACGATCAATAGGGAATATGCATGACTTTTTTTATGGTCTTCTTTGAGATCTTTTATCTTCCAGATATATAAATATCTAAGAACTTTTAAACTATCTTTTCTATTAAGCGAGTTACAAAGCGTTAAAGTTATCGCTTAGACAGATAGACCCGACGTGGAGGATGACGTCACGTATCATGCGCGCCATACAAACTCCTTAGAAAAAATTATTTCGCGTTAGAGAAACGGATGTATTAACTTTCAACGACTATATCTCGCCCATTTTTCAGCCAATTTTAATTTTGTTTTCACTGTTCGTAGATAACTATTTTACGATAAATTAGTAAGTACACGAAACTATTTTTCATGCATATTCCCTATTGATATGCAATATACCTTCTGTCATATCATTTTGAAACTTCCAGTGTATATATCATTTTGAAAGCTGTATATCACGTGTAGATATACGAAAAGTTTACGTGCTCAAATGTGTTTGATGCTGACTGTACGTACAAGTATCGTCTCTCTGAATATAGAAGGAACGAAGCTGCGAATATTTTATGGTAATATTAATGGATCAAAAATAGCAGAACATCTGCTCTTCTTGGATATATCAAAATGTATTGTCTTTGAAAACGAAACTGGAAAAATAGCTCCTTATCTTTTACACTAAAATAGACATAGCTACCCATCATCGGTCGCCAACCTGTCTGCCAAGCGTGGTGATGAGGTAAATCCCCCCAAATGACAATTGTCGCGTCCAGCAGTGGATGTTTGAAGGTGGATGATGATGATGATGATGATGAAACAAAGCAAAGTGGCAGATGTGTGTGGACTGAACTGCATGGGTCCTCAAGTCCTATACAATTAGGTGAACATGAACAAAAGAAAGACAGAAAAAACAAAAGAAGATATACAGAAATAGAACGTGAAACAGCTGATAAAAATAAAAACAATAATAAAAACGAAACAAGATCAATGACCTTTACCACTATACCTACCACCAACGCTCTCGTAACGTAAATAAAAAAAAAAATTAAACCGACTTCAAAAAAAAACACAACCGACTAAAACTAAAAAGCGATAAATAACGTAAGTAATTCTATCCTTAATACATAATTATTTAAATATTAGAATTATCACTTATTTTTGAAGTCGGTGCCAGCCTCTCGGTACCTAACGTAGACTGTTGTTGTATGACGCGCGCGGACGGCAAATCCGCACGACAATATACATTTATTTGTTTGACTGGCACCGACTTCAAAAATAAGTGATAATTCTAATATTTAAATAATTATGTATTAAGGATAGAATTACTTACGTTATTTATCGCTTTTTAGTTTTAGTCGGTTGTGTTTTTTTTTGAAGTCGGTTTAATTTTTTTTTAAAAAATAATTTTATTTCTCTAGTTTTAGTTGCGTTAATGTGCTGTGACCTTGAATAAAGGCTAATTAATGTCCTTAAGAGTTTTACTTAGGAATGAAAAATTTTGCTTAAAGTCAAGTGAAGACTTTGCGATCTAGAATCAAGCATATCAGTTACCAAATCACCTTCCCTATTAGCCCTGCATAAGTACATACTACTACCTAGTTTAATATCGACCAATGTCAGTACTGTCCCCTAACTCCTAACCGTTAAGGAGTTCTGTGGCTTCATCATCAGCACCAGATGTTGACGCCCGGAAGCATATACTTGAGTAAAATATGATTACGTAACAAAAACACCATATGGGCATACAATTTTCGGTTGTTGCTTTCAATTTCTCCAGGATCCCATCATCAGATCCTGACTTGGTGATAATGGGACCACCTCGGAAGTGTCCTCTGTCGAACTGTCGAAAAATTTTTGAAATCCATCCATAATTGACGGAAATATCGGTGAACAAACATAAAAAAAAAAAAAAAAATATTATACATACAGACGAATTGAGAACCTCCTCCTTTTTTCGAAGTCGGTTAAAAACCAGTTCTAAATATTACTGAAGAATAAATTGTGATAAATGTTCTATGCTAATATTGTAAACGCGTAAGTAATTCTGCCTGTCTGTTACTTTTTTACGCAAACCGCTGAACTAATTTTGATGAATCTGGGGGATGATTTTTTCTACCGTCTGTTTTCATAAAGATTTTATAAACAAGACTTTATAAAAATATGTATTAAATAAGCAAAGTACAATTTTAGCTTAATTCATATACCTTATTACCTTTATAAAATAAGCCCTATAATTTCTGTTTTTATTAAAAACAAACGCATTATTTTGTTCTCACGATACTGCGCACAAATTAAACCATCAAAGTTCAATATTCATAGTATTCTATGTTGTTGTAACTCCAGTTCAAAAACTAGATTGTTCATCGGAACATGACTAATTTATAAACGTACGAAACGATGATACTAATGCAAAGAATAAAATATCAGCACCCTTACTTTATTAAACACAAGACTTCAGTAAGAATATTTATTCCGCTTTCGTTAGGTGCTAATAAAATCTGTAAAGTCAGAGATCTTACAATGGCGTTTGAGCATTCCTTTATAATGATGACAGCGAGAAATGGAAATAAAAGCTACGCTAAAAAAGCGAATAGTGCAATATCAGCAATCGTTTGTAGGAGGTCATTGCCCTTTGGGCGGAGTTCGCACAAGAGATTTGTGAAGATTTTACAATAAATACTTAATGCTTAAGAGTACACTTCTAACCGCACTTAGGCCATAAGATCTAAACATAAGGTTTCGATTAGTCCAAGCAAATGCTGAGCAACACAAATTGGGACGATCACATTTTGTAAAGCACGGAACATTCGATACCTACCTACGCACATAAAGTAAGGCAGATATCTCTCTTCTTCTCATTTTAAAAGTGCAAAAGAGATGAAACGACTGTCACTATGACAAAAAGTCACCAGTGCGCGCCTAAGTAGTATTAGGAGTGTCACAATTAAGTTCGCATGGTTTCAGACCTAGAATGGGACCATAAGGGAATGGGACCATGAGGGAATGCGACCCATCTCATCCCGAGGACGTCGTAACAGACGACTAAGGAAATATCAGGAAACGGGCAGTAGCGTTTACCTGGGTACAAATAAAACCTACTGACCGCAGTAATTGATGACCGCATCAACCCACCTGCCAAGCGTGGTGGCTAAGGAAAATCCCCCCAAATGACAACTGTCATTGGGTTAGGCCTATGTGCCTAAGACGTGTGCAGACTGATGATGATGACTTCCTTTCTATGATCTAAAGCAGGTTAGATCTAACACAAATGCTTTATCATCAGCCTATAGCAGTCTACTGCTGGACATAGGCCTCTCCAGCTGTTCGCCACTTAGAGCAAACATCTGGAGGATATATCCATAATTGCCACGTGGGCAGGCGGGTTGACGATCGCAGGGCGTAGCTTTTCGCTCCGGTGACGCTGCTGCCGGTCATCGGTTTGTGGTATTTAGCTATGCCTTCAATTGTGATGGTGGCGGCACCAGTCGGTTGCCAGTGCCTCGTTTGTTATTCGGCAGGATGGACCAGGTGAGGTTGGCTTGGAGCGAAAAGATGATAGGTCGTCCCTTACACAAATGCTTAAGCTACTTTTACTTTGGCATCGAGTCCATGTAGTATATCTAATGAGGTTTATTTCTTTAAAAAAAGCTTCAGTAAATACGCTTCCTTACAGTCCCTACTGATATTTTAATCACGCCTCTCGCCGATCCGCCTCGCTGGCTCCGGGTTCGATTTCCGGGCTGAACAAAGAGTGTTTGCGATATCACTTGATAAGGGACAGTATCCCAGGGGTGTTTTGGCGTACGGTCTTTATGTCAAAGAACTGCGTGAGAGAAATGCTTAAGTTGGCATCGAAAATGTAGGAAGGACGTCTTATCGACGACGTTTTTATTTTAAAAGAATATTATAGAAAGTTATATAGATATTCTTTATTGCACAAAACGCATTACATGAAAGTACATAATTATTGTTTGCTCCCTCTCATCATCATCACCCTATATCAGTCCACTGCTGGTCATAGGTCTCTCCCTAAGTACGCCGCTTTGATCGATCTTGGGCTTCTCGCTTCTAGCACTTGCCAGCCGTCCTGCTAAAATCATCAATCCGCCTTGCCTGAGAGCGTCCTACATTACGTTTGATGAGTCATCATTTGAAACTCGTAGTACAGGGGAAATCTATAGCTAGAAACATGGTGGTTGTGATATGAAATGTTTAGGAATGTGTTGCAATATATATGTATGAATGGTTATTGCAATATCCCATAATCAGAGAGAATTACGAATAAAACATTCCATAAGGAAATAGATGCAGTAGAAAAACATTTTGTTCTGTTCGTATTTCATGGTTTTAATCTAAAGTCTAGATAAAATATAGACTGATAGGTATTGGCGATAGCGTTACAATTCAGGCGTAATATATGTAGTTATTTACTATGTATACTTTTTACCCAAGAGACTTTTTTGTATTACTACTTTATTAAAATGAAAGTTAGACAAAATAATATATTGGTAGGTACAGTATTGAGAAAATATTTGTCTACATTGAATATTCAAATATAGTATTTGTAAATAACTATTAGTTAAGTTTAGGTATAGGTTTTGTTATATTTTTTTATGTTTTCTTTTTTGCTTCAAATAAAGTGTACCAATCACTAGTCACTACTTGGTATAAAACAAAGTCGCTTTTAGGTGTCTGTCTGTCCCAATGTGGGTATGCATAGATCTTTAAAACTACGTAACGAATTTCTTGAGGTTTTAAATAGATAAAGTGATTCAAGAGGTAGGCTACAATATAAATAAAAATGTAGGATTATTATTTTATGGTGATCTTGACGGTACTCTATATGGAGTAAGACAAAGGAAATGAAGGTTTGATTTCCGTTGACAAGGGTTATGTTAAACACAACACAAACAGATGTGTATTCTGCGAAAATGATTTCTCTCCGCCCCATCTCTTCCTGCGGGTGTCATAGGGGTCGATTAAGGGACTTCTTGAGATCTTAGATTTTCAGCCGTTGGTACGGTTAACCCACCTGGCTGGGAACCACCAAACTGTCGGCAAAATGCCCGTTAAGCGACCTTGACCGCGTCTTGGAGACCAGAGCTATCTATGGGCAGGCATGACTGTTAGTGGCCACAGACATCACCACAGTCAGAGATTGATTTGGTTACCTCTCCGCTGTCGTAGCGACTTGGGTTTGCCTTTCGCTTCCCATAAGGCGATGGCAAGCCAATAAATTATGTTTTAGCGATAGTACATAAAGTACCACCACCAAAAATAGTACAGTTTATTACATAATATACTAAGTACCTGCTTTATAGATAAATAATAAATAAAGTACTTACTTTTATGCTAAGTCACCTTAAAGTTACGACTAGGCAGTATATTTTTTATATTTTTGTTGTTTACCGCGATATTGCTTTTGTGAAACCATAAAATGTTCGTAGGCTTAGCTGTACATCAACTTAGATATAGGTCCGTTGGACTAAACGTCTGCTTCTTTGTTCAATATACTTTGATACTAACCTCTGGGTCTTTGTTTAAGGATACTAGTTACAGTATTGTAGCTCATACAGCAGATTAACACGTAAGCTATGATTTATAAGGACTACATTTCACGTATTGTACTTTAGCTTACAACGCCGCTCAAATCGAAAATTAGCGGTTTTCACACTTTGTTGAATTTTGGATGAGGTTGCTCATTAAGCATCTTAAGCATTAATAAATAAATAAATAACCCAAGACATATCACGCTGGGCCACACATCTATCCCTAAACTGAGCCGATGCTTGTAATATGGGTACTAGACAACTGACAAAATTACATATATGACTGGCTCGGTGGCTCATTTGGTAGTGACCCCTGCCTTCTGAACCAAGGGTCGTTGGTTCGATTCCCACCCGGGATAAACATTCGTGTGATGAACACTTGTGTTTGTCCCGTGTCTGGGTGTTTAAATTTGTATTTAAGTATTTATTTGTGGTACCTTCGTTATTCTGATACCCAGTGCTAAGCTACTTACTTTGGGACTAGAGCAATGTATGTGATGTTGTCTGATATTATATTGTCTGATATTTATAGATACTTTTACACCCAGACCAATACAAACAGCATTGGTCACATGATATAGATTTCAGCCAACCATAAGCCGTTATTCGAAAAGTATTGACAGCGCGTCGGTTGGCCTCTTAAAACTGCACAGTTTTTTGCCTCCTGTAAAGTTGGTATTATTTACTTATGCGGTGTTGTTAGCTAAGCGATGATATCACCGATTTTCATGCGAGCAAAGCTGCCGCTAGTTTTTTCATAATTTTAGATTTTTTTTTATAGTAGCTCGACATAATGGTTTCCCTACGCCTGATGGAAAGCGATAGAGAAGCCCAAGTCGCTGTGACAACTAGCAAGTAACTAGCTAGTTACCTGTCAGTTGCCACTGCCATGCCGGCCCAACCCTAACCCCCCACGAACTCCGGAGAACCTACTCACCAGCAGAAACACAACCCGGAGGTCATTTGACTGCGGTATTCTATAGGGTGGAGGTCCTTCCCCGGACGGGCAGCTCAATTCGAACGAAGATTCGCTATGCCCTACCTCTCTTTTATATGAAAGAAAATGCAATTGTGTTTCCTTTTGTACACTCACCGCACAACAAATCTGCTCTCTGCATGACCCAAGGGTTGACTAGTAGAGAATGCTCCTAGCATTAAGTTCGCCTTTTGTACCATTTTGTGCAATAAAGTTTAAATAAATAAATAAAAAAATGCATCCCACCAAAAAAGTAAATGGGAAAAAGCAGCCAAGTTCGATATATAGTGGTTGTTGACTTCACCGCAATAAACTTCAATGCTCAATGTGGCGTGCACTGAAAAGCTTTTTTACCACTGCACGGTCAGTTTGCAAAAAGAGTAGCGTTGCCGAACTATCGACAGTTTAACAACCGGTAGTTTGTACTTGAGTAAGGCGACCCTATCGATAGGACTATTTATAGTATCGATACTTCAGAACCAAAAAATACTATTGCATGAAAGCAATAATATCGATAGGTACTATCGATTTTTATAGTAGCTCGACATAATGGCCTCCCTATGCCTGATTTAGAGCGAGAAAGAAGCCTATGTCACTGTGTAAAAGGGCAACTAACTGGTCAGTTGCCTGTCAGTTGCCACCGCCATGCCGGCCCAACCCGAATCTCCCACGAGCTCCGGAAACCCTATCCACCGGCAGCAGTAGTGGAGGTCCTTCTCTGAACGGACAGGTCAATTCCAGCGAAGATTGGCTATGCCCTACCTCTCATATACTTAGTATTGTCGGGTACGGAGAATAAACTATATACAGTATAGCTTGCTTTTGAGCTATCGATACTATCGATTGTCTATCAATAGTCTATCGATAATCATCATCATCATCAGCCTATCGCAGTCCACTGCTGTACATAGGTCTCTCCAGTTGTTCGCCACTGTAGACAAACACCAGGAGGATTTGCCCATAATCGCCACGCTGCAGGCGCGTTGGCTGCAGGGTATAGCTTCTCGCTCCGGTGACACTGTTGTCCGTCATCAGCCTGTGTTATTAAGCTACGCCTTCCATCGTGATGGTTATACCGCCACCAGTCAGTTGCCAGAGCCTCGTCTGTTATTCAGCAGAATGCACCACGGGCAGGTGTGGGTGGCTTGGAGTGAAAGGATATTGGGTCGCTCCCTTACATCCCTATCGATCAGCAACACTAAAAAAGACGAGTACGTAAAAAAATTGCGATGCCTGTCAAATGGTTACTTTTTATTTTACCATATTTCACAAGCTCAGTCGCTCTTAGCCCGAGCAAGTTCTTTTGTGTTTAATGTATTGGAACATGGTAACCCTAACGCTTAGCTTCCTCGGTATTTTTAGATCTTGTTTTCATGATACTGTGGGGTTCAGCGAGGAAAGGAGGGGTTGTTGAACGTTGAACTACACACATTACAGCCACAGCTGCGGCCCAGTGATATATGAAAAGATAATATCGTTATAAATTAAACTTTAGGATAAAGGGGGATGTAATGGAGCGGCCTATCATCTTTTTGCTATAAGCCAACCTCACCTGCCCGTGTCAGGCAACCGAGGCGCTGGCAACCGACTGGTGGCGGTATACCGATGACCGGCAGCAGCGTTTCCGGAGCGAGAAGCTACGCCCTGCGATCGCCAACCCGCCTGCCAAGCGTGGCGATTATGGGTATATATCTTCCAGATGTTTGCCCTAAGTGGTGAAATATAATTATCTGTCTTGGAGTCTGTTAAAATCTGTCTTTTGCTCAAGTCTAAGGTAGCCTTGGGTACCGAGGCTCTTTTCAATTCCAAGCTAGTTAATTAACTAGCTTGGACCCGAAAAGAGCTTTGTAATATAGCTTATCACATAGCTATATTACAAAGCAAAGCTCTTTATGAAAACCACAAAAAGATCTCGATGAAGATATTACTGATTATTACAATAACACTTTCTTTGTACTGAACCAAAGTTCAAAGTATCGTAACATGTGAGAAATTCAGCCTTCGAGGGTTAATGCTCTTCCAATCAGACTGCTTTCTACTTCAAAGAACAATTTTTGATAAAAAAATGCCCTGAAAAATAACAGTTTTATCTCGACAAAGCCCCTTACGAGTGGCTATTAAATGTCGTTAACGAATTTGGGGGTCTTGTGCTTAACCGAATTAATTAATGGTTCGCGAAAGCATCTAAGTAAAGACTTCTTTATTACCTACCTTGTTTGAAAGTGAATCCTCATTTTATTGCTTTCATTGGTTTATGGCGCAAAGATTGTTGGTAGTATGGTACTTTATTTTATTGAATTGATAAATCTACATTTATTGGTTAGAATTAGAGAGATATTAAGTCTGAAATGGCAGCCATGACTGGTTAGCTTCTACTCAGCTTGAGTAGTCACATGTCCTTAATCATCATCATCAGCATCATCGCAGTCCACTGCTGGACTTCGGTCTCTCCAGCTGTTCACCATTTTGGGCAAACATCTTGTGGCTTTGCCCATAATGGCCACTCTGGGTTGGCGATCGCAGGACGTTGCTCCTCGCTTCGGTGACGCTGCTGCCCGTCATCGGCCTGTGGTATTTAGCTACGCCTTCAATCGTGATGGTTATACCGCCACCACCCGGTTGCTAGAACCTCGTTTGTTATTCAGCAGGATGCACCACGGGTAGATGAGGGTGACTTGAAGCGAATAGATCAGGGCCGTCTTAACTTTTTTCAGCGCCGGGGTGCCAGACTCAACCTGCGCCCTCGTGGGGGGTCCCCCGGGACCTGAGCCGCGTTTCGCCTTCTATCCTCTATAAAATTCAGCGCTCGCCTGGCGCCGCCGGGTGCACCGCACCCCTTGCACCCCCTGGTAGAGACTGCCCTGGAAAAGATGAAGGTTGCTCTCTTGATACGTGTACCTACTTTTCTGTGGGTCCACTACCTAAATCATAATCCTTATTTTTTATTCATTCCCTTCTTTGTCAATTTACCTGTTCTCATTCCGAGGGGCACAATCGCACACCTGACCGCAATATAATCAATCAATGTTGTGAGCAGATCCCTTACACGTGTGCGTTCGGGATATGATCGATGTTTTGCTTTTGTGTTAATATTAGAAGTGGCCATATTTCAGGCGAGTTTTACAAAAAAGAGATACGAAAAGGAATCGTTTCAGTCCATTTTTTAAATGAAAACGCCTTTTTGGCTCAACACACAAATGTAGTCGCGAATATTGAGCCGTAGGTAAGTGCTAGGTTTTCTTTACCCTAAGGTTGTCTGGCAGAGATAGCTTATAGCAATAAGGCCGCTTATATTGTACAACAAATGTCTACTATACATACCTGTATGGTGTGAAATAAAGAATACCTATATATCTAAGTAATTTATGTAACCTTTATAATGTTTTTCAATAGTGGATGATATTGATGTACAGACAAAAGCAATAATTTGTTTTAGAACATTATTACACGAAGTGGGAAAATTTACAAGTTAAATCAAAAAGCTAGTCTAGTCTAGTAAAGTACCCCCTTAAAGTTAATACCCCCTTTATCAAAGATTGATGATTGTCTCACGGGAAGAAAAGTTTATAAAAAAAGCCTAATTTTATTTTTTCCTTTTCGCTTCCTCTGATATGAAAGAAGTAGTAAGTCACTGAACCCGTTTAGCATAATAAAGTGAGCCAGCAATTTGCACTTCCAAAACTTTGCCTCCGCCAAAATGGCAATAAAATGTGCCAAACAACGGGGCTATTCACAAATGCCTTCGGAATGCGACTTTCCCCAAAAACCCCAAAACTCGATTTGAGTTGCGGCTGTCTAATGCGCGGTGTCTACTGCTTACCTTCAGGCATCACATTTGCTCGTCTGCCGCCTCTTGCATAAAAAAACGATCTCTCACGAAAATGAGAGATCCGAACGAAAAGAATTCTATGGAATTGTCAAAGTTTTCTGCAGTCTACGAGCTCTCATTTTTTATGAAAAACAAACCTGAAGGTCTTCAGCCCATAGACAACGGGCGGCATGCAATGCCCCATGTCTTGCAGGCGTTCATGGACTGCGGTGACAGCTCGGGTCGGTAGCCATTTTGTCAACCCTAGTAGTAATAAAAAAAGACACCGCAAATCAGGTGAGCGGCCGGTGCTGTTCCCGAACGGGAATTATCTGATATTTGTTTATTTTCTTATTTGATGTTTTTTTATATTTACTTTATTATTATTGTTTTTATGTCTTTGGTACTGTTGAAAACCTATGAGAGGTTAGAGTCATGAAAATTACTATAGTCTAAGGGTACGTTGCTAGCCCTTGTTCTCAAGTTTCTACTTGCAAGCTCGTTTTTTAAAGATCCCTAAGTATCAGCCGCAATTTTCGATGACAATTGTCATTGAGAGAGATTTTTCCGCACGGTTTTCCGAATAGCCCCGTTGGTATCACTCGAGGCGCTAAGAAACTCCAAAAAAAAACTTTGCATTGTTCAAGTTTCGTAAATAAAGTCCCGAATAGTACGGAGTGGTTGACCTCATCAAAGCTTGCAGCAGATAATTCTTGACACGTTCTTCGTTAATACGATAACCGTTTTACAGGTGTTTCTACCAAGAATTTATGAAGAAACTCTGTATGCTTGAAGTTTGTAAACATAAGCTTTCAGTTGTGGCAAGTGATTGACCCCCGTGGTGCTAAGTTTTATGGAATATAATAGGTAAGTACGTACTTTGTGAAATAACATTTACTTAAGTACAAAGACATGATAAAATGCTAGAAACAAATAGTAATAAAAATAAATAACCCTAGACACTGGGTCACACATGGCCACTTAGCCCCAAACTAAGCCGAAGCTTGTAGTACGGGTACTAGACAACTGATAAACTTACTTAGATACATTTTTTTTGTAGATAGATAGTACAAAAACACTGATTACTACTAAGGGATGTAAGGGAGTGACCTATCACCTTTTTACTCCAAGCCATCCTCACCTGCCCGTGGTGCATCCTGCCGAACAACAAACGGGGCTCTGGCAAACCGACTGGTGGCGGTAAAACCATCACGATAGACGGCGTAGCTAAATATCATAGACCGATGACGGGCAGCAGCGTCACCGGAGCAAGAAGCTACTCCCTGCGATCGCCAACCCGCCTGCCCAGCGTGGCGATTATGGGTATATCCTCCAGATGTTTGCCCTAAGTGGCGAACAACTGGAGAGGCCTTTGTCCAGCAGTGGACTGCAATAGGTTGATGATGACTACAATAACCATCACAATATGTCTGTGTAGTTATAACTTCTATTCTATTCTGAAATCTCAACGGAACCTTTGTTGTAATTAGAGCTCATTAGCACATCGCAGTTCCAACACCCGGGTTGTTTGAGTTGATAATAATCTTAGGGCTTATGTACCATTGTGTTGTCAAAACACTCGCGGTTTGTATGTAAACCTCTCTCCTTTGTGAAACTTTGAATCTACAACTGTAGGTTACTAGATACTACCTAACTTTAAGGGACAGCACAAACGACAGACTTTTTGTGCGATAGAGTCTGCGTCTGAGATTTGAAAAGAGCGTCTAGGTCTGTCGACGGAATGATCGAAGATGTGCGTCGTGTGCGTTGAGTCTGTGAAATATCCGCGACAGAATTTTGCGCGTCGTGTGCGTTACTGCATGTAATTGCAAAAAAAGTGCGTCACGGATAATCTGTCGTCTGCGCTGCCCCTAAGTATAAGACTGGCTCGATGGCTCATTTGGTAGTGACCTTCAGCCAAGGGTTCGATTTCCGCACAGTACAAATATTTGTGTTCATAAACATGTCTGTTTGTATTGGTCTGGGTGTTTATTGTGTATAATTTATGTATTAGTTACACAAACATTTGTGTTCATAAACATGTCTGTTTGTATTGATCTGGGTATTTAATATGTACATACATATTTACAAAAAAAAGTATTTAAGTAAGTTTATCAGTTGTCTATACCCATGGTACAAGCTTCTGCTTAGTTTGGGGCTAGATGGCTATTTGTGGCCCAGCGTGGCATGTCTTTGGCTATTTATGAATGTTTGTAATGTCTTAACTACGGGGCTTAGAAGATTTCATCTTGTTAAATATCTCCTTTTTGAAAAAAGTATATGAAATCACCTAAACTTAATTTTTGTATTATCGATTTCTTTCTAAGAAAAAGGAATATTTTTTTAATAAAGTTGTAATTTGATTTAGGCGAGTTGTCAAATCAGATTATTATTTTACTAAAAATTTTTATAAGAAATCGTTTGAAATTTTCTTTTTACTAAGAAAGTTGAGATTTCAATTTAAAATTAAATCTTAGTGTTACTCAGAAATGATTTCATGTCTTGCATTTAGCTATTTACCGATATGATTTTGCAGATACTTTGATAATCAAATACATTTTCGTTAATAGTAAGCTCTGTGATTTGAGATTTACGATTACCGCTTATATTTGTAGAAATAATATTTTTTATATCAACAAAGACCACCGAACTTTTGATGTTATGATGAAAATTTATAATTTGTTTGGATTGAGGTGAGGTTTGGTACACTTATTGAGTGTAGGTATCGGCCTTACACGCTACGGTCTACCGGAGACGCCACCTGTGTCTGCGCAGGTCGATCGTCACCTCCGCAGGTATAAAAAACTGCACAAGTTTATTCCCACACTCGTTCCGGTCGAAGACCGTAGCGTGTATGTCGCGCATAAGAGTAACGAATGTAGAGTGTTTTAATGCCGCGTTTACACGCTCGCGTTCAATACGACATTCAACGGGCACAAACACAAGCACAAGCATATGAACGGACTGTTCGTCTGTTTGAATGTGCACGTGCGTGCTCAATTTGCAGGGCAGGGCTGCTCGCCGAGCTGCTTGCCAGGCTGCTTGCCGGGCTTCGTGGCACGCGTGTAAACCTAGCATAAGAGGATAGCGGTAATAGACGGTTGCCACCCATGCCGGCACAAATAAATTATTTTCAAGTTCTCTTTGATCAGACTGAAGTCCCAAAGACTGGCACAGTACGTTACAGCTTCGCTTACATAATGCGAAACAGTCAAACTGTGGAACTTCTTTCCGGATTCCTTTTTCTCCGAGAAATTTTAATATAATCTTCTAGTTTTCAAGTCGAGAGTAAACAGGTTTTAGTTGGGTGAGCACATTATCTTTACATCACATGCAACTATGCCTCAATATCAACATCAGGCGAGTTAAAATCAAGCGCAAACCATTTATAATGAAAAATACTTTAATTAAGAATACGTCTTTTATCATCATCAGCCTTTCGCAGTCCACTGCTGGACATGGGCCTCTCCAGTTGTTCGTCACTTTGGGCAAACGCCTGGAGGATTTACCCATCATAATCGCCGCGTTGGGCAGGCGTGATGGCGATCGCAGGACGTAGCTTCTCGCTTAGGTGACTCTGCTGCCCATTTCGGCTTGTGGTATTTAGCTGCGCTTTCAATCCTGAAGGTTATACCGCCTCCAGTCGGTTGCCAGAGCCTTGTCTATTGTTCAGCAGGATGCGATACGGGCAACTGTTCTGTAGTATTGATCTCAAACTACGATATCTAAATCGGTTCCTCAGGGACTAGAGATCCTACTTGAGAAGTCCATTAAACAAGTTTCCGGACGTCACAAAGTTGTTACGAGACCCCAATGAAATTGCTACACGAGTTTTTACAACCGTACCTTGGTTTATCTTATTGGGCCACACACGAATGCCTACAAGTCAATGAACTTTGATTGTTAAGTGTCGTAAAAACTTAAGGATAAGCCGAAATTAATCTAATAAAACGAATGAAGTAAATAAATAAATACCCCAAGACATGCCACGTTGGGCCACACAGCGCCACCTAGCCCCAAACTAAGCCGAAGCTTGTACTATGGGTACTAGACAACTGATAAATTTACTTAGATACATTTTTTTTTAAATAAATATTAGTATACATAGAAAACACCCAGACCAATACAAACAGACATGTTCATGAACACAAATGTTTGTACTGTGCGGGAATCGAACCCACGACCCTTGGCTCAGAGAGCAGAGGTGCTACCAAATGAGCCATCGAGCCAGTCGTAGCAAACTGAGTAATGTTTTTAATTTTTAGCTCAAGTCTACCCTAAGCTAGAACGATAATGCCTTTTCTTTTCAGCAATTAAAGCCTTTATTAACGGGACGTTTTTTTGGGAATGAGAATAATTGATACGCAAGTTCATAGCACCGTCATCCAAGTTGCAAAGTTTTGGACGGGTTATACTATAAAAATCTCTATGTGATCTGAGGTTCTTTATAGACACAAAAAGAAGACATTCATTCCTATAGACAAGAAGACAACACTAGAACAATTACATTTTTTCTGGGCCTTTCACCGCCCTCCTCTAGGTCTTTACTGCCCACAGGGGGCGTTATAGACCACTTTGAGGGACCACTCATGTCGAGGAAACAGGAAATTAAAGCATATTGTTACAACGTAAGCCCTGGTTAGATAGCCGTCTAACATAATAGCTTTGAGACTAATTTCCTTGTCGAGAGCTAGGGCGAAACATATATCTTTATTACAGGGTACTGGTAATCTTTCATTTGCATAAATTGGTGTAGATATCTTGATCTAGATTTTGATTAATGGAGTGGTGTTAGGGTTGTGCGGCTTAGATGATCGGTGTAATTTCTTAACGCAGTTTTTTGTATTTTTTACTAGCTGCAGCCTGCGGCTCTGCCCGCGTCATTATTCGTATAAAACATAGCCTATGTGTTAATCCAATGTATAAGCTATTACTGTGAAGTTTCACTAAAATACGTTGAGTAATTTTTGCGTGAAAGAGTAACAAACATCCATCCATCTATCCATCTAAACATCATCATTATCAGCCCACATCAGCCCACTGCTGGACATAGACCTCTCCCAAAGCTCGCCCCTGTGCTCGATTTTGGGCTTCTCGCATCCAGCACTTACCAGCCGTCCTGCGCAAATCGTCACTCCACCTGGCCTAAGGACGTCCTACACTAAATTTGCCGAGACGCGGTCTCCACTCCAGAACTCGTTTACCCCAACGGTTATCGGTTCTGCGGCTGATGTGGCCAGCCCACTGCCACTTCAGCTTACTAATCCGGTGAGCTATGTCGGTAACTTTGGTTCTCTGCCATCAATCCCAAGAAACTTTCGCATTTATAATATTAGTAGTATAGGAAGTAGGAAATATTATGTAGTAGGATTCCTATCCTACTAATATTACAACATCTTCATCATCAGACTGCAAACGTCCACATAGGTCTCCAATGACAATTTTGATTGGTATTTGGGGGATTTGCCTTAATCACCACGCTTGGCAGGCGGTAGCTTGTATTTGTATCCAGGTGAACGCAGCTACCCGTTTCCTGATATTCCCTTACTCGTCTTCTATGGCACCCACGGGACGAGATAAAGCTGGTCCTATAAATCCGGACAAGATTAAGGCTGGACTTAGGCCTTCCCAATGACAATGTCCAGCTGTGGACGTGCACGTGACGCTACAGGTCTCCAAACGTGAACTGAACATCTCCGTCTTACTACGACATAATTATAATGTAGACAGTGCTACTGTGCTACGAAACATCGTAACACTTCCTTGACTGCTACAGAGCTGAAAGAAAGGCGTATCGTTCGTTACTACTTCGTCAAACTCAATCAAACTAATTTATAACTAACTAGCTGCTGCCCGCGGCTCTGCCCGCGTGAATGTCCGTATAAATCATAGCCTATGTGTTAATCCAACGTATGAGCAATATTACTGTAAAGTTTCATTAAAATTCGTTCAGTAATTAATCATCAAGAACAAGCATCCATCCATCCAAACAAACTTTCGCATTTTCATTATTAGTAGGATAGGATTGTACGGTGACATTAAAAAAGGATCGATTAAAAAAATCCTAGCGAGTTTGAGTCCGAATCTTGATGATAATGATATCACCGCAGATAATATCAGACCATCAGACGAATCGGTCATTTAGTCAACCCTATTGGTCTATAATTTATATTCTATAACAAAAAAACCGAAACCTTAAATACTTACCTACTTATTTAATAGATAGATTAGTATATCGAAAGTAAGCGGTTTACATCCAAAATGTTTCCTCGACCGACGTTTGACGAAGTATTACACTACGTAATATTTACCGATACGACAAGCGTCCATGTGTAAGTAATTTTAACATTTCTTGCCTAATACCTTATCGAATAATAGGGAAATTTATCGTGAATAAACATGGAAACGGGATAGGTTTGGCACCACGTTTATGTGTTAAAATGGTACCTATATATATGTATATTTATATACGATAAGCAATGATATTATTGCTATATCTATGTGAGCACTACTGAGCTTATATCTTCAGGTTTTTCTGAAATATAACTACTAATAGTTACTGTTGTTGTACAGTTGGAAAAATTTAAAATTGATACGTAAATCGATTGAATAAGCATTAAATAATCGGAAAGTTTGATAAAAACTACATTTCATTTTTAAATGACTATTGTTTTTCGAATATTTCTCACTGTAAAAGAAACCACGAGGTTTGCCGGCCGTTCCGACAAAACAATGGATATCAGATATCTATCTATATAGAGTCTTTATTGCAATCCATACAATTGCCCTAAATCCAGACTGATGCTGTTATACGTTTAAAAGGTTTAGGATTACAGGAAGATGGGAAAACATGTGATGTCATATTACTGGTAGATGATTAAAAAGGAAGGGCAGAAACGTACATCATGGGTTACACTTTTGTATGCCTCGTGTGAGAATTTTGTTCAATAGTTATTTTTATGAAATTGGTTTCCAAACATACGCGTTTTTAAAGTAAAAAAAAAAACTCTTAAGGCAAAATTTCTTACCTAATGACCTTCAAACCGGCTCCTCCAATCCGATCACTTCTATCTTTAAGTAAATTATTAGGCACAACTCTACGTCGGTACATACTAAAACGTGTTTAATTTAGAAAATTAAGCTAGAAGGTCTGAGGGTAACCGCGGTAGCCAGGGGCGATCAGCTTTGTGGTCGGATATCAAAGGAATAATATCTGGTTACTTTACAAGTCATAATTAATTATGGGATGAGCGTTTTCGTTTGGTCGCGGTGGGGTTTTGGGGATTAGGTAGTTACTTTGCGGGGACTAGGTTTTATGTTGATAAATTCGTTTGTTAAATGAATTCATGGCCTGTGATCCTTTTCAGGGTTCCATACACAAAGGATAAAAATGCTGTCTGTCTCCAGGCTGTATCCGATAGCTAGACGAGTGAAATTTTCATAAATTATGTATACCTGTTGCCGCTACAACAAGAATACTAAAATAAGTCATTATCATCATCATCAGAGCGTTAGTCCCGTTTGCTAACAAAGGCCCTGCCTCGTAATCTAAAAGAATACTAAAATAAATATTTAATATTATTAAACTTTTTTTACTCGATATCAATAATGGCAACAAGTAGGCACTTGAAATATTCACAAAAAAGTCCGTTATATTTAATAATAAACAATAAAATATTTAGACCCTCTCTATCCCCTTCCTCTCTCCTGCCAGCCCAGCTGCTCATATAACAAAGGTGATTTTTGTCGCTTTTTCTTCGATTTATTCTAAAAGCTTACCAAAAAGTATTTATTGTATTTTTTATAAAGTATCTGTACATTCCATTTGATCAAATGTAAAATTAGCAAAAAAAATTTATATCTTAACTAATATTATAAAGCTGAAGAGTTTGTTTGTTTGAACGCGCTAATCTCAGGAACTACTGGTCCGAATTGAAAAATTCTTTTTGTGTTGAATAGACCATTTATCGAGGAAGGCTTTAGGCTATATAACATCACGCTGCAACTATTAGGAGCGAAGAAATAATGGAAAATGTAAAAAAAACGGGGAAAAAATAACTATTCCACGCGGACAAAGTCGCGAGCACAGCTAGCCATAAATAATGAAACAAGCTGTAACGGAACCAACCCCACCCTATCACGAATTTATTTTTTGATATTAATAAAATTCCAATTTTGGAAGTACTGTCTCACTACTGTATACTAAAGGAAATATTGTCGCACCGCCATCTATGTGAAACACCAGGAACGTGTAACGTTAGGGACTTTATCGACCCAACGTGGCTGCTTAAGCCCTCGACTTACGTAACGTTAGTTCACGTGCTAGACGACAGTTGGCGTGATTAGAAAATTTAATCTTAACCTTTCCTATATTTTGTGAATATCAATTTAAATATACTATATTATACATTTAAAACTTAATAAATGATTTATTCAGGAATCAATGTATGAATCGAGACGTAAAAAAGAAATCAATATTAATTAATAGAATTGGTGCTAGAAGCAGTCACTTGCGATTCTTTTAACTAATAGTGAATCAGAAATGAGTAAGATGGCGCTCTGTGATAGAATAATTAATACAACTGAAGACTGTTTATAATAAGTAATTTTGGTCACGCCCACGCGTGGGAACATTGAATGTAGGAGTGGGGATATAGGCATGACTATATAAGGGGAAGTTCAGGAATATTCAGGAAGAGAGCGAGGCGCGATTTTAATTGATCGGAATGAGGCGCGATTTTCTTTAATAAGGGGGGGAGCAAGGCGCTAATTAACTTAGGGTTTGATTCAGAACAGTTTAAATTATTATTTTGCATTGAAATTTTACTAAATTGTAGAGTCAGTGAAGTGCGACCAAGGAATTAGGCCTGAAACTACCGTTTCAGGTCCCAAGTAAGCCAATTAGGGCCACAGACTATTTATTTAGTTTGTGATTAGGACTGCTAGGAAATAGGGCTTATAAGTTATTTGACATTTTGTAGCATTATATATATTATATATATTTTATTGTATATATTTACACACACTACACACCACACTTTATGTTTAGTTAGGGATTTATTAGGTACACTTTACATAAAAGGTAATTACTCTAGATTTTAATATTTTGCTAGTAATTATTCATAATGACCATATGGAGTCATTTCAGTCCAGATAGGTGATTAAACTTGATGCGTTTTATTATAGGGCTCCCATCTTGGAAAACTCGTGTGGAACTGCCTGGCTCACTATCTCCGTAAAAAGAGGTAGATGCCGTTTAGGGGGAATTTCTTATAAATACCTGCTTAAACACTTTTGGTCAGCCATTCTAGTGTGTAGTACGGTTGAATATTTTAATCTCAGAGATTTTATTATTTAACTATGTATTGCCGACTAAATGGTAAAACAGGCTCCGACCTCTCCTTCGGGACTTGGTTAGAGCAATCTTACGAGTGGTCCTAACTCATATCATGTATTTTGGGCACAAACATAATACATGGTATTGGTGAAATTGTCCTCTTGTGTTTATTAAATTATTATGATCCTCGCTGGATTGATTTATTTAAATTAACTTCTAACCAAATTAAAGTCTAGAATACAAGGTTTTAAGGTATAAATAAACATTTAAAAGGTGTTGTTTCATTTCACACTGCACAAATATCTTAAATTATTTTTACACGTAGTTGTCTAAATTGATTGCACCGTAAACAAACACAAAGTTACTTAACTCTAAACGATTCTATTATGAAATAAACTATATTATGATCTTTAATTAAGGACAAGACATAAGTCTTCTCCTAAACATATTTATAATAACTCTAAACGATTCTATTATGAAATGAATTATATTATGATTTTTAACTAAAGACAAGACGTGAGTTTTCTCCTAAACATAATTTTAACTACACTTTAGTTGCCTTGTTTGACAGCAATGGTAACATCTTTTACTACAAGCTTGCCTGTTCCTATCTTGGACTGGTCTATAAACAAACTTTTTAGGGACTAGACGAAAGTCTTTCCTACCTACAACCTACCTACCTCCTGAGTTTACCTAGCTTAATTGCTCTGGTATTAAACAAATCATATAAACTATTGCAGCTATTATCCAATACTGCAAGCTACATCCAATTTGACAGTTCATGTTTTGTGAATTATGTCATGGTGGCGTATATACGGCCTACCTATCATCACAAATTATGGCGGTGCCCCTGCTTATGCAACCACCATTATGCCATTAGGGACCAATTATCATACTAGTATTCTTGGTGTAGTGTCTCAGTGCTGAGCTGCTCCGTTGAACACCTTCATACACTAACGTATGTCGTTGGGAGGACCAGTGTTGACCCTGCCTGTTTCATTGCATCGGTTACTAACTTATGTATGAACCTTATTCGCTAAATTTTACCATGTGTCAGCTCTTTACCGCTACCCTGGTACCACAACACAACAAAGGTATTCCGTGTCTGCAAGACCGTGATATACTTCATACAGCATGTTGTTAGATTGGATGTTATTCTATCTAACTTATACAACTTATTTGGATTTGGTGCTGGGTAAACTCCATCCCAATATATCCTACCTACATTAGCCGTTGAGGCTCAATCACAATCCTTTTCCTATTCGGGAAGAAACGTTAAATATGGTTGTGTTTCACCGCTTTTAGGCGTGCTTGGGGCCTTAAAGCATCCCTAATACCTACACTATTATACTGCAATCCTTATCCTGAAGGTAGGAACGACTTCGTTTATATAAAAATCTCATTTATTTAAACGTTAACGCTGCTGCTTAAAGCCGTATGGCAATCTCTAATTATTAGAATCTTATTGTTAAAGTGTAGTTTATATAAACTTTTAATAAGACTTTGATTTACTGTTGTTTCCGGTGAAATTATATTTAGGATTCCGTATGCAACAAGTATTAAATATATTTTTTCTTAAATTATTCCTATTCAATTATAACCGTTTCGTATTCTACTTTAGACCTAGATTACTTAGGTACTAACTTCACAAGGCCTTCGACATACGTTTAATCTGAACTCAGCTACCTTCATAAAGAATTTGAATTATTACATTATAAAACACAACGTAATGGGGTCCTACTATCATACTAGACGATCACAAAGATATTTCTATCTGGCCAAAATAAAATGTTACTCTACTTGTTTCATTATAGCTAAATATCTATATAAATGAATATACTTATGTAGAGAAGTAACGAAATATAAAATAAAGGGATGTTGGGGTTTTCCTTTTTCATTCCATTTAATATTTTTCATTCTTAGAGGGGGGGTTCGTTACAAATGGTGCCGTGACCAGGATTATGAGGTTTTACAAAGACTGAGTGATGGTTAAGCGATCTGGGGGCGTGAAGTTAGTTTATAGAATTGTTTGATTTTCAGTTTTAGTGTAATTAAAATTTAATACAATATTTTTTTAAAGTTTGATATGGGTAGAATTAACAAAGATTGGAAAGCAATGGGGGGCGAGAAGTTGTTTCTTAGTTATTTTATTACATATTGCATAATTAAATTAAAAATTTAATTCATATCTTATTTAAAGTTTTATCGTAATTAATTTTGATTCATAATTAAACAATTATCTTTAACTTAGATGTTCGATTTAGTGTTTTGTTTTACTGTTTTTTATTTTATTGTGTGTTGTATTTTTTTTTCTGTGTGCCATTTCAGTATTCCTCTCACTGCGGCCAAGACACCTTTCGCCTAACCACGGTCACATGAGCCTGTGTGATCGGCAGTGAGAAAATCCCAAATCCAGTGCACATTGCACCACGTGCACTATCCTTACCTTCCTTTCCCAAATTCCTTCTGATATCTTAGGTCTCATGGTATCAGATATCCCTCTTTATCTATTTATGTATATATTTCAGAGTAGGTATGGCTAGGGCTAGGGCGATAGGAAGATAGGACTAGCTAGGTTTATTTAGATTATTGTAGGTAGGTACTGGTATCTTTTTTTTTATTAAATCATAGTTTATAGGTTAGCGTAGACAGAAGTTAGGTTACCTAGGTTCCATCTAGTAAGTCTAGAATAAACTTTTAATGCAGGTAAGCGTGTATAGAAATACAATAGGTAGGATTGGTTTTAACTTTTAATCTTTACGCGGTCTTTGCGGTAATACTTTATAAGGTATTTATAGGGTGTTGTACCTATTTCTTTGTGTCATGGAAACCATATTCTAAATAGCGGGCCGTAAACAAAACTCTTTATCAGAGATTGTTTAAATATTTGACTCCTAAGAATAACAATCGAAATAACACTTGGTCAACATTTCTTAAATTTATGGCCTGAGAACGGATCTCGGGTATAGGGTACGATTTCATAGAGTAGTTTAAGAGGTTCAATTTCATAATGATTGTTATTGTTAAAACTGTAACGTCAAGAGTTCGTTTGTTATGAATTGTGAGTAACTCAATGATGGCTTTTGTTAAAACGCAACGCTAGTGTTTAGCTTTTGAGTGTTGTGTTTAATGACTTAAGCTATGGGAATGTTATGGTTAAATTGTTTTGCTGCGTTTAACTTATGGTAATGTTGAGCGGGTCCCTTTTATTAATATAGCTTCAATAACAAATATTTTAATAACAAATCAGTAAATTCCATTCATCATCATCATTAGCGGGTTGCGGTCCACTGCTGGACATAGGCCTATTCTAAGAAATTTATTAAATAATTTATCTATCATCATCATCATCAGCCCGCGTCGGTCCACTGCTGGACGTAGGTCATTTATCCATAGGACAAAATAACTCGTTATTTTATTGAACAAACTACTTACTTTTATAACATTGTTAATAATAAATGCTAGAAATACCTACGAGTATGCTGAATATTTTTTCAAATAACATTACAGATAAATACTTACTAAACAACGTAAGTTATACGTGTTTGAGATATCACTTGTACACGTAATTAATACGATTATTAGTTAAATTAAAACAGAATGCAATTTTAGTTTTACACATTTTATACCACAATTTATGATAAAATAAATGATTGGTTAAATTTAAGATTAGTTATTGATATTGATCAAGAGATAATAAAAATAACTTAAAATTTTCTTCTATAAGTTAATTCTATTATGGCAAATTATTTAATGTTTACTAGTAAACCACATTAATTACTATCCACAGGTAAAACGTATGTAGTAAAATAAACCATAAAAAAAAAATCATTTAATATTGAAGATTACATACCGATGGTTCCTTTTATTTGTAAATTATTACTACGGTAACCTTCGCAATAATTTAGGGGGCGACTGTAACGGAACCAACCCCACCCTATCACGAATTTATTTTTTGATATTAATAAAATTCCAATTTTGGAAGTACTGTCTCACTACTGTATACTAAAGGAAATATTGTCGCACCGCCATCTATGTGAAACACCAGGAACGTGTAACGTTAGGGACTTTATCGACCCAACGTGGCTGCTTAAGCCCTCGACTTACGTAACGTTAGTTCACGTGCTAGACGACAGTTGGCGAGATTAGAAAATTTAATCTTAACCTTTCCTATATTTTGTGAATATCAATTTAAATATACTATATTATACATTTAAAACTTAATAAATGATTTATTCAGGAATCAATGTATGAATCGAGACGTAAAAAAGAAATCAATATTAATTAATAGAATTGGTGCTAGAAGCAGTCACTTGCGATTCTTTTAACTAATAGTGAATCAGAAATGAGTAAGATGGCGCTCTGTGATAGAATAATTAATACAACTGAAGACTGTTTATAATAAGTAATTTTGGTCACGCCCACGCGTGGGAACATTGAATGTAGGAGTGGGGATATAGGCATGACTATATAAGGGGAAGTTCAGGAATATTCAGGAAGAGAGCGAGGCGCGATTTTAATTGATCGGAATGAGGCGCGATTTTCTTTAATAAGGGGGGGAGCAAGGCGCTAATTAACTTAGGGTTTGATTCAGAACAGTTTAAATTATTATTTTGCATTGAAATTTTACTAAATTGTAGAGTCAGTGAAGTGCGACCAAGGAATTAGGCCTGAAACTACCGTTTCAGGTCCCAAGTAAGCCAATTAGGGCCACAGACTATTTATTTAGTTTGTGATTAGGACTGCTAGGAAATAGGGCTTATAAGTTATTTGACATTTTGTAGCATTATATATATTATATATATTTTATTGTATATATTTACACACACTACACACCACACTTTATGTTTAGTTAGGGATTTATTAGGTACACTTTACATAAAAGGTAATTACTCTAGATTTTAATATTTTGCTAGTAATTATTCATAATGACCATATGGAGTCATTTCAGTCCAGATAGGTGATTAAACTTGATGCGTTTTATTATAGGGCTCCCATCTTGGAAAACTCGTGTGGAACTGCCTGGCTCACTATCTCCGTAAAAAGAGGTAGATGCCGTTTAGGGGGAATTTCTTATAAATACCTGCTTAAACACTTTTGGTCAGCCATTCTAGTGTGTAGTACGGTTGAATATTTTAATCTCAGAGATTTTATTATTTAACTATGTATTGCCGACTAAATGGTAAAACAGGCTCCGACCTCTCCTTCGGGACTTGGTTAGAGCAATCTTACGAGTGGTCCTAACTCATATCATGTATTTTGGGCACAAACATAATACATGGTATTGGTGAAATTGTCCTCTTGTGTTTATTAAATTATTATGATCCTCGCTGGATTGATTTATTTAAATTAACTTCTAACCAAATTAAAGTCTAGAATACAAGGTTTTAAGGTATAAATAAACATTTAAAAGGTGTTGTTTCATTTCACACTGCACAAATATCTTAAATTATTTTTACACGTAGTTGTCTAAATTGATTGCACCGTAAACAAACACAAAGTTACTTAACTCTAAACGATTCTATTATGAAATAAACTATATTATGATCTTTAATTAAGGACAAGACATAAGTCTTCTCCTAAACATATTTATAATAACTCTAAACGATTCTATTATGAAATGAATTATATTATGATTTTTAACTAAAGACAAGACGTGAGTTTTCTCCTAAACATAATTTTAACTACACTTTAGTTGCCTTGTTTGACAGCAATGGTAACATCTTTTACTACAAGCTTGCCTGTTCCTATCTTGGACTGGTCTATAAACAAACTTTTTAGGGACTAGACGAAAGTCTTTCCTACCTACAACCTACCTACCTCCTGAGTTTACCTAGCTTAATTGCTCTGGTATTAAACAAATCATATAAACTATTGCAGCTATTATCCAATACTGCAAGCTACATCCAATTTGACAGTTCATGTTTTGTGAATTATGTCATGGTGGCGTATATACGGCCTACCTATCATCACAAATTATGGCGGTGCCCCTGCTTATGCAACCACCATTATGCCATTAGGGACCAATTATCATACTAGTATTCTTGGTGTAGTGTCTCAGTGCTGAGCTGCTCCGTTGAACACCTTCATACACTAACGTATGTCGTTGGGAGGACCAGTGTTGACCCTGCCTGTTTCATTGCATCGGTTACTAACTTATGTATGAACCTTATTCGCTAAATTTTACCATGTGTCAGCTCTTTACCGCTACCCTGGTACCACAACACAACAAAGGTATTCCGTGTCTGCAAGACCGTGATATACTTCATACAGCATGTTGTTAGATTGGATGTTATTCTATCTAACTTATACAACTTATTTGGATTTGGTGCTGGGTAAACTCCATCCCAATATATCCTACCTACATTAGCCGTTGAGGCTCAATCACAATCCTTTTCCTATTCGGGAAGAAACGTTAAATATGGTTGTGTTTCACCGCTTTTAGGCGTGCTTGGGGCCTTAAAGCATCCCTAATACCTACACTATTATACTGCAATCCTTATCCTGAAGGTAGGAACGACTTCGTTTATATAAAAATCTCATTTATTTAAACGTTAACGCTGCTGCTTAAAGCCGTATGGCAATCTCTAATTATTAGAATCTTATTGTTAAAGTGTAGTTTATATAAACTTTTAATAAGACTTTGATTTACTGTTGTTTCCGGTGAAATTATATTTAGGATTCCGTATGCAACAAGTATTAAATATATTTTTTCTTAAATTATTCCTATTCAATTATAACCGTTTCGTATTCTACTTTAGACCTAGATTACTTAGGTACTAACTTCACAAGGCCTTCGACATACGTTTAATCTGAACTCAGCTACCTTCATAAAGAATTTGAATTATTACATTATAAAACACAACGTAATGGGGTCCTACTATCATACTAGACGATCACAAAGATATTTCTATCTGGCCAAAATAAAATGTTACTCTACTTGTTTCATTATAGCTAAATATCTATATAAATGAATATACTTATGTAGAGAAGTAACGAAATATAAAATAAAGGGATGTTGGGGTTTTCCTTTTTCATTCCATTTAATATTTTTCATTCTTAGAGGGGGGGTTCGTTACAAAGCCCACTTATGTACAATTCATACTTATTTTAATAAGCTACCCCTTAAATTACACGGAAAAGATAATTAACGCAATTATCTCTATAATCGCCCGTCTTAAGTAATTAACTTGGGCTTAAGTGCAAGTAACAGCGCCGCACTTCATAGTTAATGCTGTATTTTTAGGGTCCCTAACACAAAGGGTAAAACCGGAACCCTATTACTTAGACTTTTGCTGTCCGTCAGTCTGTCTGTCACCAGGCTATATATATCTCAAGAACAACGATAGCCAGACTGATGAATTTTGCAAATTTTATATTCCCGCTATAACAGAACACAAAACACACAAAAAGCACAAATATTTACCTAATGGGGTTCCCATACAAGAAAAGCAATTTTTTGCCCTATTTTGCTCGTTATCAGTAATGGGAACAGGTAGAAATATGAAATGTGCAAAAAAATAATCAGTTGTGTTTGTATCTTCTTGATAATAAACAGTAAAATTGAAATAAAATTAATAATTTAAGAGGGGGTTCCCATACAAAAAACACATTTTTTTCACTATTTTTGCCGGATATGTGTACCTTAATGAGTGAGTCCGACTCGCACTTGACCAGTTTTTGTAATATCGCCGGGGCCGGCCCCAGTATCAGGTTACAAGACGTGAACTTAATAAAGGAGAGACGGGAACTAACTTTATAAGGCACAGATTTTAATGGACTAGATGTGTTTTATGAACTTTATATATGTCACCGGAAAATAGCAAGAATCGTAAGTTGATCAACTTCCTAGGTAGTTGATTAACTTTCGGAATATAACAAACGGTAGTTGAAATGTATTATTTAACGCAATGGATTTCAGTTAGTTGATCAATTTACGGTAGCCTGACAGTCATTTAATAATTTACGATTTTGACACAAGTAAAATCGTCCTCAAACGGGCCAATCGTTGTTCAATGTACTATTTAACGGTGCACTATTACCCGTAACTTAATACACTGTTCCCTGATTGGTGGCCGGGATAACGCCACGTGAGCCATTGAACCAATCAACGTTCACCTCACCTTCGTCGGATGATTTTACGGCAAGACCCCGTAAAATGATCAATTTACTAAAATACATACGTTAAATAATACATTTCAACTGCCGTTTATTATTTTCCGGAAGTTAATCAACTACCTAGGAAATTGATCAACTTACGATTCTTGCTATTTTCCGGTGACATATACAATAAGGACGAATTAATGTACGGGTTTCGGTGGCACAATGGTTAACCCTAAAATGCGGACGGTAATTTTAGAATTTTTGTTTGATTGTCTTGAGTCTGGCTGTTCTGGGAAAAGATTCCCACAAATCTTATGCACGCCCAGGTGTTCTAGAATCACTGGCCTGCAAGATAACGCTGGGCTTTCCACCACGTCGTCCGTCTGGGCGTCCACCGATGGGTGTATACTTAATATATACCGCTGAGTTTTGTTGAGTGTAAGGAGGTTGTCAACAGAACTTATACTGCTGCTACAGGCTTACATATACGAGTGTATGTAAGCCGTCATAGTGTGATCGATCTATGTTGTAGTATGTGGGTTGTTAAAACTTTTTCATCACCATCATCATCATCAGCCTTTTGCAGTCCACTGCTGGACATAAGCCTCTCCAGTTGCTCGCCACTCAGGGCAAACATCTGGAGGATATGCCCATAAGCGCCACCCTGGGCAGGCGGGTTAGCTTCTCGCTCCTATGACGCTGCTGCCCGTCATCGGCCCCACGATGGGTATCGAACCCACAACCCTTTGTTCAGCAGGAGTCATTACCAATTGAGCCACCGAGCCAGTCAAAACTACTATAACAAGACATATCCATTTAGACTCTACTCCGTGGCATTCACTTGATCCAAACACTTAAATACTAGGTTTACTTAGTTTTAAGTTTAATTTACAGACGTTTAGCCCGGCATTTTTATGAGTCCACAGCAATAAGTTGTTGTTGCCCACAGCGTTATAAACTTGGACCAACTGGTTATCTGATAATGGGAATATTCCAGGAAAACTTTCGTATCGTCGTGCTAGATCAAAGGATTCGTGAATGTCAGTCGTGAAGAAATAATGGGGTGATTTAAAGTTTAACATACGATTCTGCGGTGCAACTTTGGTACTATCTTAGTGTTAGAATGGTCAGGGCATTTGCAATGCCTGGAAATATTCTAGTCATGTTTTACACGTGGCTATGTCTTTGTGGCTACCTCCTTGGTAGTTAAACCTACTTACTGCAGCCGTCAATTGTTTAGAAAAACATTACTTTTCTCTTCGGCTGTCATTGTGTAATGCGAAAATCTTTTCTTTTGTATTTTATTATTATTATATTTTTATTGAGTGCGGATAACATCCAAGTGTTTCATTTGCTCACCCCTCCGCCTCATCTTCACTTATAAACTTATATTATGTGTTTGACTGACTGACAACAGAGTATTAAACCTATGTATTGGTAATTTTGTTACCAACACATAGGTTTAATACTCAGTTGTACTCAGAGAATATTAGGTAATGGGGAGCAGCGTTTACCTGAGTACAAACAAAACTTAGTGACAAATGTCACCAACTGGCCTGCCAAACGTGGTGACTAAGGCAAATCCCCCTAAATTATGACAATTGTCATTGGAAGAGGTCTATGTCCAGCAGTGGACGTTCGCAGGCGGACGATGATGGTTTTTTTTATAGTAGCTCGACATAATGGCTTTCCTACGCCTGATGGAAAGCGAAAGAAAAGCCTGTGCCAGCTAGAAAGTAACTGGTCAGTTGCCACCGCTATGCCGGCCCAACTCTAACCGCCCACGAGCTCCAGAAACCCTACTCACCGGCAGAAACACGACCCGGAGGTCATTTTGGAGCGGGTTTCTATAGAGTGGAGGTTCTTCCCCGGACGGGCGGCTCAATTCGAGCGATGATTCGATATGCCCTACCTCTCTTAAATGGTTTATATATTCTAATATGTTCTTTGTTCACCACAGGTCCTTCGTCAAACCACACTGCCGATAGTTCCGGATCGCCACCAGACGTTCCAACGGCAGCTTTCACATCGCCTCGACCTACCCTCGATCCAGTTCAGCATCTGCAGCCTGGAGCGAGCTGACTCTTCCATTGGACTTATCAAGGTATAGTGATGAAATCCATTTAAAACAGCCTGTTTCCTATAGCATACAAAAACGTTTTATAGGTATAGCTAATATAATATCGAACTTTACAGTGGGGTAACTTAAATAGTCATGCTCACTAAAATGTTTCTGGGAGGGAGGCGCTATGTGGCAGGTCGTTACATTCCCTTCAATATGGTTTAGTGAAGAAATGGCTGGTACGTCTTACTTGTGAATATGTGCTCCCTTTGGAGACTGATCTACTACCCTGTATCTGTTAATTTATCTATAGAGTATATTTTTTGCTGGAGGATAAATTATACTACACCTTGTATAGACTTCAGAACCGTTACATCGTAAAAGGTTTAGGCTAGAATGCCTAACGACGTAATTCGCTACTAGGGTTGTCATAAACAAATGATAAAATTTATCAAGTTAGAATACATTGTAAAAGTTACATCAGCTATTTCGTTTGAAGTCCATCGTTTAAAGAGTACTTGTTTATTATTTATTGAAGGCTAACAATAAAATCCAATTACTGAATAGAAGAATTATTCACTAGTTTATTTATATTTACGTCTGGGATCCGGTGTTTCTTGGTAATGCTTAGGTTCATGCTTTTACCTCAAGTTACGTGCCTGAATAGGGAATATGCATGACTTTTTTTTATGGATTTATTGAGATCTTTTGTCTTCCAGATACATAAATATCGAAGAATTTTTAAACTATCTTTTCTATTAAGCGAGTTATAAAGCGTTAAAGTTATTGATTAGACAGAGAGATCCGATGCGGTAGTTGACGTCACGTACCGTAAGCGCCGTACTAACTCCATAGAAAAATCTGTTTCGCGAGAGAGAGACGGATATATTCACTTTCAATGACTGTATCTCGCCCATTTTTCAACCAATTTTGATTTTGTTTTCACTGTTCGTAGTAGATTTTGATCTATTTTACGATAAATTAGTAAATACCTGAAACTTTTTTTCATGCATATTCCCTATTGTTGTTATTTCTTAGTCTCTAGGCTATCGTTTTGATCAGAGATTCTCAAACTTATTTTGCTTCTGTCCATTTTGAAGATAAAGTTTTTTTCTGTGCGGGCCTACATAGGTATATGTAGATATTATTTATTTCACAGTATAATAGTTGACTTATAACTAGTACGAGTAATATTTAGGCGTTTTATCACTATAAAATAATGAACTCTTTCTGAGAAACTCTGAGAAAAATGTATATTTTATGTGTATATAAGACAGTTACCAAGTATGAACTTTTTCATACAAAGGAAAACTTTTATTTATAAAAATACTCTGAATAGAAACTGTGTAAGAACTTTGTCCTTACTTACACGTTCCAAGTATTCTCTTAGCGTGATACTTGTGTAAGATATTATGGCCGACCTTGTAAATTAATAGAGGTATAGTAGATTTCGACCTCGATAGTTCAATAGATAAAAGCGCGAACCATCAGAAATATAATTTCCGGTCAGGTCAATTTAGAATATTAACTTTTTATATTGCCTCGGGTCTGGATATTCCGGGAGACGCATCATGGGAGGTTTAGTATTAGTATTAGTAGGTGCGCAATGCCTAGAAACCGAGGAAACAGCCGCCCACATTCTGATGGAATGCTCTGGTGTGGCATCATACCGGTCAGAACACCTCGGTCAGCCCGAAGCACTCCGGGACGTCTTCAGCAGGCTGAAAGGTCTGCTGGGCTTCTTGGACGAGCTGGGCTGGCAATGAACAACATCTTTAAGGATAGCATGGGCAGCCCACCTCACGCAAAATAGGCGCATAGTCGTCGAGTTGCGGAAAACGGCCCATTCAAACTAACTAACTAGTAGGTGCGCTTCACAATATCTTTTTTTTATTTTTCAACCGAACCGGTCACCGACTCGCTCTCGCTTTGCAAGTCTCTCGTTTGGCAAGGAGGTCCATAGTTTGGCCGTTAGTTCTAAAGTTAGCCATTAGGCAAAACGCACCGTGCGAGTCCTGGGTACTTTCTAAACAAAACATCTTTACATTTTCTTTTCTTTATACGTTTTCTATTTCTTCCACAAATAGAAAACCCAACTCTTCTGTAATGCAACCTATTGTTAATCTCAGCTCTAATTGCAAAGCCCTAGGTACCCAATGGCGCTAGCAGTTCTTTTGGGCCTGAATAATTATCCCTTTTGTCTTCTCGAGTTTTTAGTTCATTTCGTGTGTAATTACAGCTTTTCGGCTTACTGTTGGGCGCACAAAGGAAACCCCTCCCTATGAGATGAAATGGAAAATTTTATGTAGATACAATGGTATTATAGGACTTATTGGATTAATGGTAAATGTGTTCAATGGAAAATGAAGTTACATGTTTGATCATCATTGCAACACACGTAATACATCTGGACAATGACAATTATTATCATATGAGGGGATTTGTTTTTTTATGAGTAGGTACATATTTTAGGTGCCTATGATGTAGATCTCTTTGAGTAGCCTAAGATATGACAAGATATAATTTATTTGACAAAAACAGAATGGTATAGTTCTTACAAAAAAAATTAGTACTCCGTTTTTTAAAAAAAAAATACATAGAAATGATCACATAATGTTGTTTGATATTTGTTTATGTACCTAAAATTACACGCGTTTTCCTGACCTTTCGAACAATGCAACACGTTACATTCTTATCACTACAAATGAACCTTAACGCTTTGTTTTAACACCTATATTGCTACAATCAGCATACATGTTTGTGTGTCACGTCAGTGCATAGAGACGTCGATAGGCATACAATTTCCTCATCATTTCCGTAGCCGTCTTTCATGTGATACTCTGCTTCTGTCACACGTGTTGTGCTAAAGGAAATGGAACCTTATGATTAAGACACATAGTCTAAACAGGAATGGGATTACATAGTTGTGTTAGATATTTAGTTTTGCGAAATGATGTCCAGTGTCGAAATATTGCTTTAAATTTTAGTCTGTTCATCATCGTCATTCATCATCAGCCTATTGCAGTTCACTGCTGGACATAGGCCTCTCCAGTTGTTCGCAACCTAGGGCAAACTTCTGGAGGATAGCGGGTTGGCGACCGCAGGGCATAGCTTCTTGACGCTGCTGCCCGTCATCGGCCTGTGGTATTTAGCGCGCCTTCTATCGTGATGGTTTTACTGCCACCAGTCGGTTGCCAGAGCCTCGTTTGTTGTTCGGCAGGATGCACCACGGGCAGGTGAGGATGGCTTGGAGCGAAAAGATGATAGGTCGGCCCTTACATCCCATCATCGTCATTGTTGCTAAAAAATGGCCATTCTTAAAACCATCCTATGGTTAAGTTTACTTAACTAATCGTTAACCGACTTCAAAGAAAGGAGGAGGTTCTCAATTCGACTGATCTTTTTTGTATGCATGTTACCAGATACCTTCGAGAATTAATAATTCTTTTTTTGTTTGAAAGGGTGTACTTCCTATGGTCTCATTGTCATCATATTGATGTAAGGTTTTTTTTGTTAAAAATAATACTTTATACATATAGAAAAAAACTATAAAACAGATCCACGGGTTGTTTCCGAAGAGAAATTCTGTTGCTACCCCAAAGAATCGACAGCTATTAAAAGTAACTCAAACAACCGTATTGTATATTCGAACAAAGAGTTTAAGCTGTACGTATCTTACTACAGGTGTTACACGTGTAGGAAACAATATACGCGAGTGTATAGGGTACAAACACAGAAATTTATCAACAAATCGACCTCGATGAATCTTGGTGTCTATCACATAAAAAAACTAGTGTGGAGATCAGTGGTACTGTTGTTAATATTTTTTTTCATTATCATCATCAGCCTATTGCAGTCCACTACTGGACATACGCCTTACCAGTTGTTCGCCAGTTAGGGCAAACATTTGGAGGATGTACCGATATTTGCCACGCTGGGCAGGCGGATTGCCCGCAGGGCGTAGCTTCTGGCTCCAGAGACGCTGCTGCCCACCATCGGTCTGTGGTATTTAGCTACGACTTCAACTGTGATGGTTATACCGCCACCAGTCGGTTGCCAGCGCCTCGTTTGTTATTTGGCAGGATACACGACGGGAAAGAGTTGGCTTGGAGAGAAAGGATGATAGGCCGCTCCCTTACATCCCCATTTTTTTTAAACCAAGGTTAATGTGGCATGCTTCCTTGCCTTTTGGGGGAGTGGCGCAGTTTGTGGAACACGCCTGCTTCAAGATAATGGTAGGGTAGGGAATACTCACTAAAAACCCCGGTCCCTCTGTCAAGAACCTTGGTGCCATGGGGCCTTAGGAATTAAGACTGCACAAGCGTTGTCTGTATAAGTTAGAACAAGTTAAATTAAAATATCACCATTTAAATAAAAAAAAACTAAATCGCTACACCCGGTCGAGAGATACGATGTCGCTAGAGACAAATTTACAATTGCCAGCCGTTCTGCTCAATACGTCACTTACGTAAACAGCTGTAAAAGCAAATAAGATTCCGTGCATATGAAACTAACATCGCGAGTTCACTGAACAGATGTGTGCCAAAAGTTTGCGATCACGTCCCAACTATAAAGGAGCCTACGGTCACCTAGACCGCCCACGTACCAACAGTCACGTTTACGGCCTAACTTGTGACGGATGCGAGATACGTTACGGCAATTGACCCTAAAATGCTATACTAGATGGATCATAGGCTGGAATGTGCGGAACTACCATTAGGAAACCGGCGGCAGCGTTTACCTGGGCAGAAATAAAACCCTACAGCGGTCACTAACCCGCCTGCGAAGAGTGGTGATTATGGCAAATCCTTCCAACCAAATGACAGTTGTCATTGGGGGCCTATGCCCAGCAGTGGACGTCTGCGGCTGATGATGATGATAAGACATGGTTTGCAGGTTACTAGATTTTTTTGCATAAGAAATAACGAGAATTGGAGTGACGGTCTCATCTAACTAAATTAATCCAAATGAACTTGTACTTTTGAAGACTTTGCACTCAAAGTGCAGTAGTGATAAATGACCTAAAGAAGAACGGTTGCAAATACGAAACGCATGTTAAAATAATTAGAAAGGGAGGATACGACAAAATAAAAAAGTGCATGTCAATGTCAAAATATTCTCTTCCAGACAATCATCAGCTACTCAGAGGAAATAAATTTTAATGATGGGATGCTTATACTCATCCAAAACTGTTCCTGATAAATACTTACTAAGATACTATATACCCACACATATCGATCAACCGAAAAGGATAACAGTTACAGACTTATTGGCACTGATTAAATAAATAAACAGTACAGATGACAAAACTTCGGCCGAACAAAGCGCTAACTGTGATCTATTTGTCTGGGACATTCGCCAGTAAATAAATTCTTTACACGTCCCAAAACCTTTCAATATCGACATTGGTAAGGGAAAATTGGTACAGACACGTTACAATAAGAATGAAGGGTAGTTTATATGATTTAGAGGCGTATAAAATGTGTAAAGAAGTTTTGGGACAAATTAGCCTTCATGGATAACATGGGTCATAACGATAGGTATGTCGTAACTGAATATCTGAGTTGAATTATTTATCGTTTTGTGAGTGTTTCTTAAAAACTTTGAGGGGCAGCGCAGACGACAGACTATCCGTGACGCACTTTTTTGCAATTATATGCAGTAACGCACACGACGCGCAAAAATCTGTCGCGGATATTTCACAGACTCAACGCACACGACGCACATCTTCGAATATTCTGTCGGTAGACCTAGACGTTCTTTTTAAATGTCTCAGACGCAGTCTCTATCGCACAAAAAGTGTGCTGTCTGCGCTGCACCTAAAATATTGCAGTCCACTGCTGGACATAGGCCTCTCCAGTTGTACCACTTAGGGCAAACATCCGGAGAATATACCCATAATCGCCACGCTGGGCAGGCGGGTTGGCGATCGCAGGGCGTTGCTTCTCGCTCCGGTGACGCTGCTGCACTTCATCGGCCTGTGGCCATAACTAAATTTAATTTATGTTCGGGACGACCATAGGCTTTTATAAATAGTATAGTTTTTGTAAATATGTATAGTAATTTCATTAGAATAGTTAAAATAGTTAGGAAAAATGGTCCACTTTTGTATAAAATAGTCAATTAATTACTAATATCTTTTTGTGTGTCAATATATAGTTATAAGGTTTACATTTAATAAAACATAGAATTATTCTTCTTTAATTACAACCCATAGTCATAGTATAGGTACATAGATTTAGATAATATAGGTATAAAAGTGTAATTAGCATAATGAAAATTGACAATAAAATTGATACAAAAATAGCGCGAGACACCGGCTCTCTTTAAGGTAACGCCGCGCCCCTTCAATTTCAAGGGGCGCGCGCCGTACGACATGTTCACTTCGGCGCACATCAAGATAGCAGCTCTTCAACTAGCAACAGTTCCCAGCCTAGAAGAAATTAGTAGAAAAAAGAAGCCTGCGTCTCGCTCTACAATATTGCCATAGAAAATTACATCGGTGTTTTTCTTCTTCCACACCAGCGCCACGTACCGTCCCGTACATTGGCCCTTGCGAGCCGGATCAGAAGAAGAATTTCATCATGCCTATTACGCGATCGCAGAGCGGAAAAAGGCGAAATGTTGAAGCAGAAACCGTCGATCATAGCACATCAATACCGGCTACAGCAATAGAATGCACCGGCCCCGTTACAGCGCATCCCATAGAAGAACCTTCCGCTGTACAGCCGCCGGGCTCGATCGCTCACAAGACCACTTCACGTCATAGTACCCAGTCACGCCGGGCGCTAAGACTCGCTCAGGCGCGGGAAGACCTTCTGAAACTTCAAGTTGAATTAGCCGAGGCCCGCATCCATAGAATTGAAGCCGAAGAAGATGACGACTCAGCGACACAAAACAGCGACACCGAAACGCACGAGAGGATATCTACCTGGATCAACGAAAGTGAAGCGCAATTGTATACACACAAGCCTCAACAATCTACGCTACCGGTACCTCATCAAGATGTACTGCCACCGCAGCCCGTCAATAAAATAAAGAAGCCGCCTCCAGCAGAACATTTATCGCAATCGAAAATAGAAACACAAGAAACCGCTCCGATTACCTCTACAACACCACAGAAGACGGAAATATCAGAGCTTATCACGGCGATCACTACTGCGTTCAAGTCTTCTCATCGCCCGCACTACGTCACCGATCTACCTGTCTTCTCGGGATCGCATCAAGAGTGGCTTTCTTTCAAAGCCGCCTACTACGAGTCCGCCACACTATACACAGACGTCGAAAACTCAGCAAGACTACGTCGTAACATCAGAGGGAAGGCAAGAGAAGCTGTAGAAAATCTTCTTATACATCACGCGCAACCAAACGAAGTCATGAAGACGTTAGAAAACCGATTTGGAAGATCAGATTGCATAGCTTCGACCGAACTCGACCGCCTTCGAACTCTACCTCGACCTGCGGACACGCCGAAAGATATATGCATATTCGCAAGTAGAGTCTCCAACATCGTCGCAGCGTTGAAAGCTCTTAAGAAGATTTACTACCTATACAACCCGGAAATAACGAAGATCACCATAGAAAAGCTGCCGCCTACTCTTCGCTACAGATGGTTCGACTACGCCGCTGCACAGTCTGAAGATGAACCGGACCTGATCAAGATTTCGAAATTTTTACAACGAGAGGCCGACCTATGCGGCCCTTACGCCCAACCTGAGGCTATCATCGGAACATCTCTGCACCCGCAAGACAATAGAAGAAACTATAGAACATTTACGACTACTGACCAGAGTAAATGCTTAGTATGCGACGACTCCCACCACATAGTAACAGACTGCGGAAAATTCATAGAAGCGGACGCAAGCGGAAGATGGGACATAGCAAAGGAGCGGCGACTATGCTTCCGCTGCCTACAATATAGAAACAGAACACACAACTGTCGCCGTATTAAGTGTGAAATAGATGGCTGCCAACATTATCACAACAAACTTCTTCACTTCAAGAGAGAAAATGAAGAAAATAGTATAAACAAAGAAGCCGTTACTTCAATTTGGACGCACAAGAAAACTCACTCCTACTTGAAGATAGTACCCGTACGCGTCTGTGGACCGGCGGGAGACATAGACACCTGGGCGCTCCTCGACGACGGCTCTACCGTCACCCTCATAGACTCCGAACTCGCCGAACAAGTCGGCGCGACAGGCCCGATAGACCCGCTGCACATAGAAGCGATAACCAACAGCAAGTTCGCCGCCTCAAAGTCACGCCGAGTATCCGTCACACTGCGCGGCGCCAATGAGCCACACAATGTACTCGCCCGCACCATGGATTGCCTTCGCTTATCATCACAACAAGTAACGGAAGAAGATATACAACACTGCTCACATTTAGAAGACATACATCATCACCTAAAATATAGGCATGCAGCGCCGAGACTCTTAATCGGACAAGACAACTGGCACCTACTAATGGCGAACGAAATTAGAAGGGGACCACGTGATCAACCCATCGCATCACACACGCCGCTCGGATGGGTCCTACACGGCGCGCATGCGCGACCACCGGAGCAACGTGTGAACTTTCTAAAACACATGAAGACCGAAACACAAGAGGGCACAAATGAACAAACAAGACGCCACTTTGCCATTAACAATCATTTGATGAAGCAACCACAGAAGACAACAAACGACTCAAGAGTTAATAGCAAGCAATCTACACATAGCGATCAAAAGCCAGTCCGACTGCACCCAAAGCGAATAAGTCCTAGGCCTAATATAAAAACACCAGACCGACAAACTTGCCTTCAACTTAAACATAGAGTTAATCCAACACGAAGAACACAGCGACGCTCCTACTGCTCGGCCTCGCTTCGCCTATCACACTACAAGCAAAGAAAATCCGCCGACGATGTGACCCGCGACTTGCCGCACGACGTCAACAGCAATCATAAATACACGTACACTAAACCGCCGTATCCGTCACAAAAGGAGTCATCGTGCCCAGCTAGCGACACCATAAAACAAACATGCGAAGACAAAAATATAACTATGCAAGAAAGAAGACATCAAATGAAAAATGGAAACACACTACAGCTATGACAACAGTCGCAATACCACCGCGCACTTTGGCGAAAAACATAGAGCCATCTACTGCGCAGCGAAATACACGCAGCCGATGACGTCACCAAACGCGCAGGTAGCGCCACCTGTGCTAGATAGGAATGATCGCCGAACTAAGAATGTCCATAGAAAATCGTACGCCGCCTTCGAGACAACATACATAGAAGACTGCCAATACAACTAAGACTACGGCCAGTAACAAGAACAGCTGTTTACCTTGTCGTGTACTAAGAGACAAGCCACCACAGCCGCCAACTGAAAACCGTCCGCCTTACTACACCGGCGGGAGCCCCACGGCGAAATAACCAGGCGACGTAGCGTTAAATAGTCGACAATACGCTACCACGCTCCATCTGGCTACGAGACGTCATCACTCATCACAGCAACTGCCAGGAGACATCATCACAACACGGGTGCACCAGCGGCGGCATCCTACGGCGTGCAGCATAGAAAATAGTCGTCATCCCCACAGAACTGGTCGCCCTCCAACGTGATTGCAACGTCACAGGATCCGATGCACGGCGGGAGGAATGTTCGGGACGACCATAGGCTTTTATAAATAGTATAGTTTTTGTAAATATGTATAGTAATTTCATTAGAATAGTTAAAATAGTTAGGAAAAATGGTCCACTTTTGTATAAAATAGTCAATTAATTACTAATATCTTTTTGTGTGTCAATATATAGTTATAAGGTTTACATTTAATAAAACATAGAATTATTCTTCTTTAATTACAACCCATAGTCATAGTATAGGTACATAGATTTAGATAATATAGGTATAAAAGTGTAATTAGCATAATGAAAATTGACAATAAAATTGATACAAAAATAGCGCGAGACACCGGCTCTCTTTAAGGTAACGCCGCGCCCCTTCAATTTCAAGGGGCGCGCGCCGTACGACATGTTCACTTCGGCGCACATCAAGATAGCAGCTCTTCAACTAGCAACAGTTCCCAGCCTAGAAGAAATTAGTAGAAAAAAGAAGCCTGCGTCTCGCTCTACAATATTGCCATAGAAAATTACATCGGTGTTTTTCTTCTTCCACACCAGCGCCACGTACCGTCCCGTACAATTTAATTCAATTTTTGACACAGCAGCACGAAGCATGAATCTCGTGCTCAGCTAGAACCGTGAGCCAGTCTTGCACTGCACGTTTAGGCCTTTACAATACGACACTTATCGGTAAAACTACTTTAATATTTGAAGTGCTGGTGGGTTATTTCAAAAAGCTATCCAATATTTGCCTGCAAAACAATCCGTTTAGCTTATAGCCGTGTATTCGTATAAAATATGGACATTTCGCAATAAAAATCAATTTCGCTTCAATTCCCTTTACCACACAGCTGTTTCATCCATTATCCGACGCGCAGTAAAGAAGGGTTCACACTTTCAAGGGCAGCAATTCCGCGTTGTCATGGCAACCGTTTCGAGAGTTTTGCATATAGTAGGGATCCGCATTTGAAAATGTCATTCGTAAATTTTTATTCGCAAAATGGCAGAGACAGATTCAAATTCTAGAAGCATGTTTAGTTGGGGTGGTGTTTTCAAAAACTACGAAAGGTAGAAAATAAGGAAGTGTAGAACGGCCATCGTCTTATTTTGCAACGATAACAGCACGTAAGCTGAAACGGAGTCACTAAATAGTACTTACTAGCTTTTGCCCGCGACTTCGTCCGCGTGGCGTGTTTTTTCATACAAAAGTTTTTTCCCGCTAACTCCCGTTCCCGTGGGAATTTCTCAAAATACAGCCATAACTAAACTTTATATTTACTAAGGTACCTGCATGCCAAATTTCAAGCGTCTAACTTAAGCGGTTTAGATTTTTCATACAAAAGGATTTTCCCGCTAATTCCCGTTCCCGTGGGAATTTCGGGAATTCCTTTCTTAGTGCACCCCTACGGTACCTAAGCTACGTCCCTTCCAAATTTCAAGTGCCTACGTTTAGCCGTTTGGGCTGTGCGTTGATATGTCAGTCAGTCAGTCAGTCAGTCAGTTTCTCCTTTTATATATATATATATATAGAAGATAAAACAAAGACGCTTTTGACATGCTTTGATCTTTAAAACTTCGCAACAGTTATTGAAGATTCTCTTAATAAAGAAGAAGAGAGATTCAAGAGGAATATTTATATTAGAATAGAATAGAATATATTTATTACACCATGTTCATAGATAGTGTACATACAAGGTATATTTATAAAACTATCCAATAGTAGCAGAGAAATACTGATAATTATAAAGATTTCTAACGTGTTTTGCGTGCGAGGTCGGATCGCTAGTATTATAATAAAAATTTGCCATGGAACCCTTAGTTTTGCTTCTCGTCTGTACATGGCTATTTTTTATGGTACATTCATCTAATGGGACCAAACGACGGACATTCGCCATTCAATGCGCTTATAATGAGCGAAGGATGATGGCGCATTTCGGCCCATTCGAAATTCGTTGCACGATAAAAACGTTTTCACGAAATTTCATTTATTTTTCGAGCTTGGGTTTGATAAAAAAAGTCCTTTGAGCTCCTCAGCGCAATTGTTTAATATCGCCGTGTTTTGTTTTTCAATCTATTGTATTAGAAGGCCGTGTCCTAAACGCCAGCGCCCAGAGAGGCCGATGCGGGCGACGGGACACGAGTCTTGATCAAGTTCTTAGATTTGTGTGAAGATCTTCTCAACGACAGCGGAGCGGGCGGTGCGAGCGACAATGTAAACGTTGGACCTCATCTGGCAGCACTCTTTCTGTCGCTTAGAACTGTCATTTGCTAGACCGAGACAGAAAGCATAGTGCGATAGCACGCGGCGGAATCCTCGAGGCGATCGGCATCACGGACAAAATGCAATGGTCGGCAGGGAGACTCAGGAACTCTGAAGCGCGCGATAGAATGCTGACGCATCCTTTCACCGCCGATCACTTAATATTTTTATATTTATACTATTTTATATTACTCTGGGTGGCTAGGACGAGGCCTAAATTAGAATTCGTGCTATTGGTACTCTTTGAAAAGACTGAGTGTTGAGAATAGAAGGGAAAGCGAGAAAGCACAGGGAAGGCTCAAAGAAAATTAAATATAATATAATGAAAAGTAAAAAATAACAAGCAATAAACACACAAAATAAAATAATATAGCACGCACGCGTACGAGATTGGAAAAGCACAAACCGAATTTTCACTAAACAAAAGACAAACGTAAATATAGAAAAGAAGAAAAAAGTAGTAAAAGGAGGTTGGCTATGCGGCCAGTCCGTAACACTGAGTATACTCGTACATTCCACGTATTACTCGTAATAGAAATTTAAGTCAAACTTATGGTGCAATAAAGAGTATCTATCTATCTATCTATTAATAATAATAATAATAAGTTTAAACTTATTATTATTATTATTATTATTAATAAAATGAAAACCTGCCTTTTTTACGTCATTATCTTAGTATTCAGCTTTAGGGGCATCAATCCTGATATAGGTACCTACAAAATACAATTTAAATATGTAAGAGGTTTAATCTGCTTTCTTAAGAATGTGTGTATCAACACCAACTTCCTGATTCCGGCAAGGTACTGAGCAATGTTTTATTAAGAATACAGTAACAATTTTAGGTCTAACCCGGGATTCGAACCCGGAAACTTTTGGCACTAGCGTGTTACATCAACGTAGTCAGAAATTACAAGAAAAATGTTAACTGCCATGGAATCACCGGATGGAACAATACTTTAAGGCTAAATAGCCTTGTTATAGAAATGGCCACATCTCAAACCTATTAGGAGAATACTTTTTCATTTCATCTGTCATCCAAACACTGACCTTACGGTTAACCCAAACCCGCAGGTGACCATAATGGAAAGTACACAGGTTTTTAAAATAACCACAGAATTTGTTAGCGCGTGAAAATTTAACGAGGCTAATAAAAAAAGAGTTCGGTTGGACGGTTTTCATTTAACACTGGATCTTCATTAAGGGTTTATTGCTTTATGCATTATTTACATTATCAGTTGTTGTAAAACGGTATTTAAACGCTGAAGTTTGGCTGAAAACTCGTTTATAAAGTACGTCTTATGAAACAGTTAGGTTCCTCGCTTTCCCGACTTGAAAAGTTAATGTTGGACTAAATAAATACATTTCTTTAATCATTCTTAATAAGCTTAGAGTAGAATTATAAAACCACCTTAGTGCTGCTGATAAGAGATAAATAATGATTAATCATTAATCACCACTGATAAGGTAATCATTACTAAGGTCGGTTATCAGAGTTCGTGAGAGTTCGGTGTAGTTAATTATAAAAACTATTTTGATGATTAGACTTTCACTAGGCTAGATCGTACCTCCCGGACCAGGAGTGCCGGCCGCTTATCATCTGCGGCTGGCCAGGGCAGGCAGGGATATAGCCGTATGCTTCGGCGCTACCCGCGTCCCTGCAACTTGCTGCCCACTGGCGACACAGGGGGGTTTAGTGGGTATGCCCTCCCTTTTGGAGGTGTGAGTCCCACACACCATACCGCCTCCCCCCGGAGACGGCATGAAGGTGCCTAATGCATTCCCCTCTTAAAAAAAAAAGGCTAGATCGTACCTAATTAACATAGACGTTTTAACTCGCAACAAAAAGAAGAAAACAAAAGAAGCTAATATTTTCGTAATTATCCGTAGAAAAAACAATGTACAATTAAGGTGCGATTAAATAGTTAATTATTTCATATTGAAAACAAAAATTATTGATAATTATTTTACAGTTTTTTAGTTGGGGTGGGAAAATTTGAACAAGATTTATTTAGCAAATCCGTAATGTGTAATAATATACAAAACTAGATTGAATCTATGTTGCAATAACAAAACTAGAGTTAATTTCTAAATTGTATTCTCAATTCTAAAAAAATTAATTAAGGCGTTTAGAATTACAAAGTATTATCATATTCAACATTTTGAAGTATTATTCTCATCTGAATACAATCCATGAAAAATAGAAGCGTGTGAAATAATTAAACTCAACAACTTTAATATTTTCAAGTGAATTAATATTTATTTGAACAACTTAACCGAGTGTGAGAAATTAAAAAGATAATTGTTATGTATTGTTTGCATATTGATTTTACATTTATTTGCAATTTCATACAAGCTTACAAATAGACATCGGGATTTCGAGTTGAAATCCAATAGATACTTGTAATTAAAAAAACAAACTAAAAGTCGTACCAATATAATATTGCTTTTGTAAATTACTTTCATACAAAAACAAATTGAGAAAATCCTCATACATTGTAACGTTTTAATACCGTATATTTAAACAATTTTCACCTTCACATGTACGTACACATTTTGATACGAAATTGCCGAGTAAAAATTACATTTCACCGTGTAATTATAGCTAATGTAAACATACCGTTTTATTCAGGTCGGTTTTAATACAAAATGGTCGATTTACGTACAATTATCTCGTATATTTTCCGGTAATCATTGGTTCAGAAAATTCAGCTTAGTACGGATATTCTCTTTGGTATGGTTAATAAGATAAGTTCCTAGAATAAAGGTTTTGTTACCATAAGGCTCTTATCCATACTTATGACGCAAGAAACTTACAACACAGCAAAGTCTTTCGGTTTCCATCAGGCGTAGGGAAGCCATTATGTCGAGCTACTATTCATCATCATCATCAGCCCACATCAGTCCACTGCTGGACATAGGCCTCTCCCAATGCTCGCCACTTCGAACGGTCCACTTCGAGCTACTATTAAAAAAAATTAATGAATGAGCTTTAAAAAAAAATAGTTATTAATAGAGTTGACTTTTTATACCACCTTGTTATGTGCGGAGTGCTGCTACTTTTTGAATACATTTGACCCGATCCAAGATCATAAAAGACTATTAAAAATATCGGGAAACGGGTAGCAGCGTTTACCTTCATACAAACAAAATCTACTACTACTTATTGACGATTTACAGGTGCTTGTCATAAGCCTATATGAATAGGAAATTATGAATTTGATTTGATTTACTTTTACCAACCCGCCTGCCCAGCTTTGTGACTAATGTACAGTTATCATTGGGGGAGGCCTATGTCCAGTAGAGGACCTTTGCTGGCTGATGATGAGGTACAAACAAAGTGAACTAACTATGTTATTTAATGACGGGCTATGTAGGACAAATGCCGTTCTCGAGAGATCGAAGGGCGGCATTCTGCGTCAAGGTGGGAAGTAAGAAATACCTAGTGAGACCCCGGCCCCTCCGTCAGTCCTCGAGGAGGACAAGAAGACTCATGCTGCCCTGACAATGTCTCCTATACCTATATTAAGATTATCGTGAATAGACACGAATAGACATGAATTTTCCATACATAATTTTCTACATTTTCTGATGGATTTTGTTCCTTTGCAGCCGGAATTATACAAGAACGAGCTGGTCCGGCAGTCGTCCACGGACAGCGCTGAACTGGAGTTCTGCGGGAAGCTGCACTTCGCCCTCAAGTACGACCAGGAGGTGGAAGCCCTTGTAGTCAAGGTATTTATATATTTGCTCCTGACTAGGCATTTAAGAGAGGTAGGGCATAGCGAATCTTCGCTCGAATTGAGCCGCCCTTCCGGGGAAGGACCTCCACCCTATAGAATACCGCAGTCAAATGACCTCTGGGTCGTGTTTCTGCCGGTGAGTAGGGTTTACGGAGCTCGTGGGGGGTTAGGGTTGGGCCGGCATGGCGGTGGCAACTGACAAGTAACTGACCAGTTACTTGCCCGTTGTCACAGCGACTTGGGCTTCTCTTTCGCTTTCCATCAGGCGTAGGGAAGCCATTATGTCGAGCCACTATAAAAAAAAAAAAAAAAAAAAATTGCCCTAAGGGGATGTGAGGGAGCAACCTATCGTCTTTTCGCTTCAAGTCACACTCGTGCTGCCGAATAACAAACGAGGCTCTGGTAACAGACTGGTGGCGGTATAACCATCATGATTGAAAGCGTAGCTAAATACTAGAGGCCGAGTACCTTGACGCTTCTGCCCGAGAAGCGTCACCTGAGCGAGAGTAGTTACGCCCTGCAATCGCCTACCCGGGTACTTATGGCGATTATAGGTTTATATTATAGCTTGTCCTCGTAGATGTTTGACCAAAGTGGCGAACAACTGGAGAGGCCTATGTCCAGCAGTGAACTTTGATAGGCAAATAGTTAATTAATATAGTAAATAGGTATAGGAATTTTAGACGAAGTAGGAAATTTATTTCACTGCGGCCGATTGGCCTGCGTCGCTGGAAATTAGCTTGTGCAACGAAAAAAATAAACTTATAGGCTGTATACTCGTAATATTGCTTTACACGTAGGTAGGTTGATTATACATTTCCCTTCAGCCTTTCCAGCCCTTGATCAAACATTTATTATAAAAGTGAAATTTAATTTCGCGCATGACTTGATCATACCACGCTCTTAAGAAAGCCCCCATAACAATAGACTTAAGCGGAGTCGCATGAAGTCATCCACACCTGCTGTTCCAGAGGTCTTAGGCCACCGGGACGCCAGAAAAAAGTTAGATAATGTCGCAGACGAACATCATCATAAGCCTATTCCAGTCCACGTAAGGACATAGGCCTCTCTAGTTGTTCGCCAATTTGGTCAAACTTGGAGGCTTTACCCATAATCGTCGCGCTGGCAGACGAACTCTATACAATGTCTCTGTAGCAACCTTTTTTGTAACTGGAAGTTTCGTTTTTATTATATAAAAAAAAAACACAAACGACCAAAACTAAAAAGCGATAAATAACGTAAGTAATTCTATCCTTAATACATATTATATGTATAACTATAATTATTTCAATATTACAATTATCACTTATTTTTGGAGTCGGTGCCAGCCTCTAGGTACCTAACGTAAACTGTTGTTGTATGACGCGCGCGGCCGGCAAATCCACACGACATTTATTTGTTTGGCTGGCACCGACTTCAAAAATAAGTGATAATTGTAATATTGAAATAATTATAGTTATACATATAATATGTATTAAGGATAGAATTACTTACGTTATTTATCGCTTTTTAGTTTTGGTCGTTTATGTTTTTTTTTGAAGTCGGTTTAATTTTTTTATTAAAAATAATTTTATTTCTCGATTTTTAGTTGCGTTAATATGTGTTGAGAACTTGAATAAAGGCTAATTAATGTAATTAAGAGTTTTTCTTAGGAATGAAAAATTTTGATTTAAGTCAAGTGAAGACTTTGCGATCTAGAATCAAGCAAATCACTTACCAAATCATCTGCCCTATTAGCCCTGCATAAGTACATACTACTACCTAGGTTCTATCGACCAATGGCAGTACTGTTCCCTAACTCCTAACCGTTAAGGAGTTCTATGGCTTCATCACCAGCACCAGATGTTGACGCCCGGAAGCATATACCTGAGTAAAATATGATTACGTAACAAAAACACCATATGAGCATACAATTTTCGGTTGTTGCCCTCAATTTCTCCAGGATCTCATCATCAGATCCTGACTTGGTGATAATGGGACCACCTCGGAAGTGTCCTCTGTCGAACAAAAGAAAAAATTTTGAAATCCATCCATAATTGACGGAAATATCGGTGAACAAACATAAAAAAAAAAAAAAATATTATACATACAGACGAATTGAGAAATTTTTTCGAAGTCGGTTAAAAAGAACAAAAACCCAATTTTTTATCGCATCATGCCTTGTCTGTTCGTTTTAAATTACAATTTAACTCATTTTATTTCAACATAATATTTACAGTCCTCATATTTCGTCGTTTTCAATCTCAATATGTTTAATTTGTTCATATACGAACAATGTCGTTTTACAAAGATAAATACGCTATAAAATAGGAATTCAATTGTATCAATATCGACTTACTTTTGTGCTTTAAGAGGACAATTATTCCGACCGAAATTGTATCTATAGCTCATCCCGGTCCACTACTGGGCATATGCCTCTCGAATTGTGACAGGCTCGGTGGCTCAATTGGTAATGACCTATGCCTTCTGAACCGAAAGTCGTGGGTTCGATTCCCACCCGCGACAAAAATTCGTGTGATGAACACTTGTGTTTGTTGATGAACACTTGTGGGTGTTAATATTTGTATTTAAGTATTTATTTGTGGTACCTTCGTTGTTCTGATACCCATAACACAAGTGCTTAAGCTACTTACTTTGGGATCGGAGCAATGTATGTGATGTTGTCTGATATATTTATATTTAATTGTTCATCACTTTGATCAATATTGGGCTTCTCGCATCCAGCACTTGCCATCTATCTTGCGTAAATCATCTGTTCGCTCCACCTGACCTAAGGGCGTACGTATATTTTTCAAATACCATTTAATTTTATAATTAAAGACTAAGTAAGTATACAATACATACAATAATACAAGTGAATTTATATTAAAAATATATATATAAAAATAAAACATTTTATTTTTATTTCATTTACAATAACATTCAGTAACTGTTGTATTTTTCTAGATAACTACGATGTTGGCTATGCCGGCGATGATTTGATCATCACCCTATTGGGGGAGCGGTTACCCAAACTTTCAAAGACTTAATAGCCCGTTTTATGTAAATTAAATGGTATTTTTTGCGGCATCCTAGTGACAAAGTGGCTAAAGTTCAACACGGCCCCGTTAAGAGTACAATGACCTCCGGATTACGTCCTTAAACTTCCCCTTAGCGGATCCGGGCTGACATAGGCGCGTACCGAATTTGCGAAATGTACGACTAAAGTTGATTGCTTCTTTAATATATTATGTATTAAAGTAATCTGCGAATCCATTGAAAAATACTTAGAAATCAAATTTTCCGAGAATATTAACATATTTTCGTAGATTGTACTAATTATCAAAATAAAAGTCGACGCTATGTCGAAAAATTTATCTCGACAATAATAATAATCCGAGGCGAGTCACCACCGGCCAAACAATTAATCCTCCTCATAATATTTATAGGAATATTAATAAATCAGTATTAAAATTTCAACAAACCAAAAACTAGCACAAGAATATTGTGTTACATCATCAATTTATTTTCTTTTCACCGGATTCTCTTCAACCGACTTGTATTCAGGTCATGTAATTATCGTTAATTTATTTTGCTTTGATTAAATACGGCACGAATAATAAATATTAAGTGAACGAAATTAAGATTTTATCTCTCCCGAATGTTATTGAGCTGCGCATCTTTTGCATAATAACGCTTCAAATTTTAAGGTATTTCTATCTATTGTAGAAGAATTAATTTATAGATTTCATGGAAACGACAGCTGCTATCAATTTCAACGATTTTCAAATTTAGTTTGAAATTGTGGATTCTTTCAAGATAAACATCAATTCTTAAATGCCTAAGTTGAATATCGTTTACGGCTCATTAAACAAGTTTATTCCAACGCTCGCTTTTCACGAGATTTGAAATTATTTTCAACGTTAATGCTATTATAGTAACTTAAACATATTGGCTCTTGTGAAAGCCTATTTAGTCAACGTATGCGGCTAACAAGGTTTTTCTTTTGACTTGCTTTACAATAAAGCTTAACACGACTGAGAGGATTTTGAAATATAAAATAAACAATATAATCCATAATATTTCGAAGCTAACTTTTGAATGTTGAAGAAATAATGATACGAGAAGAATATGTATGATTTATTGTCTTGAATTTTTTCATCAAGCCAGTCGTAATCCAATAATACCTAGTCCGAGTCGTTATAATACTACAGAGTTAAGGACTTCCTGGGCGACAACATCTCCCGGACGGTTGCTTCCAAATGAACACTTTATGCATTGTATAGCTTCTGAATTTTACTTTGTTTTATATAATTTTAACCAGATAATATAAATGATGTAATATGACAAATATCACGGAATATTTGTCTATGTAATATTCCGTGACAAATAGAAAAATTGGCATTGAAAAGAGTAACTGTCGAGTTTCTTGCCGGTTCTTCTCGATAGAAGCTGCATTCCGAATCCGGTGGTAGTTTATTTCCTTTTAATTTACATACTTTATTCAATATTGACGATTAATAAGCGCTTGTAAAAGCCTATATGAAAAAGAGATTTTGATTTGATTTGAATACCTAGATTAATATGTAACCTCTTTGCTCCAGATCTTCGAGGCCCGCGACCTGCCCATCAAAGACGTGACCGGCAGCAGCGATCCCTACATCAAAGTGTTCCTGTTGCCTGACCGCAAGAAGAAGTTCCAGACCAAAGTCCACCGCAAAAACCTGAACCCTGTCTTCAACGAGACTTTCTTGTTCAGGTATGTTATTATATTAGTATATGATCCCATTATACCCGATATAAGGTATGTAAGGGAGCGACCTATCATCTTTTCTTCGCCCGAACCAACCTCATCTGCCCGTGGTGCATCCTGCTGAATAACAAACGAGGCGCTGACAACCGACTGGTGGCAGTATAACGATCACAATAGGGAATATGCATGAAAAATAGTTTCAGGTATTTACTAATTTATCGTAAAATAGATCAAAATCTATTACGAACAGTGAAAAAAAAATCAAAATTGGTTGAAAAATGGGCGAGATACAGTCGTTGAAAGTGAATATATCCGTCTCTCTTTCGCGAAACAGATTTTTCTATGGAGTCAGTACGGCGCTCACGGTACGTGACGTCATCAACCGCGTCGGATCTCTCTGTCTAATCAATAACTTTAACGCTTTATAACTCGCTTAATAGAAAAGATAGTTTAAAAATTCTTCGATATTTATGTATCTGGAAGATAAAAGATCTCAATAAATCCATAAAAAAAAGTCATGCATATTCCCTATTGAAGGCGTAGCTAAATACCACAGGCCGATGACTTGACGAGAAGCTACGCCCTTCGATCACCAACCCGTCTGCCTAACGTGGCGATTATGGGTATATCCTCTAGGTGTTTGCCCTGGCGAACAACTGGAGAGGCCTATGTCCAACAGTGGACTGTAATAGGCTGATGATGATACCCGATATACCTTTACCGAGAGGTTTATTTGATGAAACGTATTAGACCTAAGATCTATATAGAACCTAAGACTCAGTTGTCAGGATCTCCTGACAACTGAGTCTTAGGTACACTACTACACTACTACTGACCTACACTAATATTTTAACCCTTTTTGATGCTAAGTATGTCTTTTTTCAATTTTATTTAATGAAAATTGCCGCCTAACTTCATAATCTTATATTGAACCAACGGCCCCTGCTAGATATTGGGTGTGGGCTAAGCTGAATTGATTAAAAACCCAGTTCATGTTATTTCATGCCATATGCGATATTACACAGTGGGTGTCAGGACCGCAGTTTATTTTCAGTTGACCTAGGTCTGGGAAATGCCACGTGATTTCGAGGGCATAGCATAAATCTTACATAGGTACTACGCTTAATAAGCTGTTTTAGGTCATCAAAGTCGGAATTTTTTATTACTAGAACTACACCGAAATTGTACTACTTTGAACCTGTAATTTGTTTTTATTTTGTGCAATAAAAATATCTGTCTAAGTATTCCGATTTACCTAAAAGAAGTGAAAAGGTTTGCAGCAAGCACCTACCTAATTTTCGAGACAAAAAATACAATTTACATGTATATGAGTATTCCGCAGAAAAAGTATCCAAGTAAGTTTATCAGTTGTCTAGTACCCATAGTAGGTACACGCTTCTGCTTTGTGGGTAAAAACAACCAATTAAGGGTTATAAAGGTAGCCATTTCATTGCACTAATCACTACCATCACCATATTTTTATTGTTAATCAAGAGACTGCAAAACGTGGTAATATTTTTATACGCTTGTAGATTTAAATGTCCAGTTTCATTGTATCTACGAGCACTGTTATTTTATTGGTTGCTATGACTGCATCACATAAAACAGTGAATGACCAAAACGTAAACGTTTACAATAAAAGGTTACACGAAGGACAATAACAATGAACCTTACTCAAACACCTGCCCGACATTGAATTTTTCCCATTACTCAATGACCTGAAGTTAAATCAATTACGATTGATTTCAATAACAAAAACAATAGATTTAGCTAAAGTGATTACGTAACGACCTTGACCTTTGGGTCCCTTAACTGATGTGTTGTTTATCAAATGATTTCATCCTACGCTCTGTGATAAATTCGATAAGAATCGGAAGTTTAGAAGGGTAAGTCACTAGATTTACTCTTGTCACTAGACGAGGAAAATTACGTCATTGTCAACAGTGGTTTTTTATTAAGCTGTCATAACGGTCTCCGTAATATTTTATAATTTTCTTCTTTCTTCTTACAAACCATTAATGGTCAAATAATCGGTTCTCTGGCAACTGACAGATGTTTGTATAAACGTCACCATTTAAGGCGTAGCTAAATACTACTTAGGCCTATGACGGGAAGCAAGGTCACCGGAGCGAGGAGCTACGCCCTGCAATCGCCAACCCGCCTGGCCAACATGGCGATTATAGGTAAAGCCTCCAGATGTTTGCCCATAGTGGCGAAAAACTGCGATAGGCTAATGATGATTATGATGAGGAACTCAGAATGTTCAGAATTATGAGCGCTTGTGGCCAGTAAGCTAAAAAGGCAATCAAGAGAAAATTTAATCTTAAAATGCATAGCGTTGCCAAAAGATATCAAACATTATCTACTTAGAATGTTTTATGTCAGTTATAAGATCGAAACTAAACTAAGGGTTAAATCACTTCAAAACAAACAAACAAAAAGGACGTTTTGCATCACACCACAAATTTATTTAACCGTTACTTCACTAATCTACCGCTTTAAACTGGATTAGTTTTATCTTTTTAGCGCTAAATTTCACTTTTGATTGGTGTAAATTGGTTTAGCCCAACCAGATGGGCCGGTGAAGCAGCCATAATGAAATAAGTTGCGAATTTGATACCAACGCGTCAATAATTAGATTTCCCCGCTTCCACCAAAACTTTGATGGGATCCATCTTTTATATTGAAAATTAAGATGATAAAGTTAATTACCGTTTTCAACTGTAGTTTCTTGTTTATTCCGCGCAAACATTTTGACGTTAAAATGTTGAAATTAGTAACTTTCTCTTCACTGACGGCTTAGAATCTGATATGACAGAATACTGCTATTACAGAATTAATTGTTTTGTCAAATTTATGAATAAGGCCTTTAAAATGAAGGATTAAGATCGTAGAAGCATCTTTTGTTTTAAATATACTCGTATTGTGAACTTCTAACTTTCTAGAAAGGATTTGTTATACGAGTATTAGCGAGGTCTATGAACCAGTGATTTACTAAAATGAGATACTTAATAACATATAATTTTTTTATTAATGTGAAATTCATTTCTTCTACCTGAAAGTTGTCTGGAAGCGATCGCTTCCAACAACGAGGCAAACATTAAGGAACCTAAACGGACTATTTTTGCAAATGTCTTAAATTGACCTTACTATAATCGAACTCCGGTTTCTTCTAGGCTTTAAATTATACGATGATACAGAAGTCTTCTTAAAAAGCAAACCTTATCATAAATAATTTAAATGGAATCGATATCACCAAAGTATTTTAACCCTACATAGCTAAAGTTCCGGTGTACCCCGTTTAAGCTAACCATCCGTCGAAACGACGGTCATTTTTAAATAATTTTTTTTCGCGTGAATATTTATGTAAACGTATTATTTTTGTGAAATTAAATTAAAATGCATTGTTATAAATTGAAAAACATTAATTTTTATATAAATTTTACTTAAGTAGGTACTATAACTTAAATGCCAGTGAGATCTTAAAAAAAGAAAGAAATTTTACTACTATCAACTTTGACATAGAAAAACCACTAGTATTTTTTGAATTATTTAACTTTTTGGCTTTTGTGGCACTTAAAGGCATTATAAACTATTATAAAAACAAGAAAATAATTATATTTCGTCGGCGCGTATAACAAAAAAAAACAATTTTATGTTCACCACATCATATCGCTACCTTACAGTTTGCAAAAAACACATTTGTCATGAGCTTTTTCTAGTAATGGCACTTCTTGTACGTCTTCTTTTTGCGGCTCCATGTTCTGGTCTTTGAAGTGGAGCATTATCTGGTGGACCTGCTGCCTGTTGGCCTTGACTAGTGGCCGGTTGCGTAAAAAGGACATTCCAGATTTTAACCTTGTCTGGCATCGTGGTTTTAGTCAATCTTCTGCACTTATTATACCTCTACCTGAACGTGTAGGTCCCCTCAAAGAACGCACGATATTAGATGTAGAAGTTCTGGTTGATTCCCTTTACTGGTAGCCCAAACATGTCGGTTTTTACCTGAGACAGTTGAATGGTACTGATGGCACGGTTTCAAGAGTCACAGTTCTGGAGTTTGATTCAGGAACTTGTTGTTGGGATGGAGGCAGATCTTGAGTGTGAGTACACACTCACATAATTTTGTTTTTGGAATCGCAGGGTTCGTAATTTTCGTCACTATGAAGATTGTCATTCTCGAATAATATCTTCGGTCTCACTGGCAGAAACATCGTCCAAGTCATTACTAAACTCCTGGTTTATAAGATTAGATATATCATCTTCAATTAACACTGAAATCGTACAAATTTTCAACAAAAACAATCCTACATCACTAATAAATGCCCTATGAAGCAAAACAAACCAATGTTAAATAAAGCTAACCATCCGTCGAAACGACGGGCAAATCTTAAGTATCTCAATAATAATAAAACTTACCTATGCGATACCAGCACCACTGCAGAGAACTCGACAACAACTATGTTGACTAGGTGAGACAAAACAATCGGACGCACCGTTAAAAAAAAACAGCGATATTTTTATTCGTTGCCCGTCGAATCGACGGAGGTTAGCTATCTAGGGTTAATAATATGTATCTGAAAGAATTCAATAGACCGCCAATAATTGAATATTGCGACGTAAAAAGGTAACGGTGTCAATATTAAGATGTTCTGTCAACATTTTTATACTATCAACTAGGTTACTTTGAAGCAATAAGTATTCAGTTTAAGTGTTTGTATAGAAGATGAGTATTTCTCAACGTGAGTTAATAAACTTTGTAGGTTTAAAGGTGAAAGAATAATCCACAATATTTTAATTACGCGCATCCAATTTTCTTTTTGAATATTTCGTCTGATAGACAGCATCTATTTTATTTTAGTGGCATAACATAATTGCTATATTGTGATTACCCTATAGAATACCGCAGCTAAATGACCTCCGGGTCGTTTTTCTGCCGGTGAGTAGGGTTTCCGGAGCCCGTGGGTTGAATGCTGCTTCGGCAGCCGGGGGTTAGGGATGGACCGGTATGGTGGTGACAACTGACAGGTGACTGACCGGTTACTTGCCCGTTGTTGCAGCGACTTGGGCTCCTCTTTCGCTTTCAATCTGCTGTAGGGAAGCTAATGTCGTGCTACTATAAAGGTGTTCCCCACTTTTGGCAAACAAAACTACAATATTATATTTCTGAGAAGCGTTCCTAGACTACCTTCTTCAATAGATAGATACTCTTTATTGCAAAAAACACAGACATTACAGAAAAATAAAGAAAACATACTACAATTTAGACGGTCTTATTGCTTGTAGCGATCTCTTCCAGACAACCTTCAGGCAGAGGAAGCCAGTTTCACTAATGAGTTGGGTATCTTGGTGCGAAACTACCAACTGTTAATATTAAGTACATTATAAAAAAGTAAGACAATTATACCAAGTACTATTAAATTGATATATTAGATATATTAGATCGGTGTGTAGGTACAATGCAAACTAAATCTTCTAACTATTCATATAATAATCAGATTAATATTCGTTAACCATGAACACGTTTGTATAGAAATTGGGTTATGTTTGTCACTGCGCAATATCCATTGAAATATTCATGCAATCATGTTCCATTAATTGTATTACAGTTCTACGAAACTTGAATGGTTTGTGAGTAGATTCAACAGATCATTTCGAAAAGTAAATGCAGAACGGCCCATAGTCTTAATCGAACAATTACCTGTAAGTAATTGAGCTTTTAAACATCATACATATTTTTCACAAATTCGCAATCTACTAAAAGTGCGTCTTATACTACGTATCATTAAAATTACTTACTATATACTAAAGTATTGTATAAAATACAAAAATTTACTATGGACAGTGGAAACAAAAACTAAATTGGCTAAAAGAATGGACGAGATTCCCTATTAGAATAAATGTCACGTATAAAGGTTCTTTGGAACCAGTTCTCGGCCGCAACGTTTCCGAATGCATACGGTATGAGACCCTAACGAGCCTACGACTAAGTACATATTTCAAACGCCATCACCGTACCTGTGACTCTCTGTTTTTTTTTTAATAGTGGCTCGACAAAATGGTTTCCCTACGCCTGATGGAAAGCGAAAGAGAAGCTCAAGTCGCTGTGACAACGGGCAAGTAACTGGTCAGTCACCTGTCAGTTGCCACCGCCATGCCGGCCCAACCCCAACCCCCCACGAGCTCCGGAAACCCTACTCATCGGCAGAAACACGACCCAGAGGTCATTTGACTGCGGTATTCTATAGGGTGGAGGTCCTTCCCCGGACGAGCGGGTCAATTCGAGCCAAGATTCGCTATGCCCTAGCTCTCTTTCCAAGGACCTTGACCACGGAGTCTCCTTACATGTAACTAAAACATCCATTTTCACCAAGTATTCTTCCCCAGCGTCCCCTACGAGGAGCTACGGCAGCGCTACCTCCAGTTCTCCGTATACGACTTCGATCGGTTCAGCCGCCACGACCTCATCGGCCACGTGGTGCTGAAGGGACTCCTAGAGTCAGCAGATCTGCACCAGGAAATCGAGTACACTATGAACATACTCGCTCCACCACAGGTATGGTACTTTTGTTATATATTTTAAAAAAGGCTAACTGTCGAGTTTGTTGCGGCACTTCTTCTCGGCAAGCTACACGTCGAAGTGCTGGTAGGAAAAAAGTTTGACGTGCAAAAGTATTACTAGTGAATCTATTTGCAGAAATAAACTATTTTATTTTATTTTTATTTTGTCAAAAAATACATGATAACTGGTATTCTAGTAGACTGACTCGATGGCTCATTTGGTAGTGCCCTCTGCCTTCTGAGCCAAGGGTCGTGGGTTCGATTCCCGCACAGTGCAAACATCTGTGTTCATGAACATGTCTGTTTGTATTGGTCTGGGTGTTTATAATATGTATTTACAAAAAAAAATATTTAAGTAAGTTTATCAGTTGTTTAGTACCCATAGTACAAGCTTTGGCTTAGTTTGGGGCTAGATGGCGATGTGTGGCCCAGCGTGGCATGTCTTGGGTTATTTATTTATTATTTATTCCTGGATTTTTTTTGTATTAGCACGTCAAAATGACTGCGTCCTGCCTGATGTTAAGCGGACGACGAAAGCCAAAAAAACTGTAAACGATCCGCATCATACCAAGTTAGTGCAACGCGGATCGATCACACTATGACAGCCTGCATAAGTGCCGCTTCACACCCGCTTATAAGTTGGCAATACACAGGTGTTCTTTGAAATTGTATCCTATCAAATTGGGGACTTTGAATTTTGTATCGTCTAAGTCCTACAGATTACTTTTACGCATATTGTGAGTAGTTTACAGGAAAACATTTATAGGATGCATTATATCTTTAAGTTTAAAAAAATAACGCGTTTATTAATGTTTTTGATGATATGTGTTATTCGTCCTTACCTAATTAATAGATAGCAGATAATTTAAAAAAAAGTATATAAGATCAACAAGATTTAATATTTCGGGTCACAGCGTTTTCATATTTCATTCTTTCTGCGTTAAAGTGGTTTTTTTTAACCTACAATTTTTCATTTACCACGGATCTGTAAACTGTCTGCAAACGTCACTGTACCTAAGCTATGTGAAAAAAAATGAGAACTTCCTCCTTTTTCGAAGTCGGTAAAAAGACTTAGTACCTATATTGTGACTGACGTCGGCGTGTAAAGAAGGTTTATATTAGTACCAAACTTCAAAGATTAAGTAGTCGCAAGATTAAGTGTTCAGTAAGGAATGGCCGACTGAAAGCCCTTTTGCTTTCAAAAGATTAAATCGCTTGCAATAAATTACTTATACGAGCCGTTTCAACACCTACGCAGTAAGCATGACCCCAGTCCCAAGTAAAAGCATTCCAGTTCACAACAAAAGGACCACAAAATCCTTTTTCCTTACTTCAACCCTTTACTTTTGTTAATTTTCAAATTCTGACCGCATGAACTGTCGATAAGCTTTGTACAGAATTATAAGGTCATAATACATTGGCCAAGGATCATTAATCAACACTTTTAGGGGCAATATTACTCTTTCTTGTCCCTCGTTCCTTTAGAGGTCCCACTGGGGCTATTTTCAAGGACAAACCTTTGTCAGAGGGCGTAATACCCAAACTCAAGGTTCGCGTTGATTGGCCCTTGACGTGACCATTAATATTATCTTAGTGATCTCACTTAAAATATGTAGGTATGCAATTTGGAAAGATTAATTTAAGATCTCCAAGCATTATTAAAATTTTGGACGTTTGCTTTTGTTTGACCATGACATTATTCACATAATAAAATAAAAAAGAATAAAATAACCTTTCAAGATCGGTATTCAAACAAAGTGACTGCATTGTCAAATCCGTAGCCATCCGACTTGCTGTCAGTTGAGATTTACCGATCCTCGCCCTTCGTTGTCTAGTCTTTTATTCCTGAAAATAATAGAACAATGGTTTTATTTGTTACTAGGAGAAGAAAGACTTAGGAGAGCTGATGCTGTCCCTCTGCTACCTCCCGACGGCAGGCAGACTCACCGTCACAGTCATCAAGGGCAGGAACCTGAAGGCGATGGACATCAACGGCTCTTCAGGTTTGTTACCCATTTACGAGTGTTATTACTTTAGTAGTACGTGTCCATAATATAATATATATAATAGGGATGTAAGGAAGCGACCTATCACCTTTTCGCTCCAAGCCATCCTCACCTGCCCGTGGTGCATCCTGCCGAACAACAAACGAGGCTCTGGCAAACCGACTGGTGGCGGTATAACCGTCACGATAGAAAGCGTAGCCAAATATCATAGACCGATGACGGGCAGTAGCGTCACCTGAGCATGAAGCTACGCCCTGCGATCGCCAACCCGCCTTCCCAGCGTGGCGATTATGGGTATATCCTCCAGATGTTTGCCATAAGTGGCAAAAACTGGAGATGGCTATGTCCAGCAGTGGACTGCAATAGGCTGATGATGATGATGATGACCATAATATATATAGTGCAAAATTATTTGCTGGATGGGAGAAGCATTGATAAACATTTCATTTGTTTCATGGATAAAGTCTATATCAATCGAAAGCATGAAGCCCATAGAATATGCAAACGTTAGGTTGCCTATTCTTTTCCGGTCGCTCTCGGCTACCCAGATATATACAGGTAAATTGATACTATCATTTTGCATTGGTTTGATTAATTCAATCAATTTCTATTTCGACTCACATGCTCAAGTACGTATCGATTAAATCACCTCAATCGAATTGTCTAAGCGGGTCACCTCACTATGAAGCTAAAACTGACAGACGTCAAGTAAGTGGCCTGCCTGTTGTCTTTCCCCGGCTTTAGTTTAGCGTGCTGTATTATAGTTATTAATTTATATTCTCTTTTCGTTAATAATGTTATGCAAGATGTGATTACCTTAAATAATAAGAACGGTTAGTTATTAGATATATACTGATGTAATTTTCATGTACCTACTGCTGTATCTTATGTTGGTGATCCAATAAATAAATAAATAAATAAATAAATCAACACTAATCAACCGTCCAGGTCCATCCAATTCGCGCCAATTTTCTCTATCCCGTTCTTTCCCATCCAGCAAATCGCACCCTGGACTTAAATTTGATATTAATTCATTATATTTCATTAAATATAGAAAAGTTTCATTAAATAAACATCTCGGTGTATGTCGTTATATAGAGGGGTCTCATAATATGTCATATTATGGCTTGCTTTTACAAAACTCATTAGACATCATTCTCCAGGTTTTCTGTGTTAGGTATAAGTAAAAGAATTGCAGGCTTTTTAGCTGAATCCTCAGGGATTTATACTCATAGATCTATACAACAATAGCACATTTCTAGTTTCCAAACATAAACAATACTTACAATCAGATATGGCTTCTCCACTGTGTAATTTTAAACTGTTTACTGGTCGTGCTAACTCAAAGATATTGCGGATTGTACGAAGGGTAAATGGTTTGTAGTTGGTAAATAGTCGCTGAGGTGCAGGAAATGTACGGTAAATGCAGTTCGTGTCTAATTCTACTGTAAGTCTGTAGGTAAATCTTATTTAGATAAGAGCGATAAAACATGCTGCGGTAACCAACCTCCCCTATGTCCCGTGAATCAATGACAATTGTCACTTGATTCACGGGACATAGGTTATTTAAATAATAAATAAATAAATAACCCAAGACATGCCACGCTGGGCCACACAGCGCCACCTAGCCCCAAACTAAGCCGAAGCTTGTACAATGGGTACTAGACAACTGATAAACTTACTTAGATACATTTTTTTTTGTAAATAAATACATATTATACATAGAAAACACCCAGACCAATACAAACAGACATGTTCATGAACACAAATGTTTGTACTGTGTGGGAATCGAACCCACGACCCTTGGCTCAGAGGGCAGAGGTCACTACCAAATGAGCCACCGAGCCTGTCATATATAGTTTTGTATTTGGAAGTGTTTTTTACGAGTATTTTGTTGCTATGGTTTATTGTTTTGAAGTTATAGTTATACAATCCACCGCGGCTGTGGCAAATACAGTGATTGTCGCCAGACGCCAGCTCTAGCCGCAACACATTTCATCAATCATCATCATCATAATCATCAACCTATTGCAGTCCGCTGCTGGACACAGGTCTCCCCAGCTGTTCGCCACCTAGGGCAAACTTCTGGAAGATATACCCATAATCGCCACGCTGGGCAGACGGGTTGGCGATCGCAGGGTGTAGCTTCTTGCTCCGGTGACGCTGCTGCCCGTCATCGGCCTTTGGTATTTAGCTACGCCTTCTATCGTGATGGTTTTACCGCCACCAGTCGGTTTGCCAGAGCCTCGTTTGTTGTTCGGCAGGATGCACCACGGGCAGGTGAGGATGGCTTGGAGCGAAAAGGTGACAGGTTGCTCCTTTATATCATTTACTCATTAAAATAATTTATTACCTGACATAATTTCAAAAGAATTTTTCTCTAAACTAGATGCGACACCCACGCACCTACGTTGATTTGACATACCTACCTGAGGACGGTCGGAGTTCAATAACTCCCAAGCATCGAATAATTAGTAATTGAATGGTTTCGAAACTCGTAAACAATTCACAAGCCGAGAATACGTAAGACTACATTGTCTCGTTCGAGCCTTTAAATTAGGACTAGACGTGTCGTGAATGACTTTTAAATAAACAAGTATCTCATTAGGACTTTAGAGTGAAAATTGTATTCGTGCCTTTTAATGATTCATTTTTAAATAATAATTCTGTAATCGTTTCAAAGGGTGTTTATCTTTTGTGCACTATGGATAAGCAGAATTTCAAAATCCCTTTCACGTGCTAATCAATACATAGAATCCAACCAATTTTCGCGTTTCGTGTATCGTTGGAAATCCCATTTAAAGTGCAATTTTTATTTTTGCCGTAGTCACTACTCCGTTTGCTGACCGCAGTGTAGGTTTTATTCGTACCCATGTAATCTCTACTGCCCCGGCCCTTATACCCGTATTCCCTTATTCGTTCGTCGTCTTCTATGAAGTGGGAGCTAATTGTCCATAGAAAGATTAATTTTATGAAATTTTATTTCATAGACACGGCTGCTTACCCAAAGGTACGCAGTCGGTATAAGAAAATTATAAAAAAAGAGTGTAACAAACCATAATTTTGTTTATTATTTAATACCGCTACTACTCCATAGATGGCATTATGAGTATAAAAGCAAAGACCGAGTGGCACTCATGTAGTGTCGCCGCGCGCCGATAGATGGCTCTGTGTGTATGTTACATCGTGCAGTCGTTGTGATTCTTCGAATGATGACCACCCCAGATACAATTTTGCTAATTTCAAGATTAGTTCAGATACTCGTCGCTAGATGGTGTCGTATGTCACTTAGATCGCGCCGACATTGTTTTTCTCCGATTGTATAAGACTCGGACCTGAACAAGTGATAATTTGTCTTCAGTCTTTCAGTCTTCAGTCTTTCAAGTCTAGGATTACTCTGAGTCGGCTCTTAAGTGTTTTTAAGACCGGTCTTGGATATCCTAAATAACGCCTCCCATTCCCAAAGTAAATTGTATCCGCACTTAGCCCGCGCTTTTACGCCTGAGTAAGACGCGTTGCTGAGTCACCCATCTCTGTACCACGTAACGTCGAAATAAACATCTTTCGCCGAACTTCACGCACACGCACGAGTTTCCTTGGCGGCAACGTCAGAGAAGAAGTCCCCCGAACGTCTCATCTTTTATAAATTGGCGCCCAACTCGAGGCTTCACTCCGGGGAAGTCCACGTACACCCCTGTCGAGTGAAGGAACCTACGTCTGCGGGGACAACGTTTGGTCGGACGACTACAATCTGACGGCCAAAGAAGAAGGGACTCTGAATGTGTGATTACAGAGTACAGAATAAGGATAGCTTATGTGAAGAAAGCACCTTATAATACACTGAAAAGACTCCTCACTACATCTCCCATTCAGAAACAAGCTGATTCTTCAAAGCCACATAGGTATAATAAAAACCGATGTGAGTAACTATGCGCTTGAAGCAGTTCTAGTGCAGGGGGAGGGTGAAGACGAACACCCTGAGGAGTATGCGAGTAAAATTCTATTGCCAGCAGTAAAGTTATATTGCCAGCAGATCGAAACTATAGCACCACGGAAAGTCAAGAACTGTGCAGAATGCCAACACTATAAAATTAATAATCAGAAACCTGAAGGGCCGTTACAAGACAACAAGCTTGAATCAACGATTTGAAATTCTCGCATTACTTAGACCTGTTTGGACCTTTACCTGTTTCAGCCGATGGCAAGACATGGATTCTCATAGTTGAAGACTTGGCATCCAGGTGGAACTATTTTCACTTGACAGCTACAGCTGAAAGCTGTGCGATGACCCTCGTAAATGAAGTTTTCTTACGATTCGGGTTACCTAGACGCATAATTAGTGATAACGGCACACAAGTTGTAAGCGCCGTTATGCAGCAACTTGCTTTCTGCCTAAAGATCAAACATGCTTTCACGAGATTGCGAATCCGCAAGATCCTGACACGACTCTTGGTGTCTATCACAGTTCTGCTTTGAAACCTTACGTAGGAGGTACAGTAGTAAAACCAGTACAACCTTTAAGAAAAGAGGGCGACCTAAGAAAATTGTAAATAACGACACTCAACAATCGCAGCAGAAGCGAGGACGTGGTCGGCCAAGGAAGAATCCGCCACAGTATATCACCTTTCTGTCCTGTCACTTCGTCGGGACGCCTATCAGTGACAGAGGGGGAGATTGTAACAAACCATAATTTTGTTTATTATTTAATACCGCTACTACTCCATAGATGGCATTATGAGTATAAAAGCAAAGACCGAGTGGCACTCATGTAGTGTCGCCGCGCGCCGATAGATGGCTCTGTGTGTATGTTACATCGTGCAGTCGTTGTGATTCTTCGAATGATGACCACCCCAGATACAATTTTGCTAATTTCAAGATTAGTTCAGATACTCGTCGCTAGATGGTGTCGTATGTCACTTAGATCGCGCCGACATTGTTTTTCTCCGATTGTATAAGACTCGGACCTGAACAAGTGATAATTTGTCTTCAGTCTTTCAGTCTTCAGTCTTTCAAGTCTAGGATTACTCTGAGTCGGCTCTTAAGTGTTTTTAAGACCGGTCTTGGATATCCTAAATAACGCCTCCCATTCCCAAAGTAAATTGTATCCGCACTTAGCCCGCGCTTTTACGCCTGAGTAAGACGCGTTGCTGAGTCACCCATCTCTGTACCACGTAACGTCGAAATAAACATCTTTCGCCGAACTTCACGCACACGCACGAGTTTCCTTGGCGGCAACGTCAGAGAAGAAGTCCCCCGAACGTCTCATCTTTTACAAGAGTCATTTCACTGATTCCGTCATTAATCCAAAGGATGTTTTATTTTTGCAGCTCAAAAAGCTATTGACGTCTCGATGTAAAAGCCTGTATCTAATATTTCAAAATTCAAAGCAGCGTAGATTCAATACCCGATTTGAAATAAAAAAAAAAGATAAACAAGATAAGTTCGTCAGGTACAAGTCGGACACAAAAGGTTTCCCTCCTCATTCAGTAGCGAATAATACGGCGAACGACAAATGTCTGCACGGGCCGTGGGTCAAAGCGGCCAGAACTCTTTGCGACAGGGCATTCGCGAAACAGTCATTTGTGTCGAGAGCTGAAGCATTTCATTGAAACGATTTTTATATTGACAGCATTGGCAGGCCTTTCATGTAGGAAATGTTACAGGGCAAACGTTACAAGTGCTAGAATGTGTGTTTTTTTGTAAGTTGCGAAGTTGATGTTTTGTTGAAATGGAGAATCGAGCGTTTTTGTTTGTTTATTATCTATCTTTTTCATCGTTTGGGCAAATTATGAGGAGGGATGAAAGACATGTAACGAGACTAGTATTGAGTATGAATGTAGAAAGATATAGAGGAAGAAGAAGACCGAAAAAGGAATGGGTGGATTGTGTTAGAAATATATGCGTGTCAAAGGTGTGAGGGTGAAGATGACGGCTGATAGAGAAGAGTGGAAGGAGAAAACATGTTGTGCCGAACCCAGAGTTTGAGCGGGATAAGGGCCATACATTATCTACTAAATTATTAGAGTTAAACGAGAATCTCAGATAAATTACTTATCGGATATTATAATTCTAAGAAACTAAGAAGAATCGCGGTACCTACATGGGGGTGATTCGAAAATCCCACGAAACGACGGGCTTACGACGGCCTTCCACCTACCCTGAATAATATACACGTTTCTTTATTTTGAATGTCTATACTAATCTAAATTTTCTTAATTAGGTATATGGAAAATTAATTGGGTATTTGTCCACAGATCCGTACGTGAAGATCTGTCTCATATGCCAAGGGAAACGGATCAAGAAGAAAAAGACTACAGTCAAAAAGAACACCCTCTGTCCAGTGTACAACGAGGCCCTGGTCTTCGATCTGCCGGCAGACAACGTGTTTGACGTCACACTCCTGGTCAAAGTCATTGACTATGACAGGTACTTGTCACAAACTTCTTTAACATTGGAATGCACTTATAGTTCATTCGCGTTAAGAAAATAGTGACCATCACCGACTGCCGGCCGCCTAGCCAATTAAAACGCTAGAATTATAATTTCTAGCGTTTTAATTGGCTAGGCGGCCGGCAGTCGGTGATGAGTCAACGCGAATGAACTATAGACATAAGCAGAGTGTGCGAAGAAGAAAAAAAAATTATCAATGATATTGTTCAAATCAGAGATGATATGTAGCCATTTTTTATTTGACCGGATATAAAGCGGTTGGCCATACCCACCACCCAGGAATACTCACTAAAAACCCCGCTCCCTCTATCAAGCGCCTCTAAAGGTGTCACGGGCAAAGTTTTCAATAATTAAAATAATAAAAAAAATATTTAACTAAAAATGTACCCGTCTCCAAGGAATGCGCAAAAAAGTATGAATGAAGAATATAGAATGCTCAATAATCTGTTTATTTACTTACGAGTACTTCTTTATTTTCCACTGATTACATCAAATTTTTGAAAAAAACATGTAACCGAATTGAAAATCTCAAAATTTCCCGCTGTACCTACCCTGAAAACTTTTTTGAAGTCGGTTAATAAATAAATAAGGTATGGTAAATAAAGTTGAAAAACACCAATTCATTAGCATGATCAGTACCACAAATAGCTAACATCAAAATTATTAACGTTGACTGAACATCTGTGCGAATGAATGAAACGAAAACACTAAAGTAAAACATTTTCATAAAGTGAGATCATTTTTTATTTCCCAAGGTCCTAGTCGTAAAAGCCAGATAAATTTGAACAGTCTGATTAAAAGTACGATGACGTAACTCACAGCGAAATTAAGTAACTAATAAATATTCTAACGGAATATTTGATCAGCATCTAATCAATAATTTCAAGATCTTGTTTAAAATTAAAACAGGCTTGTGTAACTTGCTAACGATAATGCAGATTAAAATTGCCACTTCGTATAATAACTTCATTACAGTGAGCAAGGTGTTGACCAAGAATTTGATTAAATCCAAACAGGTCGAACCCTTTAAACGTAATCGAACGAATTGTTTTGACAAAGTTCCTATTATCCACCCTCGCTTACGTAAAACCGAATACAATCTCTTAGATAAATCTTTGTCCTATTTTGGGCACGTTAAATTTACAGACCGCCTACGTGTTGTAATTAAATTATCTTCATCTTTATCACGTTTGTTAACCAAAAATATCAAACGGTCTGATTTTGATTAAATTTGTTGCTATTTTTGGGCTATAAAATGCTATTTTACCCATTATATTGTCCAGTTATGTTGAGCTTGAAGTTCTTAAAATCTTTACAATGTTAGCAGCATGAGGTTGAATAATACACATTTTCCTCAAAATCATTAGTTCAATTTAGCGCAAAATGGTCCTTTGATAGTTTCACAATCATAGATTTTATAGTAACAAAGCATAGTGACCCCTCTTTACCTGACCTGAAATTCTTCAGAGTCAGAGAAAGAGCTCCAGAGACTCAGCTAATGTGCAGGCATCCATAATTGTTTCTAATATTTTCCACCTCTATGCTGTCCTTACAGAGACAAGATACTTCTTTCCGCTTCGTTCTTTTAGGGTTAAGGAACGACTTGGACAAGTCGCTGTACGGTTTCGTAGGCATCAATAAATCATTTTTGTTACTTGTTACGCCATGTGATGATAGATGCTTTTTCACGCTTCGCATAAAGGGCTGAGAAAACACGTAGACGTGCTTTATGTTTCCAAATATACTTCTTCTAATTACCACAGATATTTTTGACATGGACACTTTTTCCTCAAGAAACTTCCTCCAATTTATGGTACATTTTCCTTACATGAACAAATATTTGCGAACAGAATTGGACCGAACGAGTTGATTGGCTGTACGGCTATCGGCTCGACGCTTATTGGCATCGGGCGGGACCATTGGTTGGAGATGCTGGACAACCCCCGCAAGCCAGTGGCGCAGTGGTACCCGCTGAATAAGAGCCCTCCCGCCAATGTGACCCTGCCCGCCAACGCCCAGCAAAATGTTGGGTTAAGCTGCTTGAACGGAAGGTAAGTTTGCCTAAAAAAATGAATTATCATTTTGGTTGGTTGTTTTCGTTTATTTTGACATGTTTTATTTGTAATTGTGTTTATTTAATTTTAATTTTGATGTAAAAATGTTATCTAATTTATTTTGACATATTTTTATTTGTATGTGTGTTTATTTAATTTTGATATGGATTGATTTTTGAAATAAATGTATTATTTTTATTATTTGGTGGAAGATATCAGTGTTTTTATAGTAGCATAGTGGCCTCCCGTGCTAAGCCCGTAAGCATAGCAGCTGGCTGTACGATTATTCTGTATAATGAGATCTGACTAGGCCGATAAGAAATTAAGAATTAATTAATCTTTTTTCTGTGTAAAATATTCGTCATGTCTAGTCTCATTTTGGTTACAACAGTGGGTAAAACTCATAGGAGAAAAGATACGAACATTATACTACTTAAGTGTGTGCACAAACAGGCATAATTTTTATTTCTTGAAAGTTTTCATACGGTTTGTCGAGATTTGGACACGGCTGCAGAGACATGTGACGCAATAGTCAATCTTCTTCAGTAGCAATTCTTCGAGATCGTTTAAACGAAATTTTCGATAGGGTCAATGTGGTGACCTATTTTTAGAAGATCGGTGTCCAAATCTTCACCAGATAGAATTTTGAGAATGTAATAATCTTACATTTACTATTTGCATGATAATGGAAGTCAAAAAAACTTTGGGCTAGCTATCCAAACAAAACGATTTGTTGTACCCCATTTAATAAATCGTTTATAAATTCATACTTAAATATAAGTAACGTAAATTGCGCTTCACTCTCCATTAATTTAAGATTCTAGGCTTAACTTTTATCCTTTTTAATCCTGACCTTTACTCCGGTATAATTCTAATTGCTAAACTGTTAATCTCGTCACAATATTTAAGGTCGTGTTTAATCCATCTCCCAGCTTACCTGTCGGTGTAATCACTGAATGAGGTTGCTTGTCGACTTTATAATTAGTATTAGAAAGTTAATTTGAATTAGAGTTACATTTTTGAAGGCCAATTGTGTGATCTTTGGATGTTTGATGTCGAGTAGCTCATCTTAATGAGATTTGATTAGATGAATATTAATAGGAAATGGATAATCACGTTTTGTGATTTTAAGTAATTGATTTTAATAATGTTATTCCGCTGTGATTGTGTGTTTTATGATAATACTTGAATAAGGGAGTATTGATTTCTTAATGTTAGCAATTAACAGACAATATTTAAATTTTGTGACGACATAACTTTGGTTCATTTTCAACTACAACAATTAGCGAAAATTAAAATTATTCTTAATTTTAATAAAATAAAGGAACAGGATCGGAGACATAAGAGAGTGAACACAAACCATTTGTATGACACCTTAACACACAGATTCTTATAAGATAGGTCATCGTATGATATTTCCTAGTTAGATCATAAATGGATGTCTGATAAAAAGCCTACTAACACAAAGATTATAAATATAGTGACCCAAAGAATAGTAATAATCTTAGTAACTATTTAGTTGATGGCCGAAGAATAGTGACATCCACCTAACACACTTCTTTCTTTTCAGATGAAGAGAAGGCAACCACACGACTGATATTAACATCCTCAGGATAAGATGGCGGCATACCCTAGAGAGGCTGAGTATCAATGAGTAGGGCGCTATGACGTCACCGGTCGGTATTCCACGATGCCAAACGTATATTTATTACGGTTGTATGTCCATTTACTGTAGCGTTACATAATGAATGTCAAGTGATAATGGAAGTAGAGAGATAGACTAGTCATTAGAACACTAGACTTGTCTGTTAAGTAGAAAAAGAATTTAACCCTTAGAACTTCTTTAAGAGAACTTAGTTAAAATTGATATCAATCGAATCTATGATTTAATGAAAAATATATAGCCGTAGTTGAGAATATTATCCTTGATATTTAAACAAAATAAGTAATAAGTTGTCATGAAACCATTGTCATTCCTTTCCAACTTTACATTTTTTTTTGTTAAAACTAATCCTATACCTCAAAACTTAGTTTAGACTAACCTCGACTGTATACTACTACTTCTATACATATTTATACAATGTTTATATTTATATTATTATTATATCTAAACGCACATTTCAAATTCAAGACTTAATCGCGTCATGTACATACATATTAAACTATCATAAATGTTGTATAGTTGTTGTCTTTTACAGTAGATGTTAAGATAAGGCTATTGATATATAGTCATTTATTGATATTTAGATATACTTTATCTTCGAGAAAAGAAATATCATATCAATTTGAACTTGATATCACTTTTGATGATACTATGTTGTCTAATATTGATGCACAAAAATAATATTTGTTATTATGGTGAGTGTTACACATATTACAGTGTTGGACAATAATGTAGATGGAATATATTCAAGAACGAATGAAAAAGTTTAAAACAAGAATATTTTCAAAGAAATGATATTATAATGTACATGCACATCATATTATAACAACTTTGTTATATATATGACAGTTTATGTAAGATGAAATCAAAGCTTTAAATCGTGTTAAAATTTAATATTGTATTGTATAAAAAGAATATTTGTCGAATTATACTCAGATGGAGATAATTTTTAAATTTAAATAAGAATGTTGAACTAATTATCGTTCTTGTATGATTTGAAATTCGTCTTTTAAAAGTAGTTACTGAATGTTGTCAGATTGGAGTTTAAATAGGTTTAAACATATTTAGCTGAGAAATTTAAGAAATCACATAAATATCTGACAATCTATATCAATAGATTATAATTTGATTTATTATTTTCCATAAAATCTTACATTCATGACAGGAAAAGTATTATATTACATGTTAGAATTGTAGCATAGAAGAAGTCTTATCTGTCTTGCTATCGAAGTTTAAACTACATACCTGCCATAGAAGATTAAAATACCTTTTTACGTGGCAGACATTTGCCACTTTTTTGTACAGGCCTTTGCCACTTCTTTTTGTACCTACTGGATTTTCAGTCTCGCTAATACCAAGTTAATTAAGAATTTTATGAGACAAAAAATTACTGTTCGGGTCTGGAACAAAAAATCTTAAAGTTAAGTAGTATGAGGAGCAGGTATGGATTATAATTATCCCTTTGTAACTTAATGGAAATAGGATATCCGCACAATACCAACAGAAGCATGAAAATGATACAATCATAATTATGAATTTAACTATACCGATCTTGACTTGACTAAATTAGTAGTAAAACTGCTTTCATTTATGTCTTAAATTATTGTAATTACAAATTACATACCTTTAATTATTATGGTCTAAATCACCATCTCTCAGCAAGATACTTTATTTCAGCTTCGTTGTCATGATTTTAATAATATTGTAATATTATAAGTCTGAGCTCATAGGTACTTAAGAGACTCGGAGTTGAGCAAACTTTTGTTGAGTAAAAAGTTTAAAATTAATTAAAAATGCTAATTGTTCTTAAAGAAATAGGAAGTTTGCGTAAATTTATAACCTAAGATAGAACACGGTGAGGGATATTCGACCTGATAAAGTCAGATACAGCAAGAGCTAAGGCAACTAATTTACTTACAAATATAATGCTTACATGAATTCTCACCAAAAAGTACTATTCCATACTTCGCAACACTGCAACTTAGTATTAAATAAAAATAAATAATTGTTCTAAAAATTAATGGATGTATCATTAGTTTCGACTGAACAATATAATTATTGAATAAGTATGTATAATAATTGTATTACTTATACACAAATTGTACTTCTAAGTATTTCCTTAAGTATTGTGAACTTTTTCTAATGGAAAAAAAACTCTTCACATTTCATCTAATTCTAAATGTGGAATTTCTAGATATGTTATTGTTATGGAGAGTACTTTCATTAATGGGTAAGTTAATGATAATGAACTGTTGTTAGAATTGATTAATTAACAATTTTGGAACCGATTTCAACTCGACCCGGAAATGTAATTAAAATTAATGAATAGATTAATTCCTTATATTTTTCTTACAAAAAAGACAAATCAAAAGATTAAGTGCTATGTATTATGTGTACCTAATTATGACTTTCTTGTGTAGATAAGGCTTAATCTATCAAATATCAAACGATGTTAGAAAATATTTAAAAACTTGGTTATTATCGGCGATTAAATAGTACCACTGGCTTAGTTTATTGGACAAAGTTCGATAAATCTCAATGGAATTTATGATTCGACAAATTGGTTTGGATATGGCATTCGAGGAAGCCCATCCCATTTTTATAATAACGAATATTTATGACCACTTCTCTGCCACATTGAACTCTCATGGATTATGTTCAAAAGTATGGCATATTGAATGTGACTTTAACACTATTGGTTTAGATGCCAAGAGTAGAATGTAGGAAAAGAAGGAAGGAAAATTCGTTTTCATACATTTTTATTGCAATATTATAGACACGTTTTACAAAAATAGCATATCGATACTTACGTTATATGATCAAACCAAGCTATGGTTAAGTGTATGGTTGCATTTACGTGGATCCTAAAGGGCACGGCGCGTCATATTTAGTTGTAAAAGTAAAATTGTGTTGCAAACATAAGGCAAGGTTATTTTTTTAATTTTTATTGACAAAGATGACGTAGATACGTCGACATTATCCAAGGGAGTACACCCATGAACCTGCGTAAATATAAACACCTGGGTGTGTCTAGATACAGAACAAAAAACAAGTATCCATCATACGAATGTTTGTCCCGGGTCAAATCAACAACCCTTGGATCAGAAAGCAGGTATGCGCCACCAAGGCAGTGTGTATCATTACAAAGCTACTCCGCTAAATTTTGCATACTACAAACGAGCCATCGGCGCCGTATGTGCATCATTAAAGAACCACACGGGTAAATTTTATACACAACAAAAAGTGCCACCGGGGCACTATGTGTATCATTAAAGAACTACTCCGCTAAATTTTGTATAACTGTCTATCGTTAAAAACAATTGATATTAAAATTGGTCATCATTATTTGTAAAATTAAATGTAATTTACGATAGGTTAAGTGAACAAAACAGTATCATACAAATACTCGAAAGGTAAAGAAAATGACAGTACAAGGACGGCTGAATGAGAGGAATATTTTTGTATGAGACTAGGATATCTGTCGTACCTAAACGATACATAAGTCTTTATACTATAAAACTGTATTATCTAAGTCAATGTAAGTGCTTATACCGATTTATGAATAAAATGTTGACATTTTTATTATTGGACTTTTATTGTGACCTTATTCATAAATTTCATATAGCAACACGGCCCTTTGTTTTTTTTTTTTTTTTTTTTTTAGTGGCTCGACATAATGGCTTCCCTACGCCTGATGGAAAGCGAAAGAGAAACCCAAGTCGCTGTGACAACGGGCAAGTAACTGGTCAGTTACCTGTCAGTTGCCACCGCCATGCCGGCCCAACCCTAGCCCCCCACGAGCTCCGGAAACCCTACTCACCGGCAGAAACACGACCCAGAGGTCATTTGACTGCGGTATTCTATAGGGTGGAGGTCCTTCCCCGGACGGGCGGCTCAATTCGAGCGAAAATTCGCTATGCCCTACCTCTCTCTTGTTTAGAAGGCAGAGGTCACATCGGGCCAGTCAAGATTGCAGGGGTCTATAGTCTATACCAATTGAGGCACCGGGTCAGTCATTATATAAAAATGCAAGTTGATTTACTCCACATCAATCTACGTGACATTAAGTCCTCTAATGTATACAACGTAGTATATTAATTACTTTTAGAGCATAACATCAATCAAAACTTCATTTGTTCAAAGGGAATAATCCCCAACTGCATAGAGATTAAAGTTCAATTTCGGAATAGCGGGTTAGTTATTAATCGAATAATGGATGTAATTCACCATTGCATTTGATCTGCCCTAGCTGATAAGGCTTATGCTAACTTACCTTCCGATAAACTATACGGATTAAGGTAGGAATGTGTGTTCAAGTAAACATATATCGACTGTCCATAGGCTAATACCCATTGCATCCATAGGTTACTAAGTAATCGGTTTCCGCAACGACTTGGGCCTCTTTCGCTGTCCATTAGGCGACTGGAGGCCAATTCTGCTGTTGCTACTTTAAAAAACCGTTTGTTCTCAACGAGTCACACCCAAACGTGTCACCCTGTGACTGGTAGCGAAAAAAATTCTTATCGAGTAACAGTGTAACCCGATGCGAATATTTAATCTTATCTAGTAACAGTATTAGGTAATAAATAGTGTTACTGGTTTGGAAAAATAATTCTCAACGAGTAAGCCGTGTGACCCAATGCGAATTTTCATTCTCATCTAGTAACACGAATTATTAATAGTATTAACCGGTCCATTGCGAGTCAGACTCGCGCACGAAGGGTTCCGTGCCAATATCGGGCAAAAATAGGCCAAAAATTGCATTTTTTGTATCCATGGGAGATTTAAGGGGTTATATAATTATTTTATTTTGTTTTAGTATTCGGCAACAGAAATACATAATCTGTGAACATTTCAACTCTTTAGCTATCACGGTTCTTGACATACAGTCTGGTGACAGACAGACAACGAAGTCTTATATCGTAATCGTATCGTAATATGGTCCCGTTTTTGACCTTTGTGTACGAAACCCTAAAAAGACAGAACAATTACAAATAATGAAAAACTTACAACATCTCCTGGACGGCTGCTTCTAAGTGAACACTTTTTGCTTTGAATCAAATAAGAATGATGGTGCAAATAGGCTATTATGGCTAAAAAATGTAATTAGTCCGTCTTTTAGCTTATTCAAAAATAAAAGACACGTATTTTTCCTTTTTTCATTCAAATAAATAATAGCAAAGATACAAGGCATCAAAAGTTAGGAGTGTGAGTGAGTCTTTGACGTCACTCGCTCTCGTAAAAATGCCTCACCGAGTGACGTCACGCGTAATTTCAACGGGCTATAACTTTGTAATTTTTAGTCTAATTTACAAATAAAAAATACGTGTCTTTTATTTTTGAACAAGCGAAAAGACGGACTAATTACAATTTTTAGCCATAATAGCCTATTCGATGAGGAGAGTACTCGTATGTTAATAAAATTTGTTGAAACGTAATTCCTAAAACCAATTTGGCCAGAGTCCGACTTCTAAGGAAATTATTCAGCAACGAAGAACAAAATTGTACCAGCGGACGGTTCTCACATAGCAAAAACACCAGCCTGTAACTTGAACAAACTAACTTAATGACTCCCGGACTCTGTCCCTTTGAAACTGGAGCCCAGCCTCAACGGGTTCACGTCGGGTGAAGGTTAAAAGGGATGGAAGGTTTAGTAATGGCGAGTCAACGGAGAACTGAGAATTAAAGTACTGAGAGAGACTTCGAATTCGACATGTGAGAACCATTAAGTGTCTGTGAACTGAGATTGGTTTAACATTAGGTACAATGTCCGTGAGAAATCAGTCTGAATTCAACTGCAAAGTAATAACTTTTCTATAGTGACAGCTTATTCTAAGAGTGACAGTACCAAAAAGGTTGTGAAGAGGTCCTTCAAAAAGGTTGGGAAGAGGTTGTTAAAGGGTCGGCAATGCACGTGAGATAACCCTGGTGTTGCAGGCGTCCATAGGCTTTTTTTTTTTTTTTTTTTTTTTTTTTTTTTTTTTTTTTTTTTTTTTTTTTTTTTTGTTGCACCGGGGGAAAATGCATTTACGCATACCTGCTACTCGGGGACGCAGCAGGTTATGTGGGACTCACTCCGCCTCTAGATGGTAGCGAGACGGAGAATACCCACTAAAAAACCCCGGTCTTCACCGCCAATGCGCCTTGGGCGATGGTGACGTGGGATCTTGGTATAAACCATTACACCACGCCACCACCAGCGCTGTCTGCTAGGCAGATCCGGCCGGCCCCCCCACTTGGGGCAGCCTAGGGCTCAGGCAGAAGCCGTCGCCCTCCTCCAAGGACGGGATCCGTGCAAGGCAAGGGAGATGTCCCCACACCAACCCTCACTGGACCCCGTCGGGCGTGCAATCGCCACCGCACGGTGGATTTTTAGTGTGGTTTTCTCCACTTGGGCCTACCGGTGAGGCAGGCCCCCTGGCCCCCGCCGAAACAGGGGTAACAGGTGGTTTGGTCTGTGGTTTGCTCCACTCGGGCCTACTGGTTAAGGTAGACCCCCTGGCCCTCGCCGAGAACGGCAAGGGTAACAGGTTGCGCGGTCGGTTGGTCAACGACCCGTCCGACGGTCACGAGAACCGAGCCGCCGGACCCGCCGCGCCGCGGCTGAAATGCGCCGCTCACCAAGTCTCGTCCGGGAAGAAGGCCGATGGCCTACAACACCCTCCGTCACGTCCGGGATACTACTCCGCCCATTAAGGGCCCAACAAAGCGCACAAGTGCGCGGCCAGGACAGCGTCCGCAGACCCGACAGACGCTGTCAACCGGCTCCTCCAAGGGGTAAGTCGGCAAGGGTCGCAGAAGATAGGGAGGACAGCAACGAAACACTGCGAGATCCCCCGAAGGGCACTCCTCTTCCTCTGCGACCATCGCCGACAAACCATGGCTGCCAAGCAACCCAACAGGTGCCATGCACCAACGCATTCCTTTATTATGCGATTCGACTTCGCCACTAACCGCGGCCCAACCATGCTGCGCGCCCACGTCGCGCAGCTGCGGACTATGTCCGCCCCGAGGCGAGACGAGCAAGCTCGTATTCACGAGCAAGCTCGTCTCCCTCATTGAGAATTAGCCGTCGGGTGGCAATCTCCTAAGAGATTACCACCCGCCGTTGCCCAGGGTGCGCCAGGACCCACTACTACCAATCCCCCGAAGGAGATTAGTAGCAGTTTGCCACTCGAGGAGGCTTCTCTTTGTTGCACCCCAGGCGTCCATAGGCTGCGGTAACCGCTTAACATCAGGCGTAGGTTTGTTTGCCACCTTAGTGGTATAAAAAAAGTATCTGGAATATCCGTATTTTTGCACTGCTATATACGAATCCCGTTGCGAAGACGAGGCCCTTGACCAGCAGCGGATGTTTGCAGTATAAACTACATTATTATAAAGTTTTATTAATGCCTTCGAAGAAGATTTTAATAGTAGCATCGCTATGAATTTTCCTGGATGTTCTACTCATAGTAACCAATATACTTTAGATATATGGAGTATTTATAATAACCAATCAATGACTGGCTCGGTGGCTCATTGGTAATGCCTCTGCCTGTACCTCAGCCTTCTGAGCCAAGGGTCGTGAGTTCGATCCCCACACATTACAAACACGTGCATGAACATGTCTGTTTGTATTGGTCTGGGTGTTTTCTATGTATAATATGTATTTATTTACAAAAAAAAAATGTATCTAAGTAAGTTTATCAGTTGTCTAGTACCCATAGTACAAGCTTCGGCTTAGTTTGGTCCTAGATGGCGCTGTGTGGCCCAGCGTGGCATGTCTTGGGTTATTTATTTATTTAATGTCTGTACGTACTTACCAAAGCCCGACTCGGCCACGTAACAATTATTTTTCAACTGTGTCTGGACTATGGTTAATAGTTGAAGAGTCAACCTTTACTGAACAGCCAAAAAAGTCCTTTTCTATTTCTTTGAAAGCCGGTACTAACTTCAAATCCCAAAGTAATACATCCAGCCATTTAAAGTAACAACAAAACTTGAAATACTTATCCTGATAGGTTCTTAAAGCTATTCCTAACAATTCAATCGTCTAGAAGCAAATGTACCAGATTAGGAAAAACACTTGAAACTAACTTAAAAACAAATGTCTGAACTTGAGCCTCCCGAATGAAACCAGACCTTTTTCCGAACTTCCCCCATTTTGGTTAACAAGAGTTGCAGCTATAAACTTAGATGGTATCTCGGAATCGATAGCTAGTGCAACATTATGTGGGACCAAGCCTTGTGTAAATAATTTACGAATAATTTATTGATCTCCTATGATTCATTAAAGTGAATTGACAAGGGAGTAGGTACCCCTAAAGGGGTATCTAAGGGGGGCCCCTAAGGGGGCATTGTCAGATGTACTTTGTAAAGAGGTCTGTTGCCATTAATTACAAAAAAAAACACTATTATAATTTAATTATGGTTTGACCCGAAAGCTATAATATGAAAATGTTTTTCCTGTAATATAAAAGGGTAGGTCAAATAAGCAACTTTTTACTATGTACAAAAAAGGTGTAGAATTCATATTAAAAAATGGGATTATACATTCTTCTTTAAAAGTCTAAAAATATTTAAAAAGAGAAATGTTTCCGCCCGGGATCGAACCGGGGGCCTTGTGCGTGTGAAGCACACGTGATAACCGCTACACTACGGAAACTTATCGCTGTGGGTTGAATTTAAAGCTTACTATGTTCTAAAAAGATAAATCTGGGTACGTAATTTTATTGCAATTGTGATAGTAATAATCTGAGTGTTATCAATGATGATATAAACCACAGGAATTATAACACTTTTGAACATAATATTATTATTTTCCTGTAATATTTTTATGTTGTGCAATAAAGAATGTTATCACTCATTTAACGAGATTTCAGACACAATAAGTAGTAGGAATTAGGATTTAAAGCAGATTTCTGTAAAGTTGTATGGCTCGAACACAGATTAGGGAGTAATCTGTAAGCTCGAATATATCGTGACGTCATCGATTCACATTCACCTCCACACACCATACCACATCACCCAGTCTAGTCAACAACTTAAAAGCTTTAGAAAAGATATTTTAAAAATCCTTCGATATTTGTGTACGCGAAAGCAAAACTAAATCGACAATAGTTTCGTACGATTCCTTCATCCACACCTCTATAATGAAGGCTGCTCTTTGACACCGGAGTGGCGGCTAACGAGGATAGTATCGGGAAGTATACAATGTATGGCGCTCTCTTTATACAACACTAGAAACAGGGGCCCTACTACAGAAAACGAAAACGATCGTTCGTTGAACGGATCGCGTATTTTTGCCCCATAAATCCCTCTCATTTGCCCCTCCCGTGTTCTAATTATATCAATTAAATTGTTGAAAATCGACGTTGACGAATTTTAGTTCGTATATTCGAACACGGAAGGGACAAATGATATAAGTAATACTATAAGTAATAATGTAAACGTACAAATAAGTAAAGGATGTAAGGGAGCGACCCATCATCATTTCACTCCAAGGGACCCTCACCTGCCCGTGATGCACCACTGCTCTGGCAACCAACTGGACGGTATAAACTACAATGATTGAAGACGTAGCGTCCCGTTAACGGGGCGGGACGACCGGGGCGGATGAAACTTACCCGCGAAATACCACAGGCCGATGACGGGCAGCAGGTTACCGGAGTGAGAAGCTACGCCCATGCGTTTGTGAACCCGCCTGCCCAGGGTGGAGATTATGGGTACAGCCTCCAGGTTTTGGCCCAAATCGGCAAGCAACGGCGAGGCCTATATCTAGCAGTGGACTGCGATACGGTGTTGTTGTTAGTTAGGGTTCCGTAGCCAAAATGGCAAAAACGGGACCCTTATAGATTCGTCATGTCATTGTCTGTCTGTCTGTCCGTATGTCACAGCCAGTTTATTCCGAAACTTTAAGAGCTACATTATTGAAATTTGGTACGTAGATGTATTCTGTAAACCGCATTAAGGTTTTAAAATAAAATCAGAAAAATATCCTAAACTGAATAGTTTGCGCGAGAGACTCTTCCAAAGTGGTAAAATGTCTTCAACAACTTCATCTTCAAAAATATGGCCATGATAAAACTGAAAATAATATTATGATGTGTATTACTATGCAAACTACTAACGCAGTGGTTTTTGTTTAAACGTCATAAATCAAATTACCTATTTATTTTCATTCAACCAGTGGTACGGAACCCTACGTGCGCGAGTCCGATTCGCACTAGGCCGGTTTTTTTTGACTTGTTGTTTCTGTCTTATTTCAAAAGGTAATAATATCTTTAACTACAAGTAGGTAGTAAAATAATAATAGTTGTATACCCATAGCCATAGGTAACTAAATACCACGACACACCTCCTTATTAGGTCACCAGTCACCACGGCATCACACCCCAATTAAGGCCGACCTAGAGCCTGTTAATTTGTCTCTCGTTTAATAAACTGTGTAAACGCCGTTGTCCAATATTTGTGCCGGTACTCTGTGTTTGCACAATTTCGTACATCGCTGGCCGCCCTTGTTATTGGCCAATGGGTGTGATGCGTCCATGGCATGTTTGCTTTGTTCATATAGTAGGTATACTAGCTGACGAGGGATACTTTGTATCAATCAATCAATCAATCAACAGCCTTGGTCCGTCCACTGCTGAACGTAGGCCTCCTTTAATTCATGCCACATTTCTCTATCTCGGACTTCCGCGATCCAGCAACTGCCAGCAGTTCTTCTAAGGTCATCCGCCCAGCGGGTTACGGGGCGTCCTACACTACGTTTGCCACTTCAGCGTACTAATCCTTTGGGCTATGTCGGTAGATAGATAGATAAAAAATTTATTTGCAAAGGCACACACATTTACAACAAAGGAATAAAGCAAAAAGAAACAAATAGGTACAAAAAAACAAGAACAATCAAGGACAGGTACGATATGGGCATGTGTGTAACAACAATGCAAATAGGTAATGGCTCAGAGTTGTTTGCTCGACGAGCAAACTGCTGATTTTCAGCCTTACCGGTAACTTTCGTCCTTTGACGTATATGCTTTGTATCGCCACTTCCTCTTCTTTTCTAAACTAATATTATAAAGAGGAAAGATTTGATTGTTTGTTTGTTTGTTTGTTTGTATGTTTGTTTGTTTGTTTGATACGAATAGGCTCCGAAACTACTGGACCGATTTGATAATTCTTTCACCCGTCGGATAGCTACAGTATCTGCGCTGAACATAGGCTATATTCTATTTTTAAAAAAGTTAGGGATCCGTGCTAAAACTCCAAAATGTACCCCAATTTAACCAAAAAGAGTTTAATCTACAAAAACAGAAATAGATCTTACATACTGACGTCTCATGACAACGTTCCCATAGCAACCAAAACTGTTATGACATCTAAATACATAAATTCGAATATGAAATCTTACTTTCACGTAAAACTACTGAAAGGATTTTGATGAAACTTTACAGGAATGTTATTTATGCATCAGATTTACACACAGGCTATAGAATACAAGGGTATCATACATTTTAGAATTTACAATTTCGGCAAAATATGTTACATACTTTTTGAAATGACCCTAGATACTGTCATTTCTTGAATTTGTTAAAGAATTGTCATTTTGACATTACAGGTACTGACATCGAAGTAAATACGTAATTATCGGAAATTCACAACAAACAGTGATATAAATATTTGTGAACCGTCGGCTTACTTTCAGGATAAAATTCTTCGGAAAATACTATAAGCAAATTGCCATACCTAGCTAAAATACGACCACTTGAAAACACACCACCGGTGTTTCTTGCATCAATGCTGCTATCAGCTTGGAGGCTCCTCATTTAGCAAAAAATCGGAACAACATTTAGGAATAGTGCACAGTCGAACAGATCTAGCATAATCCGTGAACAAGGCATCCTGAATCATAGCATGAAGCTCTAAGAACCCAAAAAATATGAATGCATTCTTTCAAGGTTTAGAGAAGGCTCACATAATGAAAACTGTGATCTGTGCATGCATAATAAAATATTTTTCTTTTCTAATCGATGTTATAATTTCTGTACCCTATACTATGTATCTAATAGTATGTATGTATTTTAGCCTTAGTTTTAATTACGCATGGGGTAGGGGATGTGAATTTGTGTCCGAACCGTGGTTCGATGTGAGGGATCGGCCTTTCATCTTTTCGCTCCAAGTCAACCTCACATGCCCGTGGTGCATCCTGCCGAATACAAACAAAGCGCTGGCAGCCGACCCTGGGCGATAGAACCGTCACAGATGAAGGCGTAGCTAAATATCACAGACCGATGACTGGCAGCAGCGTCACCAGAGCGTGAAGCTACGCCTGTGATCGCCAACCCGCCTGCCCAACGTGGCGATTATAGAGATCTATGTCAGTAGTGAACTATAATAGGCCTGATGATGATGAATTACGCATGTCGGAAGAAATAGCGCTATTAAAGTAGGTATGCTTTTTGGTCGGCATCATTATCGCTAAATCATTTTCAAGGTAATTTCATGTAGGTACTAAGATGGAAAAATTGCCCTAGGTTTTGAGTTTACGGCAAGTATCTGGTCAGTTACCACTGCCATGCTTTTTTTTTACGTGTGGATATGTGGAATCCCTTCAGACCTTCGGTGTCTGCAACGGGGATGCAGACACCGGTGTGCGGTGCCAAGTTATCCCGCTAAACCCCACGGTGACCCACCATCACCGCCAAGCCCCAGGGGAGTCTGGATCCTCCAGTATGAGACTCTAACGCGGCTCCCCCGGTAAGACGGTGTGCCGCACAACGGCTCGCCCTCTGTGCGCGTGAGCGCGCACCGGGAGCATGCTTCGTTCACGAAGCACGCCCCCTCCTCAGCGGAACCCGTGCCGGGCGCCGGACGACCCCGTACCGACGCCAGGTCCCAGCGCGGAAAAGATGTTCACTTCCGCCCGCTACCTTCTACGGCCACGGCCGCTTTCGCCACTGTGCCCTCTACTGCCTGTCCTAAGTTAGAGGGACACGCGGAACACGGTGCGGCCACCTACCTACCTGGCCCCACGGCCACCACTACGCAGGGCCACAGCCCTACATTCACACACGGCCCTAAGGCCGTTGGGTCGCAGAGGATAGGGAGGACGGCAACGGAACACCGCGGGATCCCCGAAGGGCACTCTCTTCCTCTGCGACCTCGCCGAACAACCCAGCGCTTAGCGTTGGTGCCTGCCAAGCGGCCCACCTCTGCCGCGGGAGCGGGACGAGCGAGGCTCAGTCCCGCTGCCGGCGCCGCCCACCTGCGGCCCACTGGGTCCCTCTTTGTTCCCTAAGCCCCCCGGCACGACAAGCGAGGACCCCATCGGGGGGCTCCCCCACGAGCTCCGGAAACCCTACTCACCGGCAGAAACACGAACCGGAGGTCATTGGGCTGCGGTATTCTATAGGGGGGA